>JASJOG010000032.1:730000-1330000 GCA_030142905.1 Heliopora coerulea
TGTACGCAGTATCCTTGTGTATGAGCCATCCGATAGGTTTTCGAGTCTCTTGGTGAGGGTCCAGGTAGACAAACCATACACCAGCACCAACTCGACAACAGCTCTGAAGAATTGCCTCTTCATCCCATCTGGTAAGGTTGACTTCCATATCATCCTAAATATGTCCAAAGCCATCCATGCCTTTGTGATATGGGTTACAACATCTTTCTCAGTGGATGCAATATTACTACCAAGATATGAAAATTCACTGACATTTTTCAGTGGCATCTGGTTCAGATATTTAACTTCACCTGTTGTGTTTATAGTCATGAACTCTGTCTTCTTTGCATTTACATAAAGCCGTATGTTGGCAGCAGCATTTTCGAGGATATGTAGAAGCTTTTCAGCATGCGTAGTGTTGTCAGCAAAGAGAGCTATGTTGTCTGTTTAGCCAGCATCAGTGATGTGTATTGTTGGGTATCTTCTGTTTCTAGATTTCTCCAGAGTGAGCCCTAAATCGCTATGTAGATTTTTGAAGTACGTAGCATGTAGTCAAGACATAGAATGAATAAAAATGGTGCTAAAGTATCACCTTGCAGCACTCCTGCACATACATCAGAGAAGTCAGTATCACCATCTGGCGATCTGACTTTTGCACGAGTGTTTTTATAGAGCATCATTACAGCCTGAATTGTTTCATCGGGAATTCCGTATGCTTCAAGAATACTTTCCATCTCCCCTCTGTGAATGGAATCAAATGCCTTTGAGAAATCGACAAAAAGCAGAAAAGCATTAAAGTTTTTAACTCTGACACTTTCCAGTATTCTCCTGACAGTCATAATTTTGCTGGATGTTGAGCGGTTCTTTCTGAATCCATTTTGATTTATTCTGAGTACCTTTTTGAGTTCTGGTTGTATGCGGTTTAGGAGCATAGCATTGTAAATCTTTGCTGCAATTGGAGTGAGTGTGATTCTTCTGTAGTTGGTTACAAGACCCAAATCACCTTTTTTGGGGAAGGGCATTATACAACCTTCTGTCCAAACTTGTATCTCCTGTTGTTGGTATACTGCATTACAAGATTGTAGGAGTATGTTGTTAAAGTGGCTGGTTTCCCAGACCTCCAGAGGAATATCATCTAATCCTGCAGTTTTCCTATTTTTGGTCTTGTTTAGCACCACTTCAAGTTTGTCTGGCGAAAATGGCCCTTTCTTTATATTCAGTTCCTCACTGATGATAGGTTGAATTGGTTGGTCAGATATGACTAGGGGCTCTGCCAAGAAGGTTCTGAAAATGGTTTTCCCATTTACTCAGCCATTCATTTAGGCTGGATGCCTTCAGTTTAGCCTTTGAGGATTGTTTACGACCACTAACATCATTAACTATTTTCCATGCTAATGATATCTGATTGTTCTCTGCTGCATTTTTTATTTTGTCAATTTAGTCCTGTCTGATAAACTGTTGTTCACATTTTGTCTGGTAGGATATTTATTACTCTGTTTGGCTATTCTTTGTAGGTTTTCTCTTTCCCATGGGGCCTTTCATTTAATTTTAGGTTGAAGAGGGATGCATTTTCTACCTGCTTCTTGATTTGCTTGAATGAAGTTTTGACAGATGGTGTTTGGCATTGGGTCATTTCCTTCAGCTTGTAATGCACCAAATCAGTTTCTAAGGGTGATTGTAAACTCATTTTGAACTTGTACATTTTGATGTTTGAGAAACATGAGAGCTTGGATATATTAAGGTGAGATAAATAATTTTCTGAATATCAAGCTTGAAGATCGTTCATCTTCCTTAATATATCCAAGCTCTCATGTTTCTCGAACATCAAACTGCTTCAATCATTAAGGTAGATGAATGATCTTCAAGCTCAATACTCAGAAAATGATTTCTGAGCCCCAGATGGGGATTGAACCTGCAACCTTCTGATGACCGGTTAGACACTCTAACCATTGAGCTACCGAGACTCCGATGGCGAGCTAAGGTGCAAATTCGATATATATGTGCAACCTAAGTGGAAGCCACTATATATTAATAATGATCGAAGCAGTTTGATGTTTGAGAAACATGACAGCTTGGATATATTAAGGTAAGATAAATAATTTTCTGAGTATCGAGCTTGAAGATTGTTCATCTACCTTAATATATCCAAGCTCTCATTTTTCTCAAACATCAAACTGCTTCAATCATTAAGGTAGATGAACGATCTTCAAGCTCGATACTCAGAAAATTATTTATCTTACCTCCAGATGGGGATCGAACCTGCAACCTTCTGATGACTGATTAGACACTCTAACCATTGAGCTACCGAGACTAAGATGGTGAGCTAAGGTGCAAATTCGATATATATGTGCAACCTAAGTGGAAGCCACCATATATTAATAATGATTGAAGCAGTTTGATGTTTGAGAAACACGAGAGCTTGGATATATTAAGGTAAGATAAATAATTTTCTGAGTATCAAGCTTGAAGATCGTTCATCTACCTTAATATATCCAAGCTGTCATGTTTCTCAAACATCAAACTGCTTCAATTATTATTAATACATAGTGGCTTGCACCTTAGCTCACCATCTGAGTCTCGGTAGCTTGATGGTTAGTGTCTAACAAGTCATCAGAAGGTTGCAGGTTCGATCCTCATCTGGGGCTCAGAAATAATTTTCTGAGTATCAAGCTTGAAGATCATTCGTCTACCTTAATATATCCAAGCTGTCACTAAAATTCAATAAGTGTGAAAATAAGAATCTAAACATATCAATTGATACTTATACAGAATGAAAAGATGTGTGGTACAAAGCAAGAGATGTTGCCAAAGCACTTGGATACATAAATCCAAAAAAATACTATTATTGACCATGTCGATGATGATTATAAGACGAAGTACCAAAATTTTAAGGATGACTCACAAAAATTACTTAAAAATTCTCAACCCCATACTAAATTCATAAATAAAAATGGATTAAAACAATTAGTATTGAAAAGTAGAATGCCTAAAGCTGCTGATATTGCTAAAATATTTGACATTGATATTTGTAATAAAGTACTATATAAGGAGCAAGAAACCATAGACTGTATTATGAAGGCATTTAGAGGTGAAAAAATTATATTTCAACATACTATAGGTAAACATATAACAGATTTTTATTTTCCTGATCATAAATTACCTATTGAATGTGATGAATTTGGTCATAAAGATCTAAAAAAGGAAATATGAACACAAAAATGTTTATAAAGAAAACTTAAGTGTAAATTCATCAGGTATAATCCAGATATGAAAGGATTTAATGTATCTGATACAATAAATGAGATTTTTCAACACATTAAAAATAATATTTCGATAGAGTAACATAAAATTATGTAACAGTGTATAATATGTCTATCATATTCAAGAAATTCGATAATAAGGAACTAAACAGTTCAATCGATACTCATATAGATGCTGAATTCTTGGTTCAAAGGAAAAGATGTTGCAATGGCATTGGGTTGTAAAGATACAGACAAAGCTATTAGAAATCATGTAGATGATGAATATAAGAGGACTTTCTAATACCTGCCACTGAGGCAGGGTGTTCAGAAAGCAATATTTATATCAGAACCCGGACTTTATGCATTGATATTCTCCTCTAAATTGGAGAGTGCAAAAGAGTTTCAAAAATGGGTATTCTCTCAAGTATTACCATCTATAAGGAAGTATGGACACTTTAGGATGTTCAACAACCCTAATACATTAGCATTCAAAATAGAAGATGAGTATGATCCACACACTAAAGTGGTTCAATTGATTAGGTGACTTTACCCAGAAATATTAATGACTGTTGGACTTGGAGAAAATCAAGACACCAAAGATAAATGCATCAAATCATTCAAAAAGGGATATATGAAAGGTCAACCAGATCTGATAGTTCATAATCTTCATAAGTATTATAATGGTCTATGCATAGAGTTCAAAATCCCTCACTGTTATGGTGTTTTATCAGACCAGCAGAAAGAACAAATAGAGTGTTATGAAGATAATGGTTATAAATGTATAGTTTCTAATGACTGTGACCTAATCACAAAGGAATTAAACAACTATATGCATGATATTTGCATCAGATGTAAATACTGTAGACGGAAATTCATATCCAAGAAGACATTATTTAGACATGCAAAATATTTCCACAGAATCAAATGAAATATAATCTATTATATATATAGAATGACTACTGCAAACAAGAAAGAGTTAATGAATGAAGCGTATGGTGCTGCCCTAGTAACCGCAGGTGTTGTGGATTTATCAGTGGCATCCAAGAAGGTCCTCGGTGAAAAGTTAACAGATGCATCCTCTTTAAAGGACACAGCAAAGTTAGCAGTTGGAGTTGCAGCTAGCACAATGCTTGTAAAATGGGCACAGGATGAAAAGTATCTACCGGTTGAACTATTTAAAATGTAATATATTATATAGATAATGCCTAGTTTAGTTGGATAATTTCTTCAAACAACTTTTGCTGCCATCAGTTTTACTGGTGCTGGATATCTTTTTAAATCATTTGACAAAAATGGATATGAAGCTGAAATAAATATGCATAATAAAACACTAGAAGACTTGGCAAAGGCAAAAGAGGCATTTTGTCAGAATGAAGTCAAACAGCATGACAGAATCATGCAATTAAGACAACAGTTAGCAGACACCAATAATGACATTGAGGATACAAACAGAGCTCTTGAATAGTTAAGACAGGTTCAATCAATACAATATAACTGAAGAACATTTAACAGAGGACCCGAATTAAATGATTGTTATAAACCAAGTGATGAAATGTAAGAATATCGGTATATTACTATTGAAGTTGTTGGCGTTGGATCTGGTTACCTATTGAGTAAAATATTATAAATCCATTTTGTATGTAAAAATATAGTATATGGAAGCATTCAGAGCATTAGATTATGGATTCACTTTTGATGAAATAACCAAAAACATAGGCAATTTGGACTCTATACAAAAATGAGGAGAAACACACTAAAGAGAATATTTGTAATGAGTGTGAAAACTAATATGTTTGTATGTGTCAATTGTGGGGAAGTAGGAGACTATGAGATGATACCAGAATGGGTTGGAAACATCTGGCTAAATAGGAAGAAGTCCCAATATATTAGAAGTAGATGCATTAGAGCCAGAGTAGAAGAATATGTACACAATAATTATTGTAGTTCCATTGTATCTGATTTTATGGAGATTGTTCAAATAATGATCGAACATGGAATGATTGATAAAAACATATCTAGATATGACTACTACATCGTTAGGTTAGCCAGCAGGATAGGTGCAAAACTAATAAACAAACCCATTGACTTAACACATAGCGAAACAAGGGATGCATTTGATGACAGACTATTTGGTTACATCTACCCATTATTAGGCTGGGACAAAAACTGCAAGTGCCCCAACTATTTGAAGTGGAAGAAAAATCAATAATAAATACATTAATCAGTTAAATATTATTTTCTAATTACTAGGTATGTAGAAAATATGTCAATAGAAATCATACCATAAAAGATAAGAAAACATATCATGTTTGCATATGATGATTATGATGAAAATTTTGAATCACTAAATGACAAAGACCTTCTATACAAAATAAAAATAAAAAATTTATCAGATGAATCAACAAAAGCAAGAATGATAAGTCTTCAGAGTGCAGTCAAATATAGAGATGGTGCTTTGGGGTCGAGGATAATTGAAGAATTGGGTGATTATCACCGTTCTTTTTGTCAGATTAATGATGAAGACAATAACTCTAGCTTTAAAAAATGCTTTAAAGAGGTGAAATATATCACACCCACTCCTTGCCCTCATGCATCAAACTTCTGTCCATGCCTTAACAATACATTAGGACTTGTATGCTCCAAAAATAAAATAGGCCTTGTTGGTATTTTCGACAAACTGGTTTTAAGGTGGTTACAAGAGGCTGATGGAAAGAATGACTCCACTATCAGAGCATATTGGAAGGAATATAAAAGAAGAATATGGGGAATGAGCATTCAACACTTTCTACTTATTAGCTCACAAACTTTATAGTCTTGGTGAAGAAAAGTGGTCAGAACGCATTGTACGTGATGAAGTATTTGACATAATGATAAAACATTTTGATATGGAATTTTATATGGATGCAATCGATTGGTGCTTTCAATATTATGCTTAAAGCTTATTGATCTTTAGTAATCATATTTTTCACTTAAATATTATTGTATATATATATATATATATATAGAATAATGATGGAAACCAATAATATCGTTCAACCCAAATGAGGTTGTGGAAGGCCTAAAAAAATATTCCACCAGAAGAAGAAAGAAAACGAGCAAATAATAGATATACTAAGAAGAGTATGGAAATAAACCCTTTTTATTTTGATGTCTGTGACCATACATATCATATGGCAAGTAAAAGCAAACATCTGAGAACCAAAAAACATATAAAAAATCTTTCAAAATAATCAGTGCATTTTGGCTTAAATATATTTTATTCTGTATACATTGTATAGAACAAAGATAGTATATCACTATGAAAATGTCAGCTCCAATATTGGGTACTAAAAGAAAGTACATTCAAAGAGTCATTAGGGAACATAAACGTTTTGTAAACTCTCTAACGGGTAACCTCATTCTAAGAGCCTAATGTGAGATTGAAAGAAGAGAGGCATGGCAGGAAACACTGTGAAAGGTAGATGAGTGGTCATGCTTCACCAAAGAAGAAAACCAGTAATACAATCAAGTTACCTAAAATTGAATTGTCACTCTTCAATGCAAGAAATAATAAGATTGATCTTCTAATAGAAAAGCGTAAGGCAAGGTTTACTCCAGGATCCAAGTTCGTTAACTTATTTAAAACACAGATAGGACCAATCAGAAATAATTGGGAAAGTGTGTCAGTAACAATAGATACGACCATCAGGGATGAGATGCCACCTATATTGCAGGAGGACAAGGATGTAACATTTGGACCATATGAAGAGAAAATGCCAAGAGGATTATCAAGGAGTGACCAATACTGGTTTTTGATGTATGTAGTGCTAAAAGATAATAGATTTTGTCCACTATCAGGTGAGTGTATAGTAGATGTAGATGGTGTGATTACAAAACTGAAAAAGGTAAATATGGTGCATGTCCATATGGGTTCCACGAGATTAATCAGCACTCTGGTAGATAAATGCAATAAAAATAGAAGAATAAAACAGAATCAAGGCACCTGTGTACAAGATTATATATATGAAGCATGTATAGGCGAAGATGGATTTAAGAGATACATGAAAAGTTCCCTGATAGAAGATGTCAACAAGCATGTGGTTGACAATAAAGAAAAAAGGCCATCTACCAGGGAAATCTTAAACTGGCATGATAACTCTCATACTATCGTGTCAATATATGCATTAGACCCCTTCTATTACATGTTCATGTCATCTCCAGCTCCTCATAATAATGGCAAAACCATATGATTATGTTTCATCTGCAAAGACGACCATTGTTTTCCAATACTAAACCAGGACCTCATTACAAAAATCACTAAGGGTTCCTCTTTAATTAAACATCTTTACCTGATACAATGGAATTCACAATGATTGGAAGAAAAAACCGAAAGATGTAAAACATCGGAAGATTACTACAATATAATTCTCCAACCTGAAAATAACCAAGATAGATCATTACTGTTTAAAGATATCGATGTCAAACAAAAAAAAAGATTACAACAATTATCCAATTGTTCTACGGGATGGATGCAATGGTAGAGATATTATGATAGACACAATGCAAAGAACAAACAGATATATCGATTATTTTCACTATGGTAGAGGAAACCAAATCGATGGATTCATAACACATGATCTCAAAAATATGGTTACCGTCAATAATGATAGATAAAACATATGCGACCAATTATTCGAAAAATATCCAGTAGATGCCTTTGAATTCAACAATCAAGGACTAACATCAATTGCAGTAAATTTATTCAAACAACTGTATGGACACATACCAAAATCTAACTAAAACAGATACATGACAACAATAATTGATGGCTGCTACCCAAAAGCATTACAACACACATTCTACACACATTCTACACAGAAGACAACGTAAAAGTTTCATACAACATAACAGCACTAGATATTGCAAAAGATTATCCATCAGTTTTACTCACAAACAGACATGACATAATGTTGTGTAACATACGTAATACTGTACATAAATTTGATGGAGAATTAAAGACTAGAGAGTATTACATAAACAAAACACATATAGATAAGTACAAAACTGCCAATAATGAACCCATAACCATTGAGGCTGGATTCTACGGAAGAAACCTAATAGACTACCAACTAAAACACAAGTATATCACACTATCTGACATAAAACACCAACCAGTTGCTGATAAGTCGATCAATCGTGATGCATTCAAAAGGTACATGAAATACGTATTCGATAACTTTGAATTGACTGCAAAAAAAGTTGGCAAATCAATTTAGTGGATACTTCAGGACAAAACATGGTAAAAGTAGCAAAGGATTCACGTCAACCAGTTATGACACTGCGTGTGCCATGTGGACTGTGGCACTTGAAAATAATGAAAAGGTGAGTATATACAAAGAAGATGACTTTTATATCACTTGAAACATTGATGTCAAAAGGAAAATGACTGAAAACTGTTCAATAAATAGACATGTAATATCAGGTTCCATTGTAAAGCTGTTGGAAGTCGTTGTGGATGCATGTGACAATGATACCAAAATTTTTGGATACAATACCGATGCAGTTTACTGTGAAAGACCTAAAAAAAATTACCTGATAAAAAACAAAGAAGATAAATTTACTTCTGACATGATAGGTAAAGTATTCCAAAAGACAAGAGACCCCATCACTTACTGAAAAAAATTACCAAAAAGACATTGACATAAGCAAATATACACCAGAAAGACGAAAAGGTATGCTGATTACAGGAGGTGCAGGCTGTGGGAAGACTACTAAATTAATAAATGATGCCAAAGAAAGCAAAAACCTCGTCATATTCAGTTTCACAAACAAAGCAGTAGATAATATCAAAAGTAGGGTTGATGATCATCTTAAAAGCAAAGTACATACATTTGATAGCTACTTTAACGAGTTTGTGTCTGACACTGAAACCTAAAACTATTGGCGAATAAGGACGTTTTTATACACGAGTTCTCAATGGTTTCAAATAAATGGTTAACACTGATATACAACAGCTTTGTAGCTAATAATTTGAAAGTAAACCTTTATGGTGACAGTAACCAATGTGACCCTGTAAAGGGCAATAGTAGACTAATATACAACTACATGAAGAGCCCTGCTATACTGGGCACATGCTCTGACACTATTGAACTGAAATACATTGAAGAGAGTGCCAGATATGACCAAAAAAATAATATGTTGTCTAACTTCCTTACAACTGGCCAGATTAAGGATAAAATAGGCAATATTGTGGGTAGTTACGTCAATATCTGCTACCATAATAACACTCAAATTGATGTTAATAAATTATGCTCGGATGCGTTCTGTGAAGGGAAACCATGTACGACTGTAAAGTTTAATTACAATGGACAAAAAGAAGTGTATAAAGTATGTGCAGACACACCTGTTATATGTATCGATAATATAAAAGACCAAGGTATGTTCAACTCATAACAGTTTACCATAAAAATGGTATCACAGTAAAAGAAAATTATCAAAAATTTTCGATAGATGACTTCAGAAAGAAATTTAATCTCACATTCTGTGTCACAGTATACAAATGCCAGGATGCAGAGATAGATCAACACTACAATATCTTCAACACAGAAGCCACAAATGAGAAACAATTGTACACAGCACTAAGCAGAACCACTAAATTCAAATACATACATGCAGTAAATTTAGAATCAAAATATACATACACTGTGAACAAAAACATGAAGTACAACCAATTGGACACACTAAATATCAAAATGGCAAGATCTATAAAATTGAATTTCATGATGAAAGTATATATATCAGCTCTACAATAAATACCCTAGAAACAAGACTAAAAGGACACCTCTCAGATACTAAGATTATTGGGTATAAAAATAAAGACAATAACCCAAAAATATCACTATTAATAGACAGCCCGTATGAAAATAAACATAAGTTATAAAAAGTTGAAAAGGAATATATTAATCAATATGCAAAAAAACGTGGAGCAAAAGTATTGAACAAACAGGGTAATTAAGAAATCAAAGAAAAACCAGAAATTAAATACACCTTAAAAATTGAAAAGGAGGAAGAGCTAAAGAAAAGAATTGAAAAAATGGTTCCAATCAAAAATTATGAAAAAAAAAAACAAAAGCTCGAAATTCAGTTATGAGCCAGTGATAAAAGGGTTAAAGTGTCCAAACACTATACCCAAATTCCACTGACTGAAGCTATGGATTTTATGAAAATGCAACAAAAACTATTAAAATAGCAACTAATTTCACATTAAGTGCTTCTTGAACCATATATTCCCTGTTTATTGAAAATTACCATATGGTTTCACTTTATGGTATTAATGCTTTTGTCCCGGCTATAGGGTCTCTCAAAACCCTTCTATTTTTTGGATTTTAATTTCTCATAATTTTCCATTTTTCATGTAATTTTCACCCGGTTTTGCTCCACCAAATTTTTTTGGCTAAGGTAAGTTAGTGGGACTTAGGAGAACCATAAGGCAAGTTAGGAGCACGGGACAAATCAGTCGGTTCCCCATCATACTAAATCTCTGCTACAATCACTAAGAAATCAAACTTTAGTAATGTTTTCTAATATCAAACATTTTGAGTGCATTTGTCTAACATGACTTTTGAATTATAACTTTTCAGCATTTGTTTATCAAAGGAACAGCAGCAAATTAATGATAGCATTTTAGTGAATAAGACTTTGTTTCTGACATATGGCTTTTTGAAGTTATAGAAGTCCAGTTTTTCTATTTTGGTTGCTATGGCAACAAGGACAATGCAATGTAAAAATGCTTAAGTTAGAATTTCTTTTGTGCTATTGTCATGTTCGGTGTCTTTTAACATATTAGTGTAATTTGGTGTGTTGGTATATAGACTCCTGACATCTCTATAGTGACAGGTATGTCAATGGGTTGATTGCTGTTGAGTGAAAATAAGCAGACGTTTATGGATGCTTTGATGCCTTCACTATTTGGTATGTTGGTATGTGAAAACTGTTTAAGGAAAATATTTGTTGAGTTGTCTCGCTTTGTATTGTTTTTCTAAGTCCCTATTTTACCAGTCAGATGATTTGTACTATTCCATGTAAGTATTTGTTGAACTTCTTTTGTTATTTTTAACATTGTTTGCTTCAATTTTACTTGGATGGTCCTGTCATGTGTTGTTAATTTGTTTGTGTATGCCACTGACCATCACTGATATTTATTGAGTTCTGTTTGGTCATAATATTTGTGTGTGTTTTGTGAAATTTTTATTTTATAGTATTTATATATTATAATTTGGGTTTGTCATGTCAAAGATGATGTGATCTGGTATGGTTAGTGCGAGATTACTTAAAATCCATGCACAAGGGATTTGTACTTGGACTAAGCAGCTACACAATTTGGCGAACTTTAATTAGCTCCACCTGCTCCCTACAAGATTTTCACTGCACTTTTTTGGTTTTAGAGTAAGTAGTTGTGATTGTATAACCAATTACCTACTCTGAAACCATAAAAAGACTGTGTAAACTTGTTGGAAACTGGTAGAGCTAATCCAAGTTCGCCACACTGTGCAGTTTGACAAATGACTTACATAATACCTATGACACAGAATAAGGAATTAACCAGAAGTCTCACTTCACATTCACAGTAGATATAGACTGCTGACTAGCTTTGCAAAGACATGCCAACATGGCATCTCAACCAAGTAAAAGCACAAGTGACCAGATCCTTGAAAGTCAATTTACTTAACACAGATGATAAAGTACTAAGTGAAATTACTTGAAGCCTTTTATGAGCCTTCTAAACTTTGTTATGATTGCAAATATTGGCCATCTCGATCAATTTTTTCATGACTGGTGAGACTTATAGCTTGTATTTCATATGTCTCCTCATGTTGATTAGTTTAAAAATACTGGAATTTAATGGAATAATACTTTCTTCCAGTCACCTATACATTGTCTGTTGTGAAAAAGGTCAAAATTATTACAATAATACATCCTAAAACTGTCCATGTGCCATTCCCCCTGTCTACCACTCTAGGATATCTCTGCCATGCCGGGAAAAAATGTGGAATTCGGGAAGCTCATTCCTGGGAAGTTTTCAGATGGGGTAAAAAAAATAGAGATCAAGACATTTACTTCAAGAAAGTTTTAGTCAAAGAATTTAAATAAATCCATGTATTTTATGCATTTATAATTAAATAATGATTGAATAAACAAGGTAACAGCAAGTGCAGGGAGCGTGATTGCACCATTTAATAACTATGCCCATTTGCTACTCGGCATGCTTACAGGTCCAACTGTACAGGAATGGCTCAAATTGACAATCACGTACTTAATACATCAACATTCCCTTGATTTTTGTATTGGAGTAAATTTTTATGATTACTTCATCTATTTATAATGTCATTTTACTGTATTTATAAATATTCATGTGTCTAATGTATAGGATGAACGAGGGCAGTTGAGACAAGCTCTGGCATTGTGAAGTTAAATAGTACATGTGCAAGCTATTAAAATGGCGTCGGAAGAGAAACAGGGGGATAAATTATGCCCATATAAATCTAAACAGCAGATTAAATGTGGGTATTGCAAGGTTTCTATGTGCAGGGACAGGTTAGGAGAACACACAGAAAGCAAGCATCCAGGTTTACCCAAAAAAGAACTTCAAGAAGGACAGGTCACTCTGCTAGATTTGTTTAGCAAGAGGAAAACCCAAGAAATTTATGATAGCGACACTAAAAGAACAAAAGGTGATTGAACAGGGTCAGGGGGATGAAAGTGGACTTGAGAATCAGGAACTTGAAGAGGCCAGAAGTGGAGACGTAGTAATGGAACTTGAAAATGAAGCTCCTGGGAAACATGCCGACCCAGAAACGGAAGACAAAGTTGCTTCTGCAGCTATGTCTACACAATCTGCTTTCACCAACATTGTTGCAAATGTTCACTGATATCAAATTATCAGGGACTTGAACTGCACATATGGCGAATATTAGGAAATGTCATAAGACCTCTTTTACTGCAGATGAACTTGAAAAAGCAATGTGAGGTGGTTGATTCAGGCTAAGAGTGTGGTTCAAATCAGGCTGCATCCACAAACAACACTCAAACCAGTTGCAACACCATTACTGATGAAAATGAAAATGAGCAACAAAGCGAGGACATGATCAATGTTACTCAACCTGAGTGGTAACCTGAAGAAACTGAAAGTGAACTAGATAGTGAATTTGAGGATTATATAATAGCCAGTACTAATGCAAGTAACAACTTAAGGTTTGGAAGTTGGCAATTGATATGGTCAGGTGGAGTGTATCAACATCATCCAGGAACTTAAAAAAGTTCAGACAGAAAACTAATTCAGCAAAACTAGATCCTCCCTGAACAGGGAGATCTCGGGGCATATCCCTTAGATATTATTCAAAAAACGTCATGATCTACAGCATCTTACAGCAATATTAACCCTTAAATCTAAAGTTTCATCTCACGGTTTCTACCTTAAAAACTCACAGTGAACATCTTAAATATGGTGCATTTTCATTTATTTAGAAAAAATTAGCCTAGTACTATGTAGGGGTGCACCAGATAGTGTTTTTTTATAGCCGGCTGGATACCGGATTTACTGAATAATTGAAAAAATCCAGCCGAATTATCTGGCCGGATACCGGTATTTTGGATGAAAAGCTCACACTTTCCACAAATCAATCAATTATTACCCACATTAGGTTTGGATTGAGAGGAGAAAAATTAAAACTTTACACTGAAGTTCAAATGTGATTTGTCTTTTTTTGCAAGTAATTACAGTAAAAACCCACAACTAAGAACCTACATTTTTAGGAGTTAGCCTAAACAGGTTCTTATATAAATGGTAGTTAACAGAATTTTAGGCTATTTAGGTTCTTGAAATGGGTTCTTAATCCTGGGAGAAAAAAACAATTAAAACACAGCTGCAAACAAGTTGGTCATTAGCCTATACTTTTATTTTCTTCAGCCCCACCCCACCCTCCACCCCCCAAAAAAAATATTTAAGAATATATCAATTTATACGTTTACATCTATTTATATGCTTTGTCTAGCTGTACTAAGCTTTAACTGTAACAATAATATTCAGGATAATATTCAGAACAGGGCCCAAAATCTTATAGCAAGTTACATGTTAAAAAGTGCAGTTGTACTAAACCATCACTATAATTAATGGTCCTTTTTTTTTTTTTTTTTAACTTGATCCATTTTAGTTCAAAGCCCATTACACATCTAGTGTAATTCAGTGTTAAAATGTATAGTCTTCAAATCCTCGAGGCTTAATCATATCATCATCACTTCCATCAACAGTGATTAAGCATCCTGTCTTCTGGAAAAGTCTCTTGATAAAATCTTTGTCCTTCGCCAGTTCCCTCCATGCTGCACCTGCCCACTTTGTCATGAGGATCCTCCTCTGTCTTGCAGTTATTTTGTTATGCTACAGTTCTAAATTGTCCTTCTCTTCAAGCCACTTGTCCATCTCCTCTCCAATTTTTGTCTTGTACATTTTACCAAACCCTGCATCTATAGGTTGTATCTTGTCATTGTGGTTTTCCGGCAGAAGATATACAATAGTATTGAGTTCATGTCTGCAAGCATCATGGAACTGCTTATCCTGCTGGAATGTTACATCGTCTGCAAATATAACTTTCTCATCTGGTGACTTGCCAATGCCTGGAGCAAGTGTTTTGGCTACCCATTGCATGTTAATCTTGCTGTCCATCCAGGCACATCTTTGGAAGTAAACATCAACCCCCTCATCATATTGAGCTTTCTCTTCTGTACTCACATTTCCTTTTCCACGGAATACAATGGCTGGCTTGACATTTTGTTGCCCCTCTGCACGAATACAAAGCTGCAATGTAGCTTGTCTCTTGTCCAAGCCACTTGAGGGTTGGGAAACCCACTTGCTCACTCCCTTTCACTTCGTATGTTTTATCCTGATCAATAACAAACAGAAGGGGTACTTGATCAACATTGTACCTGTTCTGTGGTAGCCAACGCCCATACTTGCCATCTTGTTGTTTTCAGGGATGCCCTTATATTCCTATGGAAATGCTGAACTGTCTCCTTACCCTCACTTGCTGGGTTCTTTTTCTTGTTCGATCTTCTCCTGAAAGCAATGTTATGGCGCTTTTTGAACCTCTGAAACCAGTTGTCACTGGCTTTGAATTTCTGAGCTGCCTCTTTTCCATAACAAGCCTCAACATTTTCCTTCATTTTCTTTTTCAGCCAAAGCTTTGAAATCTTGCATTCTTTTGCTCTTCTGAGTTTGAATTCCACAACAACATGCTCAGCCACTAGTGGAAACTTCTCGCTTTTTACGTTTTGACACACAAGTTGTCCTCTTTGTCGTGTGGATCTTGCTGCGCCTTTGTTCTTCTTTGTCTTGTTGAGAGCTAGCTGGCATTGAATTTTTACCCGGTCTTTGTTCCATTTAACTACTAATGATTTGCTGATCCCTCTTCTTTCTGCAACCTTTTGCCAGAGGTTTTTTGTCTTAAGCTCTTTCATGGTATCTAGAAGATCCAGAGTTTTTATCTTGAAACCTATAGTGTAAGATTTCATCTGATTTGCTCGGTCGAATCATATGTTGTTTCTAGACTTTCTTCGTCCACTACTTGCTGATCAGTAGCTTGGTCAACACATTTGTATGAAGTTTTCAAGAAAGAGCTGCTTTGGCTTAGTTTTGACTTTGAGAGCTGCTCTGGATGCTTGAATCACACGTGAGTAGCTAGGGTTTTCTCCTCCATGAACAAATCATGGCAAATTTCACACTTTACGGGCTTGTCAGGAAGCTCAACTGCTTTTGAAAGAGCTGCAGATACATCAAAGAGCTTGCCACTTCTTGTTTCTACCTGCTTCTTGAAACCAAAATGGAATAAAGTGTGATTCATTTCCTAAGCTGGAGAAAGTCTTAGTCGAGAAATCATAAGCTGTCAAACTCATGTGTGTTGAAGCATGAAGCACTGATGCGTCGTGTTTACATTAGTGCTGGACAGGAAATGACGTTTTCTTGTAAGTGAATACAATTGGCCAGCGGTGCCACCCAAACTCCACACATTGTTGCAAAGAAAGTCTCTAAAGCAACCCAAAAAGTGCAAAATTCAGCCATTTCCTTTCCTTTATTTGTCCACATAATTTGGCACAAGCTAGAAATCGATAATGTCTGGAGAGCATGAGGTGTTTGTGGAGTCAAGCATTCGAAGTCACCACGCATACTTTAAATATTCAACTGTTAGTGTGGGAGAACTGATGATGTGTGAGATCGAAGAGAACAATGACCACAACAAATATGCCATTACAGTAAAGAATGAATCTGGCCAAATTGTGGGCCATGTACCTATTGAGATTTCGAAGATTATGTGCAAGTTCATTCGTGACTATGGAGAGGTTGAGGTGGAGTGTATTGGACACCGATATAACGTGGGCCAATGAAAAGGACTCGAGATTCCTGTCGATTATAGGCTGCTTGGAAATCAGCAGTGTTTGCAAAGAGTAGTAACAAAGCTATAAAGCACAGATCTGGCTCTCAGTATCAGTGACATTAGGAAATGTGGCACAGAGTAACTGAGTATCGTATGCATCAATGTGTTCTTTTTAACCTAGAACTTCATAGAGAAACTAGATCAATTATTTAAAGATATTTTTATATTATCATTATCATTATTACTATCTTTAATGGATAATGGTGTGCTGATCTACATATTGCTTAGTATGCTTTGTAAGTCTACATATCTTGCACTCATTTTTCTTTAAAAAACATTTTTACAGCAATGGCAATCTGTTTTTTTTTTCTTCAAATATGATTCTTGCAATGCAGCTGTAATGTACTAGTATGATTTTAGAAAATAAGAACCTGTTTTAAATTTCTTAGGCTAAATAGGTTCTTGTTTATAGGGGGTATAAATGACCAATTTTAGGCTAACAGGTTCTTAATTTTTAGGTTCTTAGTTGCGGGTTTTTACTGTACTTTAAAACATTACTTGTTCACTGGCATTTATAATTATTACAAGCATTAATTAGACAAGTTATGAGTTGCAACTTGCAAATGGTGGAAAAATGCAACAGAACTGAAGATGAACATGAAGATGAAATTCCTTTTCATTCATCACAATGCAAGAAAATTCTGACAATGCCACTATATAACAAACTAGAGTGGGACTACAAACAACTTTGTGTAAAATGGTTGTTATGCACATCAAAATGTGTCACTTATTGAGATTGTTATCAAGTAACAGACGATTATCTTCTATTTATTTGTTAAAAAATAACGTTACATCAGAACACGAGTTTACATTGTTTCTTCCATTAATGTCTATTGTTAGTATGGTACAAGTAACACGAATTGACAATTGTCTTCAGAAAAGCAAATTATTCCATATCCAGTATCCGGCTGAATATAAGAAAATAACTGGCCAGATACCAGATACAAAATTCTTGCATGGCAGTATGGGGTGTTTTCTGTAGAAAGCACCCTGGCATGGGTAAAATGGATATCATGTCAGTACTACATTATTGATCCTTTTGGGGCAACTTGACAGCTCAGTTTGTTGACATAATTTTTTTGTTTATTTATTTGTAGGATAGATCCAGAAACACCTAAATATAAAGAGCCTCTGTTGTGTTCTACAGTATATTGATGTCCCTTTTTACAATGTTTTGCTTTAAATGCAAGACTGACAAACCATCAGTTCACATGAAACAATGGTGACAGTTTCCCAGGTGTGTAAATTGTGGTGAGGATTGTTTTCAATGGAGGTCTCAACCACTTCTTTTAGGAAGGTTTTCAGGGAGGTATCTACTGCTCAGCTTTGGTGTACTTATGGCAGGGCCATTGATAAGTAAAATCATTCTGTCTTTAAAGCACATGGGGTTAGCAGTTTATCACCCTAGATCATTCTTTGGTCACCAGAAGACTCTTGTTTCTAGCAATATTGCACAGCTGGCAAAACATATCAAGCAATAGGGATAGGGGGTAAAGTGGCCATGTCATTACATTTCACCAGCAACCATTTTTTTTTTTGTGGGAAACTATGTCAGGAGGAAGGATTTGGCCTTTTTTTTTTTTTTCAACTTTAATAATTTTTCAGGAATTGCACCCACTTAAACTGTCAACACTATGATGATGCCAAAAATTTTAAAAGTTTTGAAATTCATACAAATATACTCATGTTATATACCATTTTTCTGGAAATTTTCTGTGGAGTTTAGAGATTTTAGAAAGTAAACCTTTTTAACTAGTTAAAGGCACAACTTTAGGGAGCTAAGTATTGTGAGAAGAGGCTAACAACAAAGATTTTCATTACTCTCAGCTTGTTATATTTTGAAAATCTACTTTTCATGATTGTAAAATGCTATTTCAATGTTTTTTTTTTATATTTTCAACTGTAAAAAATCTCTTTCTAGTGTCAGGTGTAATGTTCCACTCTCCTTCAACTACACCATTCACAATCTGATAATTTTCTGCAGTATGAACTTCCTCGTGTGACAGATGTTTCCAATTGTTAAGGCAACCTTTGGTGACTTGATGTAGGTGGTCAACAACATAGCCATCAGCTGTTACACTCTTGATATAACCAATGTACCATTCATATCCTGCATCACAGTTTGGCCAAACATCAACACAAAGTTCATTTAACTTAAGAGGAGCTGGCACACTACTTTGTGGCTGTTCAGTCAGCCCTTCCAGTGCTGTGATGACATGCTCATTTGTTGGTAAATCAGCTACTGTGTGAGAGCTGGTACAATCATCTGAGAGTAAAATGGCGAAATTTGTTAGTTTTTCTTCATGCGAAATACCATTGAGTCTGAACAAATCAGGTCTTGCTATCTTGTCAGCCTTGTGGGCACAAGCATAGTAAGCCAACTCAGTTTTAACAATAAGAACATCTTGATCACCTTTTTCCTTATGTATTTGCTGGAGTTCTTTAACAGTTGTGCATGGACATCCCCATGACTTACAATTCTGTAACAGCTTTTTGGTATAATCCTTTGATTTCAAGCTCTTCTTCAATTTTGCTTACAGCCTTTCTTTCAGTCTTTTCTGTTGAAGAGCATTACATCAAGTCTCACGATAGGAAAGAATGGCAGTAAGTTTCCTTGATAGTTTATCAAGTTTGATTTCCTTTGAGGATTTGTAGAGGACCATGCTGTTTTGAATATTTTTGGCCTTGAATCTTCTGTTCCTGCTTTTTGCAACCTTTGCCTCTTGGTCGAATCTTGACAAATCTCTCTCAGTTATCGAATTATTTGTTGGGAGGCCTTCTAACTTGTCCTCATTCAGCAAGCTGAGGTTTGTTGCTCTTAATTTATCATGTCCAAATCCATATTCTCGTCCACATTGTAGCTTAATTACAGAAGCTGCTGACGTGCACATCATTTCTAGAATTTTTATAGAAAGATTGTTTGACAAAACAGGGGTTGACATGCCATGAATCGAAACAATATAGTTTTGCAAGGTGTCTACTCTTCCTTCTGTGAGGTCTAAATATAACTTGGGTAAATACCCCAAAAGTTGGGTTTGTGAGCTGACTTCAACACAATTTAAAATGGAAATGTTACATAATGGTTGAAGTATGACGGGCATTCTAATTCGGTGATAAATAGTTCACCAGAAAGGTATATCATGCACGACTCAACAAGTTGGTTTGTTCCCTCCACTTCATCAACTAACATTTGCAAAATATCCTTTGCTTGTAGAATAGAGAAGGCAGCTTTTCCAAGTTTAGCAACTTGCCTCTGCTGGTACAAGAATACCCTCTTATTGACTTGTTCTCTTTCACTGATATGGTCAAATATATCTGCTCGTGAGCTGGACTTGCCAGACTTGTCATGTGTAATAAGCAAAAGTAAAGCCTCAATACCAGATTCAACCAATGCTTTCTTTCCACGGAAAAATTATTTAAGTGATGGATTGATTTGTTCAAACACCTCTTGTTGCTTAATAGATTTTTGATCGAAACATCCATGAGCTCTGTTTCATCAAAAGTTGGATCTGGCTCATCATCATCCATCATTATAAAGTCATGTTCAGTTTGCTCTTGTTTCTGTTCCAATAGGTTCTCACACAAGGACTGCTGTTCTTTTTCAGAGTCTTCATGACTTGTGACGTTTTCCATATCTTTACCAATTCCCAACAAACTACCATCTGAAAGCAAATCATTAAAATTTGAATAGAGCTTTTTTGAAATTTCTATGAAAGAACGTTTTTACAGATCTTACCTCTTTTTCATGATAACAATTATTGCACAATATTACAGCCAATGGTATTCACTCAAATGATGATAAACCTACTATGCAATAGGGGAAAATGATTACCTAATGGCTGCCATGAGAAGAAGTCATGATCTGTAAATTTACTCCACATAGAGTTTCCTGGAAAGCTCTATATTAACGAAAATGTGCTATTCAATAACGAAGCTGGTACAGTTATTAGAATGATTTTACTTGTTTTTTCAAGATTGTCTGAATTTTTGATGAGGCACATGTCAGATATTTCTGAAGTTTTCTAGCTACTAGCTCAATTGCTTTTTACTTCACATCTCAGTCTGAAAAAATTTATACAAATACAGTGAACTATTAAATTTATGAGTATACGTACTTGCTTTCCACCATTCTTTATTCAGGTGCTGTAGAGATTCTCTTGGTTCTTAATTTCCAATGGACTACATAAAATAAAGTTACAGTAGAAATGACTTTAATTTTATGTATGTGTATGTCTGTATAGTTATATGTTATATATATATATATATATATAGTTACATTAAATTATAATAAAAATTAAAATGTACTTTATTTTTTCATTTTCATTTTGTTTTTGGTTTTGCTCCTCCTAGTAGAATTTTTATAAAGTGGAGCTTTTCTCTTACCATTCCCTAGAACTTGAAATTAAAAACTTATGTTTCTGCAAAACAACTTCCACCACTAAACACTACCAGGTAAAAATATTCTGCATTTGTAAAATCAGGTCTTACTCTTATAAGTCTATTTTTGTATTACATTCCATATTTTTTTGCAAACTATTATTTTAAATAATTTAGTTATAACCTATTATTTTAGTCTAATTTATTAAGAAATATGTTGAATTGAAAATTTTACGCTTACTTTTTTTTAAGTTACACTAAAACCTACCCTTGTTATATACTTTGTTGTGATAATCTTTGACAATCTTTTTCAACTTTTTGTTAACTGATGTTTGTGACATAACACGTGTTGATCAAAAAAGATTTGATTCTTATTATTATTTGATTCTTATTATTATTTGTTCGTATAAGTTGTGGAGGAATAAACTCTATACAGCAGTAAAAATATATATTTCATTTATATCTATATTGCCAGAACAGACGGACTTGACTTTATACAACAATTTTGTACAGTACCTGCTATCGGAGAGAAATAAAAGCTTAAACTTACATCTTCTTGCTTTCTGGTTGGGTGGCAATTGTGAAGATTGCAATTGCAGCATCATAGACTGTTGGTAGTTTATCACCAAGAACAAAGTGAATATTTTTGGACATTTCATACACTTCTTTCTCTATTATAGTATACTACTAAACTCTAAAAGATAAAAAAACATTGTACTGTTAGTAGTCTTCTAAAAATTATCTTTGAACTTTCACATATACTTTTGAACTTTAAAGCAGGTGTACTATTTAAAGCTATTTCAGAGCTGAAAGAGATCTATAAAACCATATGTAATAGTGTAAAAAGTTTCACAATCCAAACTAAGCAAAAAGAAATTTGATTACATCATATCCCTTTTATATAACTAATTTAATATACTTTTATATAATTTTATATAACTAATTTAGTAAAGGAGGACATGGCTTCAGTTAAATTAGATTCAAGAACTGAAAATTATCACAAGAACAGTGTAGATCCAAGAAAAGTACATGGCCTCGTAGAACTAATTAAACGTCATTCCTGAAATTTCTAAAATACTCAGAGGGCCTTAAAATAGTCAGTTTTCTATAAAAAGGCTAATTTGATTTATCAAGATAAATATTTTCACATCTTGCTTATATGAAAAATATATCTAAAGATCTGTTATCTCCATACAATTTGTGATAAAATGGTATATAACATCACTATAATTTAATTGTTTTGATTTTTTACGTTTTTTCTTTGAAATTTCTGAAAAATTACCAAATTTGAAATTTTTTGATATCTTTCATGTTCTTAGGTTAAAATTAATCAAGGAAATGGGTTGCCACCAGAATTCAAAGATATGACCTTGAAATCCCTCATTTACCCCAAACTCTACAAGCAAATCTGGTAAATGGGATAAAATCCTTAAGAGATGTGCGGAGTTGAGACGGGAGATTTTATCCCATGGGGCATTGTGGAAAATATAAGGCATACACCATGTTCTGTTGCACAACAAATAAAGTCGTGCACTTTGAACTTCAGGTACAGTACTTTAGTGAGCACGTATTCTAACCATAACTAATTCATCTTCAATTGGGCATTGATGATTGCACTGTAATGACTTTCTGAATTATTCTGATACTCGTCAATAAATATTATATTGAAAAACCAAGTGACTGATAATTATAGGCCCTTCCTGATTATGCTAGCATTGTTTTTACACTTTTTCTGTAAAAAGAATTGCTAGCATTATTTAGCATTTTGCACAACTTTGATATAGATTTCAGCACTCAAAAGATTTTAAATGCTAACTTTTAGAATTCAAAAGCATTGTGATGATTTGCTTTTGTGTTTGAGAGAAGGATCTCTGTAATTGAAGTATGAACCGAGTAGAAAGAAGTCTAGACCTAGCTGGTCAGAGGTTAACTTTCAGAGGCTGTTCACGCGCTTGCTCAAACAGGATGGTGTCGTCTGGTGCCACACCATCTTCTTGAAACTTGCAGCTCATAGAAGGAAATTCTGATGGAGAACATGGACCAGTCCCTTCAATGATAGCTTGAGATCAATCTTTAGAATCAACCAGTGGAAAGTACAAGTGGAGAGGAAACAGGGATACAACAAAAGTCCCATTACATGAGCAAGTTAAGCAGTTCCTTGTCAAGAATTTGATCGTCAGAGAAGGAAAGTTGTCTTGCAGTGGATGTAGAGAAATAATTTCGTCCAAGAAGCATCAAAAGGGGAAAGGAAAGTTTAAAAAAGTGGAAATTGAAAGACCAGACCATAATCGATGTGTTCAAAAGATAGCACTTTGCCTGTGGAAGAATGTGCCTACTGGCTGGAAGCTGTCAGGGAGTTTTTGAAGGCGGGTATCCTGATCGGTAAAATAGACATGTTATCAACTCACTGGAAGCTCTCATCTAGGACAGTATGTTTCCATGGCTTTGAAACAGGAAATTGAACAGATTAAACAAGAATTGTAAGTGCCTGATCAAGTTGGCATGACAAGGGACCTTTTGGTCATTTTTGACGGCAGCACCAGACAAGGGGAGGCAATTGCTACAATAGTTTGTTTTGTGGACAATAACTGGAACATTATTTGATGGCTTGTGAGAATTGATGTTTGCTCTAAGTCAGTTAATACCAATAAACTAGCACAAGTTCTTAATCGGTGCCTGTCTGTTGATTATGGAGTCAGAGCAAATTCATTGCTCGCAGCACTGGACAGAATAGCATTTATATTCCCTAAGATGCTCAACGATGTGTGCTTCTCTCACACACTTGATAAAGCGGGAAACCAGTTAGTGATCCCAACCTGGTAGAGTTCGGAAGCCTTTGGATTAGAATGTTTCATCATAGTTGTAAACCCAAGCTGTTATGGAAAGATCTAACAGGTCGAACACCAAGATCATACAGCGAGACAAGATGGTCGTCCAAATGGGAGGTGTATCATCAGTTGATGGTGCAGTTTGGAGGTTCATAGAAGAGGCAAAGGATGCAAAAGTTTGCCCACAGCTACTGCCACAACTTCAAGCAACAGTTTCTGACCCACAGCAACTAATGAGCTTAAAGCTTGAGCTTGCCTTTACTACTTATATTGGCAAACATTTTGTGAAAGCCATGTATTTTTTGGAAGGGGATGGTCCTTTGGTTTTTGCTTGTTATGAGAAAGTAAGCGCCGTTTCCCAATTTTGTGAAGCTCCTGATTTCCCTAATGTCTGTGCAATTGCAACTGCGATTGTGGAGGAGGACCCAGGTTAGAACGTAGCAGCACTTGAACAGAGGGCAAAGGCTTGTGTTGAGCCGGTAATTACATGGTCTCTGAGAAAGTTCAATGTTGATCTTCATGATGTACTGGTAGCATTCAAGGCTGCCAGACTATTCTGCCCTGTTAATATCCAGTGGCTTAGGCCCACAAATGCATTAGCAGTCACTGAGAGCATTTCCTTTCCTGGACAGTGATGCTATCATCGATAGTCTCAAAGTTGAGCTTCCTGCCTATATGGCTGCTGCTGGAGATGTTGTTATCCCGACTGAAGAGAAGAAAGTCGAATGGTGGTGTGGGCACGAGGAGCAATTTCCTCATTGGGCTTCAGCAGTAAAGTTCTCCTTGTCTAACCATTGTCTGGTACAGCAGAAAGAGTATTTTCAATACTGAGAACATCCTTCGACGAGCAACACAATTGTGCTCTTGTTGACTACCTCCAGGCCAGCATCATGTCATAGTACAACAAGCACTAAGGACTTGGAACATTAATTAACTGTTTATCATTGGACAAGCTTTGGCTGTATCAGAAGTTTTATAAACAAACAATTAAGCACTTTTCACTTTATTCAGTTGACAATAAGCACACACGATGCCTGAGTTTGTACATTTCACTTGAAATAAAACAAAGCATTTTCTGTAACCAAAGTAGCATAATTTGATAATTTTTTTTGCGTAAAATGAGAATTGCTAGGAGCATAAAATGCCAGTTTTATTGACATAATCGGGAAAGGTCTACTGGTGAACAGCTAAAAGTGAAACATAGTAAAAACTGTTTCAAACAAAGGCCCATCGGTTTTGTGCTGTTTACAAACCATTCAGTTTTTTGTATGTTGCTCATTGCTGTAATTATAGGTTTCCATAATTTTATATGACTGTATAAATAATATAGGCTAATGAGACAAAGGGAAGCCCAGCCATGAAACTAGAAGGTGCTAGATGGTGTTTTAACTTCTTGAAGAGTAAAGACCTTAAAGTAAAAGTCTTTATTTCTGATCACCATAAGTAAGTGATCACCATAAGATCATCCATAAGTAAGTGGTTCCACACCTCTGAAAAAGAAACTGAGCATTACTATGATGTTTGGCATATTGCCTGGTCAGTAACAAAGAAGCTAAACAAAGCAAGCAGAGTAGATAAAAGCCATCCAAAATCATATATACTGGTTGGCCTTAACAAGAAAATGTGGTTTTGAAAAAAAATTATTCTTGCTAAGTGGAAATCCTTCATTAGACATGCAACAAACAAACATGACCACCCAGACTCCTTGTTTAAGGATTGTACACATAATGATTCATTAGATTAGGATTAGTATGGCTGTACGTTTAATAGTCTCCCATACATTAACTTGCTAACATATAATTTTTCCTAAATTCTAAACATTAAATTCCAGGGACAAAGGCCTACAACAAGTTGAATTTGATAAGATCGTAGAAGCACAAGTGCTAATAAAGACTTCAAGTAAATGACAAGTTTCTTTATTGCATACATGTTTTGGCAAATCTCATGCCATCTTCAGTGCAAATGATAATAGGTTATTTACAAGCGATATTTATATGTGACCTGATAAACATTACAAGCATATGACTCATCTAATATAAATTCCCACACATGTGTGTCAGAATGATTAATTACAAGGGTACGAGTGGTTAATGGAGGTGGTGGGTGTTGAAAGCGAGATGTACAATAGTTAATGAAGTGTGGTAGACAAAAACAGTTAAGGAGAAGAAGAAAAAAAAAAAAAAAATTATATATGTGTGTATATTGGAACTGTGTGGCATTAGGTAACGGGAAACAGATGAAATTCGGAAAAACTCCAAAGGTCTGGCAGTCTTTCAGAAAAGCAACATCCAAGTCAGCCTTTCGTTTCTCGAATGATAATTTCTCATAGGTTTGAAAATCGGATAAGGACAACCTTCCTTGATGTTTTTGTGCTAAGTCATAGATAATATTTCCATAAGATTGTAGAAGCACAAGTGCTAATAAAGACTTCAAGTAAATGACAAATTTTATTGCATACATGTTTCGGCAAAACTCATGCCATCTTCAGTGCAAATGATAATAGGTTATGTACAAGCAATATTTACATGTGACCTGATAAACATTACAAGCGTATGACTCATCTAATATAAATTCTCACACATGTGTGTCAGAATGATTAATTACAAGGGTGCGACTGGTTAATGGAGGTGGTGGGTGTCGAAAGCGATATGTAGAATAGTTAATGAAGTGTGGGGTAGACAAAAACAGTCAAGAAGAAGAACAAAAAAAAAAATTTTTTTTTCATGTTGAGCTATTGAGTCCACAGGGATTGGAGGTGAGTTTTTATCCAATTTAAGTGCATGAAATACAGGCCTCTCAACTCACACGATTTCCAACCTCATCTCACAATCTCATGCCAACGCCTCGTTTTCAACTAGTTTCAAACATTCAGCTAGTGTCCATTCAAGAGGAACAACCATAGCTCTTTCTTAAGTTTTAATAGAAAACATTTTCTAATTGTTACTTCATGGTTTGGTGATTGAATCTTCAATTAAATCTTAGTATATTTAGTGTAGTGTATATAGTGAATATAATTATGTGATTTACAACCCTCAAATAGAGGCAAACCTTGAAAACAAAATTGTGTATGTAACAGCTTTAATTGAGTATTTTTATAATTATGCTATTCTTAATATTATAACATTTATTTTTCCAAGAATGCAGGAAATGGCATTTTCACAACTCAAATTTTTCTGGGTGGGTGGAGGGGATTAGGTGGGGTGGCTATGCTCACTGTCGCTTTTGCTAGCTGGTCTCACTACAGAGTCTGATCTTAAGTTGAGAGGTCTGGAAATATTCTTGTGACAACTTAACACTATCCATGAGGATGGATGTTCAGTGTTTCAATTCTATTTCAGAATCATCCTCAGGGTATTATGAAATGATAACTTCACAATTAACCTACACTGCTGAAGTGAACTGAAAAATGTTGACTGGAGCAGGATTTGAACTCACACCTTCAGGATACTGCTCTGCCGCTCTACCTGTTGATCTTTTAGCAAATTCGCCAAAATAAGTCTCCATTCCTTGACACACACTCCACCAAAGGGAATGTTTTTTTTTTTTTAAGGCTGATAAAGACCGCCTTGATATTACCAATGAGTAAGGTCAAGAAGATTTTTATCCAAAACTGAAAACTTGAGGACGGGGCCAAAGTTCTCGTTGATTATGAAAACTGCAATTACAAGGCAAAAATTATTTTTAACTTCATGGTAAGTAACGTACTTAAGATTGGTTGTCATTTTGGTCTTTTTTATGATTAGTTTTGTTTCTTTCTTGATCAAATTGTCATTATTTTATGCTTCTCATTTGTGTCTATGTATTTTGCAGATGACTCAACAGTATTAAGTTCAGCAGAGCTGGAGTTTTTCTCTACTGAGACTCGACAAAAGGATTCAGCCAAAAATTGATGAAGAAGAAAACATTCCGCCACCAACTAAACAAAGGAAGAGAAGTCCTCTTCGCAATACCAATAAAACCTCTGTATGCAAGATAAAAAAAAGGTGAAGAAGGTAACGTGTGGATAATCATTTTCTCATTAGATGTTTGTTTAGTGCTCACACAGTTTAATTATTTTGATCATTTACCTTCTTACCATCACCAGCTATGGGGTCACATTTGTGCTTTAACATCATTTTGAGAAAGGGGTAGCCTGTGAAGCACAGCACCTGCTTCAAAAGAAAGGGGGTTAAATGGCACATTTGTGAGAAAATATGGAGATTACGTAGCCAGGTTGAGACATAATTAATTTTGAGACACGTTCTCTGACTAAAATTTGATTATGATATGATTTTTCCAGCCACATTTAAATGTTCTGACATTTTTATCATGTGCTGGATGCCATGCAGTTTTCCCTCTATTATTTGAGCATTACTTTATCACTGAATTTTTTTAAACATTTTTGATTGTCAAGATGCTTCATTATGTTAATGAAAAAACTCTCATGATTGTAGTAGTTTAGCATCAGATTCACTTATGTTGTGCAGGGCACGTGCATAACAGGCTCATACACAGGTAAAACAGTTTTATATGGTTAGGACAGGAAATCTGGCATTTTGATAAGCTAATCGAAAGTGCTCATGTGAATGAATGCAACACAAATCAGTTATTCGCAAGTTGTATTTACCGACTTTGGTTTCCATTGCAAATTTTACATTCTGAAAAATAATGTCATCTTCAAAACTCAAAATTCCAGTTATATAAGAGATGAGACAGAAAATTAAATGGTAATATTTCGATTTTATTACAAAATAATTTTCAGACCAAGTGATTACATTAACATACCCAGCTCTTTATATATTTACATGAACTGTCATGACATTATTGCTGAAGAATCTCTTTTCACTTAGGTGTACTTTTGTCAGCTTTCCTAATCATCTTTAATGCTGTTCTGTCGCATCCTGTTATCACCACCTACCACAATTACCTATTACTAATTAGCATTGGATGTGTAAATATAGCCATGTAGGCCTTCTTTTTCACTGATAACGTCATCATGGTTCATGTAAATATATAAAGAGCTAGGTATGTTAATGTAAAGTCACTTAGTGTGAAAATTATTTTGTAATAAAATCGAAATATTACCATTTCACTTTCTGTCTCATCTCTTATATAACTCGAATCTTGAGTTTACAAGAGGACATCATTTTTCAGAATATGTTTTATCTTTTACTTTTTAAAGCTGTTGGCTGGTCATGGATAATTTCTTTAACTGTGTTCTTTAATAAAGAGCATGAGGTCCAGTAAAAGGAAGGGAAAAGTAAACTTTTTGTCAGGGGAGCAATTAAGACTGTGAGTGGGTGGAAAACACAAACCATTAAGAAAAATACAAATTCCCAAACTGAAATTGGTGTCTGTAATACTGATTACAGATCACTTCATTACATAAAAATCCTTGGCTAATTTACAAGGTTTTCACTTCTAAAAAATTAGCACGATGGGATAAACTACTGAAACCAATATTTTGGAGTGAGTCCATGATTAAAAGTTTTGTTATACCTGTGTTGTTTTAGATTATTACAATTGAAGCAGAGGATTCTCCAGCAAAGCAACATTGTGGGTAATCTCATTTCAAAATCAAGAAACCAGAACAAACAAATAGAACCAGCTCTCTTCACTTCCTTTGTCCAGAGGAGCAAAATAGAGTTAAGAGAATGCTGTATCTCTGTGAAAAAGGAGAGGGAAAGGAGGCTTGTAAGCAAACCAAGGAAGTGGGGCCAGCTAGAGGATTTCAACAAGCAGAAATTAACAGTTTTCACGAGTTTGGAACAGGTATACAAACCATGCCACAAACATGCAGTCATCAAGACAAAGTTCTTGTGAAGTTAGAGGAGATAAAACACTTAATTATCTCAAGCAAAGCTGGATCTCTGAATGATGAACAGAGCAACCAAGTTGTTTTTTTTTTTCTTTCCAGCTATCAGCAAAATGTGTATGCTGTTAGTCAGTCCAGTACACAAGGGTGAGTCAGAAACTGAACTTTCCACCACTAACCAAGGATGTGCTACTATCGATGCACTAGTGCCGGTAATCAATGAATAAGTAAACACTCAACCTTCATGAAAGAGCCCACAAGTATTTGATGAAATATTCAGACAGAGCTGTTCCATGACTCACTATGAAAAAAATTTTGTTTTTGATCTTTTTGAAAAAGATGATTTGCTTGGAGCAAACTCTGCAGGTGTCAAGGGAAACCAGGGAATTGAAAAAGATCCCTGAATGTAAATAGTAAAGAAATATACCTTTAAACAGTATGATGTGGTAGACAAGATAAGGGCATGGACTTTGTACCAGAAGGCAATCGACTCTGCATTGCAAAAATTAAAGTGAAAACGTTTAGTTTTTATATACTCTTTTCTCTCACATATTATCTACCTGTAATTCATATGTATACTTCTCACTTTCACATCTTTGGATGTATTTTGATGGTAAAACAGGTGAAGTATTAAAATTAACAATTTCAAGAAAACCCTAGCAAATTTACAGCTTTACAACACAGAACTATAATAACCAATATTATGAGTGTCCTTTGTCAGTAGCCAAATGCTTTCTTTTCCCACAATACATATACAAAATCAAGCGCAGTCCTCACTGGAATTTGAAGTTGACTTGTCCCATACTCCATTGGTTTGGATGAGAACTATTTAAAACTAATGTTGTGACGCCTTGCCCCTTTATCAATGTCAAATTATGGAAGTCTGCTAGAACATTTAAATACACTTTTGAGAACTAATTACAAGCTGTAAACAAAGAAAAAGCTAATCCAGTTCTTCCCTAGGTTGTGCTAACCTGGGTTAGACTTCAACTCAAATAATATGGATTAATGTAACTGGTAGTCTAGAGTGATCTTGTTTTCTTGTTGTTTTTTGTTTTTTAAATCACTTTTTAGCAGAAACACAAGCTTGCCAGTACTGGTCAGTTTAATATCCAGATGGACCACCACTACTAGCAACCACTGCAGGCACTATTTTGTGAATATGGTTCACATAATGCTTGCATATGTCATAAGTGTCCTGCAATAATTTAAAATCCCTTGAACAAGTTCTTCTTTGGTTCTTGGTTTGGTATTCTTCCTGATACATTTCATATTTGTCTAAAGATTTTCAATTGAATTTAAATCCTATAATTGTAAGAGAAGTACAGAAACATATTCAAGATAATAACTGTATTTAGCTCAAATTACAAGTTACCAGTATTAAAGGGGTACTCCACTCAAAATACAAGTTGGGTTCGTATGAAAGACATTACCAACATTAGGCCACCGCAAACTTTCTCTGGCTAATTTCATTTAGTTAAGAAAATTTTGCCAAATTTGCGACACCATGGTGTCTTTCCCATGCAGATGCAGATTGTTAGTGGAGTACCAAATATGACGTCAGTGAGTGCTTCTTGCTTGATTACCAAATTTGTTTTGAAGTAAATTACAAATGAGCATTGTCAGAAAGAGTTCTTCTGAGGAAGGTTGTTCTACTTAAAACTGTTCAAACTCCTCAAATCTGGATGTTAGACGGTTTCCTGGAAGATAACCTTAACCTGGATGGTGTTCAAGATTATCAATTTCAAGCAAATCTGATTACGGTGATGTGGATGAGTCAATCAGCACTGAACCAAGTTCTGTCGCTCGACTGGATAACTTGAACTGATAAGTTTTAATTGAGCTTTTTGTTACTTTTTTCAAGTAATGGTATTGTATAAGGAAGACATGACTTCTGTAAATGTTTCTCGCCGATACCACCAGAAGATTCCAAACATTCCTATAACCACTCGACACAAAACAACAGCTCGTTTCATTTTCAGGTGTATGTGCAAAAACTTCCAAATAATGGACAGAGAAGAGGAATGCATTTGCTGTTAGGAAATTCAAGTGGTGCTAGATAAGAACGAGGTGTATGAAGTTGAGACATTGCAAAAGTGCTACTGTTGCATAACAGATAATCCTGATTTTCATGCTGTTTGGTTTCAACATAAACAAACTGGTTTGAAATATTCTTGTGGTATCAGCAAGAAATGTTTACAGAAGTCATGTCTTCCTTATAAAATACCATTAAAATTTACGAGTACAAGTTATCCAGTCAAGCGACAGAACTTAGTTCAGCGTTGACCGACTCATCCACATCACCGTAATCAGATTCGCTTGACTCTCCAGCATATGAATTTTGTCTGGGTTGAAATTGATAACCTTGAACACCACCCCGGTTACAGTTATCTTCCAGGAAATTGTTTGCATCCAGATTTGAGGAGTTTGAACAGCTTGAACTAGAACAACCTTCCTCAGAAGAACTCTCTCCGACAACATTGGTAATCGAGCAAGAAGCACCCACTGACATCATATTTGGTACTCTGCTGACAATATGGCATTGCAAATTTGGCAAAATTTCTAACTTTGGCACACAATATTTCCTTAACTAAACGAAATTAGCCAGAAAAATCTTCCCAATTACCTAATGTTGGTAAGATCTTTCATATGAACCCAACTTGCAGTGGTGGATCTAGGGTAGGTCAAATAGGTCAGCCAACTAAGGTGACAATCCTTAGATTTCAAGTCACTTTTTAGCTGTATTTTTGTCGCTATAAACTTGTCCGATGTCGTTGGCAGTTGTTTAATTCGTGTAAGCTTGACTGTGCCAATGTATTTTCACATCGTGAGTTTGTGGTTTCCGCTAACATTGCCGAAGATCAGAATCTCGGGTTTAGTCAGTCGGTTTCTCAAGGTCAACAATTTTGCCGAATCCTTAGGTTATATTCCTCTTTGCTATTGGTTCAGTTAGTGAAACTGCTTGAATCACGAGCTCTGATTGGCTTGACCAATTTCACTGCTTGCTTTGCCAAATCTTCGTTTTGTTTAGCTTCCTCTGATTGGCTTAAATTTTCAAGACACTCTTTAACAGGATCAGCTATTGGCTAAGCAGCATCTACTATGAAGTTTTTTTCCGAATTTGTGATGTCACTTGCCGTGTTTGGCGATATTTAAGACTACCATCGTGCAATTTGCATAAACAGCATCTCACTTCTGTTGGAAAGCTTGAATTAGGGTGCGTACCATAGTTATAGACTAGTCACCCAAAATGTCGTTTAAGAGCCTTTTGGAATGCTCACAAACTGCGCTCAAGAGCAATGACGAAAAGACTTTGCTCATGATCTATGATGGTTTATCGTCAACTTTAAGAGGTCACATTTGTTCTGCTGATTGTGGCACTGGCAAACGTTGGGACATCAGTCGAAATTTTGGCGGCGAGAACTATGTGCCTTCTTTTGCAAAGGACAAGAAGACATGCATTGCTCTCAGGTACAGTAATCTTCAGTGCTTAAATTTACTTAACACTGACGAACAGGAACAAATATACTCATCATTTTCAGTGGCGGATTTAGTATTAGTTAATGCTAATGAGTAACTGTTCATTTATTCGGGCAAGCCAAAGGATTGCTGTTTTCCCACTAATACTTGAACCATGACGTATTGAAGGGCTCATTGTGTTGATGGTAAAGTTAATCAAGGTAGTTCATTTGTCATCTGATTATGAAGTCAAAAAATTGCTGAAAGTAGCTAGATATTGTTAGTTTTTATCGGTTCCTCAGCTGATTCTCTGTAGCAACGCCAACCTTGACCTGCTGCAATTTATTGCATCCTCATATATTATTATTAATTGATGTTTTGATATACTAGTAATTTGACATGTATTCATTAAATTTTTGATAGGTCCAAACCGTCAGGGAATTGCCTGTACAGCTCTATTTCATTGGCTCTGGTGGGTGATAATTCTTTAATTGAAGAACTTAAGGCAATGACTTCAATCGAGCTTTATCTGAATGTCAACTTTTACTGCAACCATCCATCTTTATTTTTGAAATTTGATGAGTATAGAGATCAAATATCTAGTAGTTTTAATAATATTCTTCTTTTATGTGCATCTTTTAAAAGTTTGGATTCTGGTCTTAATGGGGATCACCTAGTAAAAGAAGAAGCTACTTCCAATTGTGAAAATAAGAAATGGTCCAGTTTTATTTCTATCCTTGCTCTAGCTACTGTGACCAATAGGAAAATTCATTCTTACTACCCTGATTGTGGGGAGCAGAAATTTAAGTTACTTTTTAATTGTTTTGTTGAGCCTCGTCCACCTCTTAAGTCAGAGGGTGATGATCTACATATCTTGTTTTGCTTTGAGGGAGTGGTCAGGGCAGGAGAGACCTTCAGACCAAATAATTTTCTTCCACTGATCTTTGGTGAATATACAGGGTAAAGTTATTACTGAAAAGATTGTAAATGACGTAAAGAACAGCAAATTTTTTTCCATTATAGCAGATCAGGCTTCTGATTGCTCAAACAAGGAGCAGATTTCCCTTGTTTTGTGTTTTGTTGATGAAAGTATGATTAGGGAAGACTTCATTAGATTTGTTGATTGTAAGTGGGGTGTGTCAGGTGCTGATCTTGCTACTGCAGTTTTGAAAACTTTACATGACTTGAAATTAAATGTCCATAATTGTCAAGGTCAGGAATATGATGGTGCTGGATCTGTAGCAGGTCACATCAACGGTCTTTCTACACACATCTTGCGTTTAAATGAAAAAGCTATTTACACACATAGTTACAGTCATCAGCTGAATTTGACCATTAGTGAATCTTGTTCAGTGCCACTAGTAAGGAATGTTTTAACACAGATAAAGGAGTTTTCTTACTTTTTCAACCTTTTTCCAAGCTGTCAAAGATTGTTGGAAAAAAAATGTTCTTGAGTACTGCCTATCTTCAAGGAAGATGAAATTAAAAGATGTCTGCAGGACGAGGTCGATAGACAGGATTGATGCCATGGATAGCTTTGAGGAATTATTTGTCTCCATATTTTTCACTTTAACTGGAATGAGTTTAAATTTAGGAAAGCAGTGGAATCCTGCTACTGCTTCTAAAGCTGCTTCTCTTTTGGCTCTTATTTCATCTTTTCAATTTATTGTTTCAGTTGTCATAACTTGAAATATATTTGATATTACACTTCCTGTGACTCAGTTGCTTCAAGCTAAAACCAATGACATCATGGATGGCATTAATTTGTTACAGGCACTTAAGCATTTGGGGATGCTCATCAGAAATGATATTGATTCTTACCACAAAACATGGTATGAGCAAGCTGTGTCATTAGCAAGAAAGGTTGAGATTGAAGAAGCAGTTCCACAAACTGCTGGTAGACAGACAATGAGAGATGATCTTCCTTCTAGCTCTTCTGAATATTATAAGAGAGTCATTACCATTCCTGTGATTGAACATCTAAATTCTAATTTGAAGACTAGGTTTGATGATAGTAGTGTCAAAGCATACAATGGAATGAGCATTGTCCCAACCAAAATGTTATCATTGGTGAATGAGACTGGAAAACGTAGCTGGAAACAAAAATTCAAAATCTTTTCAGACTTTTATCTTAGTGACTTACCAAACCCTTTAGCTTTGGATGGAGAATTGGAGCTGTGGTTAAATTATTGGAAAAATATTGAAAGGTCACCACCTGACAGTGTTGCTTCTACTCTCAAATTTTGATGCTTTTCAAAATATTCAAACATCTCTTTGGATTATGGCAACTCTTCCCATTACTTCTTATGAGTGTGAATGGTCTTTTTCTGTTTTATGTAGATTAAAAAATTACAATCAGAGCACCATAGTTGATGATCGCTTGAATGGCTTAGCACTAATGCAAATTCTTCAAGAAATTGAGCCTGATGTTTATCAGGTCCTTGATATACTTGCTTCAGGAAATCAGAGATTGGATCTGATTTAATTTTTTTTGTCTTGAGACAGCTTTTGATTTAGTTTTACCTCACTTATGCAGTGGTTAAACATTTTTTTTATTCAGATCAACATTGTTAATATGTAGGTGTTACTGTATCTGCTTTTTGTATGCAAGACCTAAAGTCTTTATATTGTATTAATGATAGTTTGAGCTATCATGATTCTTATTGAGCAAAGAAAAGTATTACTTCCTTAGTTGATGATTTATGCTGTAATGTGCTAAATATGATACTCAAATAATTCACTGCAAGGACAGTTTCTGAACAAAAAACTTTTTCAGTTACTTCAGTTTATTGCTAATTGATTACTTGTAAATTAGTTAACAATTATAACAACTTAATAATTCCTTTTTTAAGTTATATGATTAGAGGGTCAAGGGGAGGGTAGTAATGTGTTAGGATGACCGGGATGGTGTGGAAAACTGAGCAATTTGTACATCCAGGAAATGTCCCAGATGGTAAGCTGCTCATGTAGCCTCTCCTAACAAAACTCCTTCTCCCGCACTCTTTAACCTGGAAGTTTATGAGTGAACAGGGGTGTGAAAGGCGAGTTTCTGGTGCCTTAAAACCAGATGGCTCTGGGTAGGTGGGACTCAACTTTGGTTAGCAGCCCACCTAGGAGAAGGAAAACTCTGATTTCAAACCAATGCATGGTAGAAAAGCAGCTTTGAGAGAGAACAAGAAAAATATTCAAGGACCTGAGAGCCATGCTGTCCATGTTGGAATCACTGAGTAATTGTCTCTGAATGGAATGCTTTTACTGTAAGGTGAAATTCCTAGGCATGCTGATGAGCTCTGACATTGAGCATAACAGCCAAGGCTATGGTCAGGGCACTTCAAAATTATATCAGCACCGTATATGAAGTATGCAAATTTTGTCCTAACCCGACGCCACCCCCCCTTATTAAAAAAAAAAATTGAAAAGTTTGACTAAGGTGATAAAAATCCTACATCTGCCACTGACTTGTATCTTGAGTAGAGTGCCCCTTTAAAGTGTCCATGTGTATTGTTAAGAACTTATGATGTAAAACACTGATACAATGGACAACAATGAATTAGACTACATGAAAATCACTCGAATTGAGATTTAATCATGAATTTAGTCAACATATGCAAAATGAATGAACACAAAATATAAACACTGACCAGTGTTTATGGTGGTGTTGCCCAGTAATTTATGCCATTATCCCTCATCCACTTTTTTTGTCAAATTGCTGGTGTGTTTTGGATCGTTATCCTGCCATGACTGATGGCCATCTGGGTAAGTATTGGCGATAAAAGGGAGTAAGTTTCAATCCAAAATCCTTTGATAACCATGGCTCTCCATGTTTCTGGAGAACACACAAACCTGTGTAGCACCACAATAAGATATGCCTGCCCATACATGGACCTTGAAAGCATAGAGAAAGGATTTACTGTTTGGTTGAGTAATTGTTATATTATTCTATCAGTCCAAATGTTAGTGTATAGTACATATGTGGAATTGACTAGTAGATATACTTACTTTAACTGGATGTTTTGATGAACCTTCCCTTTTTGGTTGACTTCCATCTTTCTGAAAACAGTATATAGTGTACTGCGGTATTTCGACACTAGCCTTGTCGGCAAATATGACATCTTGAAACCCATCATTGTCTTTCTAGGCCTTCAAGCAAAAGGACAGCTATTTTATCTTGTTGGGTTCCTGAATGAGCTGGCAATATTGTGCCTTCTCACGCCTCCATCCCAAGTTTTGTCTAACATGTCGAACAGTGGAACTAGAGACATTTAAACCTATCTTCTCGCTCAAAAGGTGTTTTAATTCGGACAATGTCAACTCGTCATTATTGTTCATATTATAATTGATAAAATTTCTTTCACAGCCACTTAAGATCGGTTTTCTTCCACTATGTTTGGCATCAGCTGAACTGCCACTTCATTCACATCATGAAAGGAACAGGCTTATAGCTGCTTGTGATGTTATTATTCCTTCTTCTTTGAGAATATTTGTAATCTTAGAGATCGATGTACCACAAGACTTAAGAGAAACAATTCGATTCCTAGTATATTCCGAAAGTTTTCCCATTTGCAACACAGTGCACAGTTACCATAGTCACCACATTTAAGGTTACCATTGTCGACTCTTAACTTTGGAAAATAGCATATGTCACTGATCAAGTCCCAACTTCTCCATCTCCTGAGATGCAGTTTGGATTGACCAAAAAGGCAACCACAGCCTAGCTGCAAAATGACCACATCTTGCACACAGTTACTGTTATGTTATTTCTGAGCAGTACTGTATACTTGCCTCTCTGAACTTCAACCAATGCTTCAATTCAGGTTTTGTTCCATTAAGATTATTTGAAAAGGCTTGTTTTGTGGCTGATTAATATCTTTCAACACTTGTTTTACAGCCATCGTAATGCAAATGCGCCATTATAGTAGTATAGGAATGAGAGGAGATTATTCTAAAAACTTACCAATGAGGAGGCCGGAAATTTTGAATGAACCAATGGGAGGGCCGGATTGGGGATTATCGTCGGGGGGAGTGACCTAAGAATTTCCTATTAATGTTTCCACCAATCAGAGGCCAGAAATTATGAATACTCAATAGGGTTTGTCCGGTTTTGGAGTGGGTTGGTCTTAGTGCATGCGGACCTACCTAGGGTCATCTCGAGGGGGCTTTTGGTAACCAACGGCCATGCAAAACCTGAAATACCCTCTCCTCTCCGACAACTCTTGTTTTTTGGACAGCAAGAGCTGCTTTGCTTTGGAGAAGAATTGGGAAAAATGACAAGAAAACAGCTTGATACGGGACTTGAACCCGCGACCATTCGGTTAAAAGCCGAACGCTCTACCAACTGAGCTAATCAAGCCTTCTTGTCGACGAAGCGATAAAAATTGCTAGGGTATACAAGACCCCGAGTCACCGTTTGGTTTTATTTTGCACCTTTTGTGGGAAGAAAAATCGTGATTACAATCACGGTTTTGCTGTTTGCTTTTTGACGCGGTAAGAAACGATAACGACCCGTTGAAAATACAAGAAACTATACTGTGTATGAGAGAGTATTCATAAAACTCTGATTGGATTCGTCGATAGGAAATGCAAGTTGCTCTTACCTTTTAAAACATGACAGGCATAAGATCAGATTTTTTGAGGCTTTTATTGTTTTTGTTTTGCCTTCACATTCCGCAGCAGTTGTGATATATCCACGGAACCAAATCTTCGTCTTTTGTAAGAATATTCATGATTTGGTTTCTGTCTTCTTTTGAAAACGATTCTTGATCGTAGATTGTATGAGATCTGTGTTTCTTCATTATGTCTATAAGGTTTATCTTCGGATTTTGCCATATTTTTGTCGGGATTTGCGAGGGTGTGATGGAATGGTCTTTCTTTATCTTGGTTGAATCGATTACTGTCAATTGGTAATTCACGTTGTAATTTTGGCTGTGTGATGTTTCTCTATGACAAAAATATAGCCATATTGTTTTGAAAATCCAAAATAATGTTGTTGGTGTTTCGTGTGTGTGCCATACCTTTGAAGTCACGGCTTTTAAGCGGAACACCGTTCATCCTTCGCTAGTCGGCTTTGTCGTTGGTTATGTGGAGTTAAAATAAAACGTTTCGTGTGTGCCATACTTTTGAAGTCACGGCTTTTAAGCGGAACACCATTCATCCTTTGCGAGTCGGCTTTGTTGTTGGTTATGTGTTGAGTTTAAAATGTGTTTGAAAGATAAAACTGATTGTTGGTTGAGTAAAAATGAGAATTTCGTTTACCTTTCGACTTTGAAAAATTCATGGATTCTTGCCATTAATGTTGACACTTCGTCTTGACCATGAATTTGTTTTTGATGAAAATTCGCTTGTCTATAAAGAATTAGGTCGAAATTTTTCATATGTTGTTTCATTATGTGATTATGATGTTTTTGATGTGTTTTTGACTTTGTTTTGTTTCGTTTTGTTGAAAATAAAAGAAAAAAACACGCTTACCTTGTTGTTTGGTGTTGGGTCGCTTCGCTTCACTTGCCTTCGGCTCGTGATTTTGCGTGATTGATGAATAAATTGGAATACAATTACTGTCATTGACGGTACTTGAGTTTCCAAGGGTTTTAAGAGTTTTGATTGAGTTGGGTTCGTGTTCATTTAAACCAATTATTTCGAGAGGTTTACAAGAGGTTTAAATGACAATGCGTTCTGTTTATTTAAGTTAATTTCTTGGTAATGGATTTCTCGGTATTTTGAATTGTCAATACAATGATAATGGTGAATAATTAAGTTTTGAAAAATATGTTTTGATATTCTTTGAATCAACAAAACAAGCTTCTTAACTGAAACTTGTCAGGTTGATTAAAAAATATTTAAAAGCGAATAAAAAGCGGGGTGAATTTTTGGCTAACTCTTGTTATGGAATCAGTTACTCAATTCGCCCCTGGTGTGGTGAAGGTTTGAACGTTCGAAATTGAATTGATGGAGGGTGTGACGCTTTGCACCATGCGTCTTGTCTCCGAAGAGACGTTTAAAGTTGGAATAATTTGTATATATGGAAACCAAAAAGGGAATGATTTTACCGAAACGGTTAACTAACGATGTGATGAAATCATTGGATTGCAAGTGTGTGAAATGTTTCGAAATTCTTCGTGAGGATTATTTGAAATATTATGCTATCGGTAATGTGGTCGGGAAACATGTTGTTCCTGCTTACGAAGACAAGATGCTTATTCGTGATTTTGATTTTCAGTTGTTCACGAAACATTATCGGGATTTCTTTGAATGTTTGGGTTATGTAAATGTGCTTGTTAAGGGTCACTATATATGTAAGATGTGCAAAGGTATTTATCTCATACCTGTGTCTTATGACATGATTTCTTCATTTGAAGTTATGGAAACACGTTATAAAAGAATTCAATAATAATGCATTTGTATAGGTATTTTTCTGTTGAGGGCAGGAATGCAAGATATTTGAACAAATTGTGTGTTGAAACCTCCGATGTCAACGGTGATAATGTGACTTATTGGTGCAAAGATTATCTTCTATCTCATGGATGGCGATTTTCAACCATGCAATTGAAAACTTCACACAACCTAAATGAGATAGTTGAAGGAGTGAATGAAACAGTTAGATTTGCTTTGAAGTTTTTTGGTCTCAGAAGTCTTACACGAAGGAATCGGTTTGTTATTGAGGGAATCGCTTCTGCAATATATGTTAAGATTTGATTCTTGAACACGACGCTTTTGATGATGTGGATGATTTTCATACCTATTCTAATTATTGTGGAAATGTGTATGTGGATACGTCTGAAGAAGAGGAAAAAGAGAATGAAGTTCCTGAAGAAAATGAATCTGAAGTGGAAAGATGACGGTCTGCTTTATTCATCAAATCATAGCAAAACACTATTTGGAGACATCACATATGGAAAATCAGCCGAGTGTTTTGTCGTTCTAATCATGTTTGCGAAGTCGGCAGACCATTGAAGATTGAAAAGACAAGAGTTGTTGAAAATTTTGATCGTGGGACCGAACTTATATGCAGTGATTGAAAAGAACTAAAATTGACCTCTGAATTGTGCATGACCGAACTGATATGCCCGAACTGAACTGAACGAATCAAGAAATATGTCTATCGTACATTTATGAGGATTTGCAATTGAAGAGTAATTAACATTGCTTCTTCTCTTAAATTGAATATTAACACTGACACCAATTATTACGAACTAATCGAATTTTAGAGAAAATAGAGAATAGCTTTGATTGAAACCAGGACATGTAATGCATACGATTTGAGCAAAATGGGATCTTGGTGAGAGAGAATACTATAAATTTTGTAAAACTTCACTTACCTCTTTGATGGCTCCATGGCTTCTGCTTCTGAATTGTCAGTGTGTGATTCTTATTTTTATATGAATTTGATCTAACGAGAATTTGGATGTTGATAAATGAATAAATTAAAATATTATATAAACGATAATGTTGTTGATGTGTGATATGTGAATATTTTTGTTCAAAAAATGGAAGTGTCAACATCGGCAGATTTTGAATGGGATGTTCGTGAAATTGATTTGAAAGAAGGTTGTTCATTTAAAGTTTTTGAATATTTGAAAAATCGTTGTATGAAACATTGGATTTTGTTGTATCATGATGGTTCAGTTGAACGTGAAATCATTGATGAAAATGGTGAAAGATATTCATATTATCACTTGTTTATCTGGTTTAAGAAGGAGATAAGATACGCAAAAAGAAAATCGTATTTTAGCAATACTCCATTCATGCAATATGTTAGGAGAATATATGCATGTAAAAATGAAATTGATTATCCATCAGTTTTTCAATATGATGATGTGATACCTCATTTGGTGTCTCTTATAAATTCAAAACATCGTTTGATAAAAGAAGAATCGAATATTCCACATTGGGTGGAAGATGAATTGAAAAGTAATTTTTGAAAGGTAGAAAACGTTTATTTGTTTATTTCAACAAAGTACAATCGTGATTGTGTTTAATTATTGAAGGTATTCTATGTTTAATACTATTGTAATGAAATTCGAATTTGGTTAATTTTAAAAATGTTTTTACAAATTTTGATTCGTTGACTATATCTAAAGACATATATAGCGGTAATCTGTTTGTCGCAAGATGATTCATGCATAAATTCGCCACAGTATGTAATGAAACAAGTTGAACTTGAGATAACAATGTAAAATATAAAAAATTCTCTATGGATAAAAGTTGATCACAAAAAAGTAAACTATGTTTGTAACCTTCGCAAATCACATATTGAATTTTTTTTATGCTTTGAATTTGTAAAATAAGTGAATTGGTTTTTACATGAATAGAACTATCAAAGTTGTAAAAATACATTTGATCTGACGGTGTTTTTACACATATTTGTTTTAAAATTCGACAAAATTCTGATTTTTGGTTAATAAATTCCGTATAAGACAAGTTTGTTAATTGTTTTCCCATGGCTTCATTTTTGCAACAGAATGTGATGCTGTTGATTGTTCGTTTTTCTCTATTGATTGCGGTTGCTGGTTGTGGGAGGATACTAGGACTTGTGGGTTGTGGTGTTGCATTGCTTGATTGAATAAAAATGGATTGATTGAATTCAGTGATTGGAAGTCCAATGAGGTTGTTGGAATTTGAGTCCCCATCAATTGTTGAATCGTTTGAGGTGGTTGAACTATCGTTGACTGGAATTGAAGATTGTGGATTTGAGACGTTGTTGGTGTTGATAGGATTATTTGTTGTCGTTCCGGTTGGAACCTTTTGGGTCCTGGGATCATCGTTGCAGTTGCCAACCTTTTCCCACAAAAGAGAGACGAATCTTTGGATATCTGAGTCTCCTTCACCTGATTCTGAGGAATTGAGGATGTGTCTGACGACCCCGTCCAATTGTGATTCATTAATATCGAAGCCATTGTTGAATTCCATGAATCAAGTTTGTTATTTGTGTCTGTTTCAACTGAATTTTTGCAATTTACCAACAAAAAATCAGGGAAAAAATTTCTTATGATTATATTCGTTCTACTTTCAAATGATTCTGTTGTGTCAAAAGCGTTGAAAATATTTATAACTGGGCTGTCATCGCATAATGTTATGCTTGTCAATCGTTCACCAATTATGGTGTGTAATCCTGTGTCAGGTGAAATTGATAACATGAAAAGTAAACATTGTATTTGAAGGGGCACTGTCATGTGAAGGTGAAGGTTGTAGTGAATGTGATCGCATAAATAATTTCTTTCATAATTCAACAATAATAGTAAAGCAATTGGGAGTTTTGTTCGCCCAATATATGACAATGATTTTGTTTCTGGAATCACTTTTGTTGCTAACACAGGATACCATTTGATTGCTTGTTTGATGCTTTTTCCTGGTTGAAACGTTATGAATTGTCCTGCCAATCCTGAAAGGTATCGCGTTCCTGCTCCAGTGAAGAGATAAATGAAAATATCCATATCGTTTGGATTCTCATATTCGATGGTGGTTCTTGATCTTTTTAGCCATGATTCTTGAACAAACTTGCAAAATTCTTCAAATTGATCTTTTTTGATTCGGTTTGAAAGTGATTTGGAATCCAGCAATCGGTGTAATTTGCAGCAAATTTTCGGCATTTTTGAATTTATGTTGTTGATATTTTTGATGAGGTGTTTATTTTATAATATAAAAGAATTACGTGTTATGATTCATTCGAATACACTTGAGATTTGCATGCCCTTAAGATAATTATACGATTGAATAATTAAAATTTGATAACGTTATGAGAGTATTTAAACACTCTTTGTTTTGTCAAATTTTCAAGCATTGTGTGTTTTGAAATTACTGATTTTGTTTTGATATTTTGCAGTTTGAATCAAAGTCATGATTTTTAAAGTGTTTATCAGTATTTTGGTCTTTTGCTGTTGGTTGATTGCTGTTATTGCGGAGAAAAATGCCGATGAATCACTTCCATGTGGTGGATGGGGAAGGAGAGTTGATAATTTTACTCAATATCGCCAAATAAGACGCACATGTTATCTTGCCATGTGAAAAGGAGAGTTATGCTGTATTGACAAGCCAGTTTGTCCCAAAGGTCTTCACCCAGAGATCCTGATCAAACCGTATCATCTTTATCCACTCAAGAAATTGTCGTTAGGTTGTGTGAAACCAAAAGATGAAAAAAAAAGTTTCGAAAGGAAAAAATCGAAGTCACTGTGTATCACGAGACAGCGAAGAAAAAAAATAGAAAATAAAATGTTATGCGAAGACTCAACCATGGATGACATTTGTTGTTATGCTGATTTCTTTAATTGGTTTACAATTACTTGTTTGTGTATTTATAATATTAAGAAGGAAAATTATTCTTCGTCGGGGATCGTTCATAATTTAGTTCTTTACTTTGGTTTAATAATAATGTATGAACAGTTGGTTATTCTTTTTGAAAACGTTTTATATTTTTTGTGAAGCTTTGACACAATTAACTTGTATTTGTTATTTTGAATTATAAAAGTGATTGTTTGTGTGGAATTATTTGTTTGAAATTTTTGAAAATAAGATTTGCAGGTGATGTTTTGAAAAAAGAAGATCAAGATGGATTTAACTGTTATATTCATCGCCAAACACCTCACTCGTTCATAATTTTTTGAAGGTGGGGTGATTGGCAATGAAAATACCTGTTCATGGTCATTGGCGATGCTGAAAGAAAAGAGAAATATAAATGATTTTTTTCATTGCCAAGCTCCTCGTCTTCGGATATTTATATTCGATGACTAGGTGTTTGGTGTTGTGAAAATACTTGTTCATGGTCATTGGTGATGTTGAAAGAAAAGAGAAATATAAATGATTTTTTTTATTGCCAAGCTCTCCACGTTCATGATTATTTGAAGGTAGGGTGCTTGGTAGTGAAAATATCGGTTGATCACTGACGATGCTTTAAAGAAAGAAGAAGAAAAATCTATATAAAAGTTTTTTTCATTGCCAATCTCCTCCTCGTCGATTTTTATATTCGAGGACGAGGTGTTTGGCAGTGTGAAAATTCTTAATAATACATAAAAAGAAAAGTTTGAATATTGATTTGGATCAATTCTTTGAATGTCTGAACTTCATTGACATGTCATTCTTGACATTGCAATGTTGTTCTGGTGATATTGAATCTATACACGATACAATGAAAAATGTATAAAATTTTAATTCCAATACTGTGGTCCATAATAATAATATATTTCTTGATTTGGTTTGATGTCTTTGATTGCATAAGCTTTTGGAAGATATTTTCTTTTTCCAACGTTTCTTATGTCCATATTTGTTTTTTTTTTTTACATTATGTCGTTGGCATATCGGGGTGCCGAATCAGTGCTGTAATTTGCATTGATACAACGTGCCTTTTTCCTACCACTTTCGCATATCGCATATGGTGCCAAATTTGTTTTCGGATAATATTTGTCCAATTTTTGGTTTTCAATCTTTCTTCCCGTATACAATCCTAAAGATGAATTTTTCTTGATGGTTTTGTTGCCTGCGAACAATCCATAACCTGCATTTGGTATTAATGATTTTTTCACTCTTAAATTTCGATTTTTCAAAAGATGAATCCAACAGCGATTGGTTTTTCGTGTCAATTTTTTGCATCTTTTTTGTTTCAACGTTGTTGCTTTGCATTGAGTCGTTCTGACAATTGGAATTTGAGTCTTGCGTTTCATGTCTGTAAAAAATTCAGATATAAACTTTAACACCTTGGTAAATAGTCTGGTTGTTTGTGATGTAATCTGTTATTGCTTTTAATCTTGCCATGACAGTTCCGCTGACGTTAATGTATTGTGATGTGAATATATCAATTCTTTCCTTAATGGTATTTAAATCATATTGTGCAACATTGACGGGATCTCCATCAGTGTTGATAAAATATATCATTGCTTCTGGAAATATTCTATTAACAAATGACACGTTGGGATCGTCATCTGAGAACGTTGCTCCGACTGTGGATTTTCCGTTCTTTGTTTTGACAAATATTTCTATGACTGCGTTGTCTGACATGGTAATCTGTCAACAAAATAGATGCAATTGCTTTTGTAAAATTGTTGTTAGGTGAGAAATGAAAAAAATTCATGTTTATATGTTATGTGCCAATGCATTTGAAATTGATGTTTTTGTTTGTAGTTTTGATTCAAATTTGGAAGATTTTTGTGACGGTGCGGAAAACAAGGAAGAAGAAGAAGAAGAAAAGGAGACCATAGTCAAAACATTATTTTGTGGTTTAAACTTTAGAATTCCAAATTGGTTGAATCGTTTTCGACCTGGTCATCGTAAACACGAGTCTTCCACGTCGAATGTATTTCACAGAAGAAGAAATCGAAAGAATCGTAAGTCATATTCCCAATGAAAATCAAAGAAATCGAAATTTTGTTGACGATGCAAACGTGAGACACAGAGGAACAGAAATATATTCTCGTCTTGGTATTGTGAGTGAAATATTCGATTTCAATTTCGACATAGAAGAAATGATGACGCGATATGCTGCCGAACTTTCCCCTGATGTTGTTTTTCGTTTGACATTGAGAAGAATAATGAATCATCTGTTGACGGTTTCTTTTGGCACTTTGACCACGGAGAATCAATTATTTCGAATATTCTTTGATAGATTTCCAGAATTGGAATATACGACTCCCACTATCACTCGGCATGATTTGACGGTTGATAGAATGTATGATAAAATGAATGAACATTTGCAAAGTAACGATCAGATTGTTAACGAAGGTGTGTGGAATGGGTATATGGTTGTTTCGAGGTTGGTTGTCGATAGAAGGAGAAATCGACTTGCGAATCGACGTGTTCGAGATGAAATCATGGAAAACGTCAATCATGATGACGTTGTTTTGGAAGGTCGTGGAAAAGTCGAGAAATATCGTGAAAAGTTGGGATTGATTGAAATTGATGTTGAAAGTCTTTGTTTGAGTCATTCTGTTTTGTTAAGTATGTCATTGAATGAGAAAAACGAACTGTACAGGGCTTTCATGGCCGGTTTTGATAGATATTTGAAGGTTGTCGTGGAAGATCAGCTGGTTGAAATTGAAAATTCATGCAAAATTTTGTCACAAAATGACACCGTTAAAAAATATAGCATGAAAAAATTGAATAATTATTTGGAAAAAAGGAACTTCGGTCTTTTGGTTTATTCTCAAAAAAAGGAAAAAATTGAGAAAGTTTATTTTGAATCTAAATCGAACGTTATGTTGTTACACACGAATAATCATTTCGATGTGATTCAAAATTTGGGTTTGTTTTTATATGGTAGAAAAACATGTTTTTGTCATAGATGTTTTCAAAAAGTCAGATGCCAATAACCACATCTGTTACGATCAAATGAATTGTTTCAAATGTAGACAATCACATCCGGTTAACGTTTCCTTTGAATCTCATGCATTGTGTTGTCTGTGTAATTGTGTTTTTGACAATCAATTTTGCTTGCTTTCACATTATAAAAAATTATTGACAGTGGGAATTAGAAATTTTGATGGGAAAAAGAATATTTCACCATGCGAATTATTTTTCTTTTGTCTAAAATGTTGTTTGGTGGTTAGGAAATTTCATTATATTGACATGAAGGGAACGAAAAAAAAACATGATTGCCTTACTTCTTATTGCAAAATATGTGAAGCAAAAAAACCTGCTGTTCATAATTGTTTTCTTCCCATTGTGAAAAAAAGAAAATTATTTTATACGAAAAATCCTGATGAGAAATGTGAAATATACGTATTTGATTTTGAAACAGATGCAAATCCACAAAATTTGGGTGTCTTTGCTGCTTATTTTGCTTCGGTTTATAAATTTTGTAATGTTTGCATGGATGATATGAATAGAAAACTTGAATATCAATGTTGTGAACTTGACAATTGGGTGAATTTTGAAGGAAAATCTACGGAACTATTATTTGGTGAATATTTTTTGAAAGTTGCTGAGAAAGATATTAAAAGTAGATGGTTTGCCCATGACGGGTCAAAGTTTGATGCGCTGTTTTTGTTACATTATTTGGTTTGTGAATGAAATTTGATTCCAAAAGTGATTATGAAGGGATACAGAATTTTAAAATTGGTTTACAAAAATGCAGAAGTGTTAGATAGCATGTTGTTTTGTCCGACATCATTGAAAAATTTGGTCAACATGTTTGATTTTGGATGCCATGTCAAAAAAGGTTATTATCCTTATGATTTCACAGATTTAAATTATAAAGGTGTTATTCCCGAAAAGATTTATTTTACCAAAAATATGGATGAAAAGGAATTGAAAAATTTTGAAAAATGGTATGAATCAAAGAAAAACGAAACGTATATTTTGCGAAACGAAGTGAGAGATTATTGCATGAATGATGTATTCATTTTGAAAAAAAGTCTATTAAAATTTCACGATATAATTTTTCAACATGCAAAAGTTGAAGTGTTGTTTGATTCTGAAATTATGACAATTTCATCTCTTGCATTGAACGTTTTCAATCAATCTTTCCCTCTTCCCAATCTTTTGGGAGTGGAACCGGTTTTGGGTTACAACGGATTCTCAAAATTGAAAAATCAAAGTAAAGTTGCAATCAGATGGTTAAATAAAATCAATGAAGAGCTTGATATAGGAGAAAATTTTAGATGGATATATCATAAATTGGGAGAAAAAAAAATTGATAATTTTTATGTTGATGGATACGATGAATCCACCCGAACAATTTACGAATTTCTTGGCTGCTTTTTCCATGGTTGTTCAAGTTGCTATAATTTGAATGATTTCAACAAAAAGTGTGAGAAAACTTTTGGAAAATTGAATATGGAAACGTCGTCAAGATTAAATTATTTGAGAAGAAGATGTGAAAAAATGGTGACTATGAAAGAATGTGAATTTTTGAAATTGGAAAAAGATGAAGGTTTGAAAAAGCATTATGAAAAAATTACAATAAAAATAAGAGATTCATTGTATGGAGGAAGAACATCTTCTGCAGTTCTTTATAAAGATTGTTATGCAAAAGGTAGAATTCACTATGTTGATTTTGTTTCCTTGTACCCATCAATTCAATATTTCAACGAATTTCCTGTTGGTGATGCAATTGTTGATGTTGTGGAAGAAAGAAATAGGGAATTTTTGGAAAAGGAAATGAAAAAAAATAAATGCGACAGAATTTGTGGTTTCATCAAATGTAAAATAATTCCTCCTAGTTCTTTATATTTTCCTATTTTGCCTGTGAGAATTGATAACAAATTGTGTTTTCCTTTATGTTATGAATGTGCATGTTTAAAAGAAAACGAATCTGTATGTAATCATTGAATGGAAGAGATTGCTTTTTGGCACATGGTGTTTGCATGAAATTTATGAAGCTTTAAATTGCGGTTATAAAATTCATAAAATATACGAATTCATTTATTATAAAAAAAAAAAATGAAAATTTTTGAAAATTACGTTGCAAAATTTTATACCTTGAAGAGTCAATATTCAGGAAGAACAAACGAACAATGAGGAAAATGCAAAGAAAGAATTGTCAGAAAAACAATTAAGAGATTTTGGAATTTACGTTAAACCATCTGACATTCCCACTGAAAAAAATGAAGCAATGAGATATGTTATGAAATTAATTCTGAATTCTTTATGGGGGAAATTGTGTCAAAATCCAAACAAGGCATCAGTTAATTTTGTTAATGATTATGAGGAATTAATGCACTATATTGAAAATGAACAATACGATTCGGTTTACTTTGATGTATTGAATTGCAATACGGCACGCGTGGTATGTAATTATAAGGAAGAACACAATTACAAAGTCAACAAGGTGTGTGTTTCTATTGGTAGTTATATAACGTGTTATTCACGATTAAAATTGTTGGAATATATAAATAAGTTACCAGAAAAAAGTGTGCTATATTATGATACCGATTCCATATTTTATTATTAAGAACATTGCGAGCATATTTTGGACATTGAAAATGATTTGGGTTGTTTGGATTCGCAATTAAATCAAAATCAATATATTAACTTATTTGTTTCCACGGGACCGAAAAGTTATTCTTATGTGACAAATGATTTGATCGAAATAACACATGTGAAAGGTTTCAAACTTTCCAAAATTTTGAAAGAACAAAAAAAAATAAATTTTGACTCATTATGTGATGTATTGGATTGTAAGGAAAGGGTGATAAATTTTGAGGAAAACGATGTATTTCACATGGATAGTAAATTGCATATCCAAAAAAGAAACACGTCAAAAAAATTATTTTTCACTTTTGACAAATGAAAAATCAATGAAGATTTCACCACTGTTCCTTGGGGTTATAAAACAAATTTATTTAATTTTTCTCTTTATAGAAACAAAAAGGTATAAATGATCCCACAATAAGCATGAATTTTCCTTTTTTTATGCTGATGGTTGGTCCCAGTCAAACAGGCAAAACAACTTGGATATTCAATTTTATAAAGCATTTTTCTCATATCAATGAAGGACATACTTTGAAAAACGTTTTATTCTTACATATGGCTGAATTCATCAATCCTCCAAATTTTGATGATGATTATTTGAAAAATGTGACTTTTCATCCAGTGAAGACCAATATGTCAAATAGCGAATCAAAAATGGACGATGAAATAATAGAAGCCATAGAAAAATTAAAGCGTAAAGTTGAATTGGAAGATGATGATGAATTCGAACATAATTTGGTGATTATGGACGATATGATGCTGGCAGTGGGCTCTCGGAAGAAAATCATGCAATACGTTGAAGAATTGGTAACACGAAAATGTCATCACGAGAATATTAATTACATTTTTGTTGTGCAAGATTTGATGTTTTCAAGTTCGAAATTTAGAATGTTATTCAGTAATGCAAATTATATTGTTTTATTTCCAAACAAATCCAACAATAGAAATGCAAAGCATGTACTTAGGTCTAGAGGATTTGATGCAAAGGAAATTAGGGAACTTTTAAAAGAAGCGTTCGAAAATCAAGACACATCTCATCCATACCTGTTATTAGATAGCACTGTAAAAGTGATGGAAAATTCAAGAATTAGACAAGGAATTTTTCCAAATGAATGTTTATATGTGTATAATAAAATAACTTAATAAAATTTTTTATTTAAATACAAAAACATTTACGATTACTGCAAATTTGATTATATTTACATTTGGGTAATCCATTAAGTGTCTATTTTGTAGTCAGTATAATCCACGCATGAAGAATGCAAAATTTTTGGAAAAAATATTTCAGTGAAATATTTCACAACATTTACATAGTTGGATTTGATCTGTCCGTAGTCGTTGAATTCCGAATTCGCCCAACTGAGCAGTTGTTCTTTGTTCATAACGCAAAATCGAATTGCGTACCATCCACAATTTTCGAAAGTCTCATGTTGAATTCTTTTCGAAACTGGAAAGGTTATTTCAAATTGACATTTACAACGCAATCCGCAAGACGACATGTGAGTTGAATGGTTGAAATTTGCCATCGTAAAATTATTTTGCAAAGTGTCAATTATACGTTCACAACTTTTACCAACATCCTTGTACCCCCAACTGTCTGCCACATAATAAGTTGCTTTTTTACAAATTTCTCTGTCGTCATTTGATGAAGTGGAACTTACGGGTTCCAAATTTCTCAATATTGACACCCAATGGCAACCAGGTTTATCGGAAGGATCGATATTTGACACCCAAGAAATGTCTTCACCACATACAAGGTCAAAATTTTCATTCGGTGTTTCATCGGCAGGACACACACCGCAAATCATTGGATCATTGATATGTCGACAAAAATCCCAATGGTTTTTCATGGTTAAAAAGTAATCAATGACTTTTGTGTCCAAAGCTTCATGTCGAAAAACGTCTTCTTTTATCTTCATTTTGTGAAAATGATGTTTATATCATTGGGTCTTGTATATTTATAATGTTGTTTCAACAAACTTCAAGTGTATTCTAATTAATTAATTTGCATATCAAGGACTTTGATAAATCTGCCGCTTTACTTTTTCCCAATTGGCTTCCCCACCTCGTTTTTTAGTTTGTTTTTTTATTCTTTTTTTCATTGGACTTGTTTGCTTTATTAGATGTTCTCTAATATCAGGCAAATTTGTGCCATAAGCCAATTTAATTTTTTGATTTGGAATTAAATATTGAGCAAAACCTTGTTCAGTAAGTATTCTCATTGTTCTTCATTTTTCATTTTCTGACAATTTAAAACTGCTTTTCGACTTTATATTCCTACCGAAGTCATTCAAAACAGCATCGTAAGGTATATTGGGTTTTTTTTTGTTGACAATTAGAAATCCGTCCTTGGTGCTTTTAATTCCTTTGGTTTCCAATCTTCTTTGAAAATTTTGAACGCTTCGCACATGATGTTTTGCAGTGATACAAGACATATGAGGTGTTATACTTTGTTCGTCGTTATCGTTGTCATTTTGTTCCTCATTTTGATTTTCGGCTGGATTTTCCGTTGTCATATTTGGAATTTCTGATCTTTTTCTTCGATTGTCTTTATGTTGTATACGAGAATATAAATTCTGTCTTAAACTATCTTTCAATGAACTTTTTGCTGATTGTTTTAGAAATTTATCGTAATCATGTATTAACGCATCCATACCTGAATCATCAACAATATTTGCGACTGTTTGTCTTTTCATATTTGTATTTAATTGTTCTAACAAGGATTTTAAAACAGCAGGATCTATCACTTGTAATTTTTGAATACTATTTCCACTCATATTTTAATTGTTTACAAGGAAACTAAAAAAACACAAAATTAAATTTTTTTTAAATATTTTGAAATTTTTCTTAGCATATTTAAAAATATATTGTTTTCAACCATCATAAATTGTTTATCATGTTCTTCTTGTTTTCCCTTGAAGAATATTTTCATCAAAGTTTTTTCAGTTTCACTAAATTTCGGAATGTTTTCATCACGAGAATCCAAATTGTAAATAGATTTCATCAATTTTTTCAATTTTCTTTGAAATTCGATATGAGAAACCAAATATTTATTTCTTTTTATATGATCGCTTAATAAATATTTGTCAATATCTCTTGCAAATTTAACCGCTGTTTCATCCACCATTTTTTTTTGTTTTTTTGCTTCAGATTTTTCACTTTTCAATTCTTCCAAAACTGCTTGAACTATATAACTTAATTTGTCATCGTTTTCAATATCCGAATCACCACTTTGGACATCAACCGTTTTTTCTTTTGATTTACGATGATTCAAAATTTCTTGTCCATAATAATCATCACTATCATAATCATTATTTTTTCCAATTTTATTCTTCTTTTTCTCTTTCATTTCACACGTATTCACGTCATGATCATGTTCATAGCTTTCATCAATCACATCATCATCATCCCCATCATCATCCACATCAGAACTTTCATAATCTGCTATTTTTTCAGCTTTATTTTTGTTCATTTTTTTCAACTATAATCAATACAAATTTTGCAAAAAAGCATATTTTTTTCAATTATTTCACAATTTCTGAACTTAACTGTGTTACGAAGCAAGTCTATACACTGTTTTCAAGCGATTATGTCGTGGGAATAAAGAAATTGGAGTAACGACTTCAACATGCTTGGGCAAGGCAACTGAGGAAACACTGGATTCAATTTGAGATATAATATTGTTAGATACGTTACGGCTTCTTTTCAATTTCTTTTTGGTTCCTTTGATATATCCCAAAGATTTCATCTTTAAAGCAAAAAAAAAAATCAAATTGCTAATTGTTTAAACGTTGTTTGTATAGTCGCAACTTTCAGAACTTGATTCATCAAACCCGTTTGATAAACATAAACTTCCACATCGGGAGTCGTTTCAAATTCTATTTCGACACTAACAGTTTTTTTCAACTCTTTTGGCAAAACTTTCAAATTTGAATCACAATTTGGATTCATTTCAAAAACCATAATGCAATCGCCATTTTCATAATTGTCAAAATCGACAAACATTTTCTCAGAATCTCCCAAATGCAATGCTTTTCGAGTGTGGTAATATGCATCTTGCTTGGTTTCAATTTTCACAGGAAGAGGAATATTATTGACTTTGACAACAACTTTCTTGATTTTTTCCCATGTACAATGAGATGGAGTTCTGAAAAAATCACCGTTGACATAATCGGCTCTCACTATAGTGAGAATCATCACACTAGGACAATTGAATCCGAAAACGTTGTTACATGAATATTTTGAATTTGACAATTTGTGAACTTCACCTCTGACATGAATTTCTTGATAAAATAAATTGATGTATTTTCCTTCCACATCAAGCATTCTATTTATGTCTTCTTGTATTTGTGCACTAGGAGTTACAATTTTGTAATAAATTTCAAATTGATCCAATACCGTTTTTATTTTATATAAATTTGCCAAATTGGTGGCTGATTGTCCACCGTTTGTAATGTGAGCAGTATGAGCCACATGAGGACCTCCGCCATCATGAGCATTTGCTATATGAAAATGACTGTCAGTTCCAGCCAATGTGTCATCTCTTTCAAATTCACTTCCTGTGAAAAATCTTCTACTAGAATCTTTTGTGAATTTCACTTTTAGTCTATTGTTAATTGGTAAAAATTGAGGACCAACTCCAAAAAAGCCAAAATGCAAATCTTGAATAATATATCTACCTCCGCTTAAATTTTTAACTCTGTTAAAACCATTTTTCGTTTTTGCTGCATTTTTGGTTGCAACAGAACTAATTTTTGACAAATATCCTCGTTGCCCCGGTTTATCATAATAACCAAGACTAACACCAGCCAAATCGCTTTCTTTTTCTCGATGTTGATATAATCGATTCAAAATATCCATCACAAGTAAATTATCCGTATGCGAATTCGTCACACTAACTCCATTCACACTTATATCAACGGTTTTAAACATCGTAAGAAAGGGATTCGGCATGCAGTCCAACCAAGTGTCGTCATTCAAATCATTACCATCAAATTTGATTCTCAAAGTTCCTTCCATCCTACTTTCATCCAATCTTATAATACCACCTCCGCTTCCTCCTTTTTCAAACGTCAAAATTTATGAATCTGAACTTTCAGTATGATTCACTTTTAAAAAGTTGTTTTCCCAAACGTCATCATTAACTGGTATTTCCCTAAACATTTCTTTTGATGAAACATACATTTCTGTGTCATTTTCATGTATCATTTCCTGATTATTGCTGTTTAAATAGGGAACCAATTCTTTCCCAGCATTTTCTTCAGTCAATTCTCTCGCTCCCACATTTCCAAGAGAAAATGACATTTTTATTACAACTTGAAAATAAAAAAAATTTTTAATTATTTACATTAGGCATTGAAATTTTTTTTTTTAATTTTTTTTTTAATTGATTCAACATTGGTAATATTCGGTTTAATTTTATTTTGATTGCTTGTCTTTTTTTTTCATATATTTTTTACGTAGTTCTTTACGTTTTTGCAAAGCCTGTAAACGAAGATAATTTTCTCGTTTTTCATTAAATTGTTTAACAGCTTCTGTGTTGTGAACAGGCACACCATGCAATTTATACATTTCTGTATAATCAACAGGTTTTGATATACGAGTGTCTAAACTTCTTCTGTGAAATCGTTTCTGTGGTCTTGTTGAATTATAATTTCTAATTGACATTATGTTTCATTTATTAGCGATTCTAAAAATAATATCAATAGAATCTTGATTAGTCACTTTTGACCCATCATCATATTCCAAAAAAAAATTGAAATTTTTGTTTAAATCATCTTTTCCGTTAAAAAAAGACACAGGAATTTCAAATAAACCTTGACTTATATCAAATTCTTTACCATAAGACAAACTAACAAAATTCATTAATAAATGAATTAAAGTATTTTTCTTCATTATTATATCTGTTCTAGTTGCATAAGATCCAGTTTTTATATTTGTAAAATCGTCATAAGAATTGTCACAACTAATATATCTTGCATACTTAATTTTGAATGAATCTGATATATAACTGACAGACACATTGTCTATTTTCATATCAACAGTTTTCATATCATTTGCTGATTCACCATGACACATTTCTTTCAAATTTGTATCAACCTCATAATCTTCAATATTAATGGAATCTGAATGTTCACCAATTCCTTTGAATTTCAATCGTAAGCTGTACATTTTGCATTTACATTCCGGTTTTTCTTCCTAATTTTTTATGTATCGCTCCTATAGCAAGGGGAATAACAACATCTTTTGCAACTTTTCTCACTATGGGATGAGACACCACTGTTTTTACACCAGTTTTAATTTTATTCCAAAATCCTCTTCCTTTTTGTGTTCTTTTCCTATGACGACGACGAAAAACGCTTGTGGGGCGACCTCGAGATAAACCAGCAATTCCAGTGGGACTCAGCAAAGTTCTTAATCCATCACCTCGTTGATATTTCATATAATTTTTTTTCCGTCCTTCTCCTCTTTGATACTTTATATATCTTCTTGTCATTTTTTTCAATCTTAATCAATTTTTATTGATTTAAAAATAACCAATATCATTACATCTTTTTGACTTTTTTGTTAAATTTTGAAATTTTAACCAACTGTTTTGATAAAGTGTTTAATCCAACATAACCGTTTCTTCCTCCCGACCCTGTTTGCAGGAAATAATGTCTTCGTTGTCGTCTTCTTTGTTTTTTAAGCATCTTTTCAAACAATAGAACATATTAAAACGATTTTACCCCTGTTAAAATATATTTTTTCACCGTTTAAATCTTCCACAACAAAATGCATTGATCTAATTACTCCTGGTCGTAATAATCTAACACAATTTTTCGGAACAAAGGACACCAACATTTTGTCATCATTTCCCAATTCAACTGGACAAACCAACAACCTTTCTCTAAATTCAAACCCCATTTTGACAGGAATTATTTGATTGCAAGTTATTGACATGAAATTTAAACCATATGAAGGATCCATCACATAAAGACCCTTATATTCCAAAATATCAGTCGAAACTGAATTTGAATGATTATATACAAATTTGACAACATTATCTGTAATTCCCAAAACATGTACCAATCCAGGAGAAAATGTTATTTCAATTTTCACATCACACTGATCTATTTCATTCAATCTGTTTGTTACTTTTTCCATATAAACGTTATTCCGATAATTATCAAAAGCCGATGGGGCCGAAGAATAAACACTGATATTTTTATTACAATTTATCACACATTTTTGCCCCATCACCATTTTAATACCACAATTAATTTTATTCAAATATTTATCAATAAATCCCACCAATTGTTTCAACTCATGATGTCCATAAGGAATATAAACCCAATTATGTTGAGATGCAAATTTGGCCGTTTTAAATCCAGTGACGCTATGTTTCACAAATCTTTCCAAATTGAATTTGAATTTAAATTTGAATTCTTCTTTGTTTCGAGGATGAATGCTGGAAATTGTTTTTGGATATAAAATTTCTTCAACAATTATTTCTTTCCTGATCTTGCATCTATTTCAGGTTTCACATCAATCTCAAAATCATTTATTTTATTATTCCTTCTTTCACTCTTCTGATTTGACACAAATATTATACTTGAAGACATACCTTGATATTCTGAATATAAAATTTCAAACTTTTTGCAATTCTTCCCTATAAAATACACCAGACAATGTATCTTTTTCTTTATCTTCAATAACATAAGTCACAGGATCAGTTAATCTGACTTTTTTAACAAAAAAAATTTCTTTACTCCATTTCAATGTGCTTTCTTTTTCAAATTTTGATTTCAATATTGCCACTCTAACTCTATCATGCTCTCTCAATATACTTCCTTTTTTATAAAAAGGTTTAAAATCAAAATAACTCTTATATTTAAATATTCGAGATATTTTGGTTTTATCACGATATATATCTGCCGGTTTATTATAATCAATTCCCTTATGAGGTGTATCATTATACCTATCAACAATTTTGTCCAAAATATTTGTATATCTTCCTTCCATTTTTCCATATAAAGCATACAAAACCTTAGACAACATCGTTCTCAACGTTCGAATAAATCTTTCGACAATCATACTTTTCATTTCATAATTTTCATTCGATCGATATTTGATAATTTTTCCAAATTCACCACGTTTTGATCTTTTTTTTATTTCAGAAAATTCTCCCCCTTTGTCACTATGAATAACGTCAGGCAAAACGTTTTCATCATCTATTATTTCTTCAAATTTTTTTGCAACATAAATTGAATTTTTATTCCTCAGTTTTTTAACCCAAACAAATCTACTACAAACATCTATCACAACCAACAAATATTTCACACGGGAATTGTATCTTTCCATAAATGTCATATCCATCAAATCCATTTGCCATTGTTCATTACAATATTTTACATCGACTTTTAAACGCTTGAACTTTTTCTTAACAGGAAAAAATAACTGTTCTCTATCATCAACATCATCTTTATGTTTTTTCAATTTAATTTGATTAGCAATCTGTTGAATAAAATCATCATCAATCCTTTTCCTAGATTCATCACATCACATTACCTTTTGAAAATTTTCTTTCAATATTTTTTTTTACTGGGAGGCCTATAAGAAGCACTACCAGAGGTAATAGTGGAAGATGAACCACGAGAGGAATTGGCTTGTTGATCAGCAGCACCACGTGCAGCAGAACGAGTGGCTTTTAAAATTCTACATAGTTCACGTAATTTTTTCTCATTTTTAACAAAATAATCCGCGTCGAAATTTTCATCAACAGCTTTCAAATCGTTTGAATATTGACGGATAAGTGATATTCTTGACACCAATCGATCTTCTTTGTCAAGATTCAACTGAAAAGTCAAATATTTAAAAAGTTCTATGTCTCTTGAAATATTTTTCATCCACCCCATCACCTTCCAGTGAAAGTTTTGCATCAGATCTCAAATGCGGATAAGAATCAAGCACATCTCTTTGAAATTCATTTAATCTGTCAATCAGACTTTCGAAATCTTCATGTTTTTTGAACTTGACGTTTTCAAAGCGATTCAACTCTTCTTCATAATCGGGTTTCAAAACTTCGACTCGCAAATTTGGTCTAACTGGATTGTCATCAAGATCTTCATTAATTAAATCCACCATGACTGCTTTACGCTTCTGAATGGCTCTTTTTTTCTGATAGCCCATTTCCCAGTTTCCAAATTGTTCGTTAAACAAAAAAAACTAATCGTTTTGTTTGCTTAACAGCAATTTCGACAAGTGGTTCTTCCCTATCTTTCAATAGTGGCATACAGGCTATAACGTTTGACAGATCTTTAAAATCGAAAGCAAACTTCGATGCTCTCATGAACCTGCAACCATCCACAACATCAGGACTTGCTCTATAAATTTGAACTTCTCTTGTATTGGGATCGAAGCAAACTTGTTTCCCACTTTCATCTTCATACACAGCGACGGTTGTAATATGGGACACGCTTTGTCGATGAAAAAGTTCAATTCTCTTTTCAAAATATTGTAAATCTCTATCACCTTTACAAAGTTTTATACCTGTTGCATTACGGAAAAAAGCACTTGAATATTCATAAATATGTGGTGACGACAACACTTTTTTATCTCCATAAATTTTGAAACACTTAAATGAATTAAAAAACACCAATTTCATATTTGAATCTTCAACGTCATAATAACAATCATGTAACAATTCACCATTACACAAATGATTCAACGGTTTTACTATTTCATCTGAATTAATATATGAGTAATGATTATAAAAATCAGTGGTCATATCAACTCGTTTCACCAATTTTGTAGGGTTGAATTTCACTTTGGATTTAAATATACGAAAAGTATTCAAATTCACACCAAAAGAATTCCCTCCTGTCATATTTAACAACATTCTTCTTAAAACTTTACAACATTTCACACATTGAAACATTGCCATAACTTGATTTCTAAATGCAGGGTAACAGAAATAACGTTTAATCAAATCATAATTCAAGCCCTCAATTTTTTTCACCCATTCTCTAAAAGATGGATAACATGTTATGCCCAAAAAATTTATTTCACCCAAAGAAAAATTTGAAGTTAACATTAACTGAGTTAAATCAAATTTGCAACCCAAAATAAACGAATCGGAATAAATCTGGTAATCATCACTGACACACATAAATGTCTTACATAGAATTTTTCCAGTACTAGTAAAAGCATTTGAATCATTTGCAGATACAATATTCAATTTTTGATAAAAAGAAAATTTTTTAATTCCAATGCCACCATCTTTATATTTAACCAAATAAAAATATCTCACACAAGGAGAAGGTATCCGAAAATAACGTCCATCAGGCATATTGAAAATGGCATACAGAGGAATCATATCGCAAACAATATACCCGTCAAACAATATTTTTAAAATATTTTTAACTTTCACTCTTTGAAGAGACGACAAAGCAATGTCCCATGAACAACCCAAATTCAAAAACTTCTCTGGTCCTGTTCTCTCATGTCTCTTTATTAAATATTTTCCATAAAGAGTCTTGCAAGTAAAATATAAGGAATAAATACGTGGATCATTTCCCATATATTCCAACAAAACAATCAATGTACGTAAAATCAAATCTTCTTGTCTTGTCAGCATCTCAACAATTTTCACAAGCCAGACAATATTGTCCTTTATTTTCAGACAAAATAACGCATTCAAAAAAATCATTCAATTCCCTTTTATCAACATACATCAAGTCTTTAAAATATTCATAAACCGTCAAAACTTTGAAAATGTTAGAACCCATTTCCGCTGACGTATTAATTTGAATTTCAAGATGTGCATAATTTTCTCCATCCGTCATTTCCAACAAAAACCAGGCATCATCGTCACCGTCAATGTTTTCTTGAGCATGTCTTCCATCAAAAAACAGAACTTGTCTAATGCTTTTTAATCTCAATTTTGTCGATTTGTCTTTCCATTTCTTTAGAAGTCTTTCATTTTTGGAATAATTGACAATCCCAATCATAACTGCCAAACAAGAAACCCGTCGCTAAATTCCCCTTCAACACAATAATCAGAAGAAGGAATAATATTGAATTCTTGATCATGAAACACATCATTCAACATTGAAACCAAAGATTGAAAGGAATGTCTATTCACACATTCGGTATAACAAACACCAACTGTTGTATCGTCGTTGTTCGTCAGCGAATGATTACAACCAAAAACTTTAATTTCATACACTGCATCGAATTCCAACTCCATCGTCAACATGTTCGAGAAAACATTGCGAAACATGGCTTTTGAAACGCCATTCAACAGTCTAACATAACAAGCTTTACTAGACATTTTGAATTCAACTTACCTTGAAAGAAATCCGTCCAAAATTTATAGAAATTCACAGCAAAATCAAACGTGTCACCGTTCGCCTTCACCACACAACGCTTATTAACAAACACTTAAAATTCAAACTCACAACTCACATGATTTCAATTGACGTAAATCCGGTCAGCAATTATAATAAATAAATTTCACTTCTGTAAACACGATTTTTTTAAATAAAATCTTTAATATCCAACCGATTTTGACATATTTGGTATCAAAATGATTGCTTGACTCTAGCGATCATTTTGATACCATTTTCAACACAATCTGCAAAGACCGAAAAAAATTACGAAAGAAATTCCAAACTCAAGTATTTTAAGTGGATTGATTTTTTATTTGACAGTTGCCGTGATAAAATGCAAAACAAGCAAAATTATTCATAAACGAAGAACACAAAGCAAACAAAACTCAAGACTCCAACGTGTGTTAATCGACTTTGAAGACTCCAACGTATGTCGATCGATTTTTGAAATGTCAGAAGGAAAGCAAAAACATTACACCAGAACCTTATGGATAGCTCATCAAGATGTAATATTGAGTGGACATTGTGTATTAAGAGTCCCGCAAATTGTGAAAAATCCAATAAAATCAGTTGACATATCATCCGACACATTATGGGGAACAGTAAATTTTGGACTTAGAACCACATACAGCACAGTCAAAGGTCCAAAAACATACTATGCCAAAACATCTGGTTTTGATCCCAAATACCCGTTTGGGAAACACAGAAAACAGAATCTCAACTTTTCCCTCAACCAATTTTAAACTTGGAGAAAATTCATACATGGATCTAAACAAGGTTAGAATCGTAACAAAAATAAAAGTAATATGTGTTTCAAATGTAAATTCAGATATAATAAACCCACCCGTTGAATCATCCACAACAGAAACAGATCCACCTCTATCTAGCAGCTATAGAAAACATATTGACGCTTTTAGATTAAATCCTGGTGGTTATCAAGGATTTAACATATACAAAGTCACCAAAGAAAGTTGGAACCAAAAAGGCAGAGTTAACTTTGACCAATTATACCAATCTGAATCTTTATTCAAATCTAGAGAAACTCATCATTCAGAACTTCCTTACCAAGCTGACAATTTATCATGGGTTTTGAAAAAAGGAGATGATTTAATTCTCTGGCCAACATTCAAATTTTTTAATTCCGCCAATGCAGCATTTGTTGTTGAACCAATAGGGAGACAAGCTGTATCAGTCAAATTACCTTATTATGAATACATAGTAGACATGGATTATTTCTATTTATAATTACTTTGATGTATAACATAATATATTTATCAAGTTCTTTTTCTTCTTTTACTATTGTAAGCAGATTTGAATTCACCAGCAGAATATTCAAAATCAGGTTTTCCCAATGTTTTAATTAATTTACAAAAAGCATGTTCTTTTCCTCTAATCCAAGGAGTTGAATTAATAACAGGAACAATATCGTTCTTAAACACAAACTTTTTCCCAAAATAACCTGAAGTCACAGTTTTAAAAAATGACATGGCAACATATCGAACTTCTTCCCCATATTTTGGTTGATACACAGGCTTTGATATCAATATTTCTCTTGTAAGAATTCTTTCTGCCAAATTCAAAATGCTATTATCCTCGTTCCAATCTTCAGTCAAAATGACACCCATCCAATAAATCCTTTCCAATTTTGTTCTTTTACGCGATTCATGAACAATCCCACCATCATCATTTTTTTGTTCCATATTCGATATTTTGTTGTCTAAATCCAAAACATCCACATACTTGTTTGATCAATAGTTTCAATACTTTCGTGTCATTTGCTTTACAATTTAAAACCAATTGCAAGGAAAAGACACAAAAATACTGAACATCAACATCAATATATCCTTCCATATCAGAAAAAATCAAATATATTTGATACCAAGTCCTTCAATGTACAAAAATTTATGAACACTTGAAGGAACTGATATAAAACAAATTTGCAATCAAAATACATCTTTAATATTTCCACATAACTTGAAATGTATAAAACAATCAAATTTGCCAATCACCCATTCAAAGAAATCAAATGGATAATGGGACAAATTTAGTTCATTTTAAACAAAACTTCAAATAGCATCAATTCCATCACCCAAGCATCAGAATCTTCAAAATAAGCTTCATCATTCAACACAGCATCAAAAAAAATCTTCGAGATCTTCAATTTCTTTTTCTGTTAATTTTGTTCCTTGACAACCATACCAATGAATATTAACCAATATTTCTTCTTCTTTATCTTCATCCTTTTCCATCTCATAATTTTTGACTAGAAACAATATTTACATCAAACAATACATACTGCCTGATGATTATAAAAAAAAGCACCAGCCAGCATATATTGATAAATATAAATTTTTCAATATTTTCACATCAAAATAATAAACCCAGGGAAGAAAAACTCCCATCATAAATATTAGAGTATTTCTTCCCCAAATCACTTGTTTCACAAGAAAACATAACTTCAAACTCACCTCAATTCAAGCTGCCAAATATAAATATCAAATCATGATGAACTCTTCATCTCTTAATAAACAAGAAGATGAAACGTTCACATGAAATCAATATTCACAGTTTTAATGATTCCACCCTCAACAAATCCATTGATCATTTGTCATCGCAAAATGGTGTGCAACGCTCCCAGCAAAAACACTGGAAGCTTTCCTCACCATTTCACAAAAAACTCAAAACATCCAAACATATGAACATGTCAATATCAAAAAATGGATGAGGGTTACTTCTGGAAAACCACAAGCGACCAGCATCCATATTTCAACATCAAAACATCAAAACAGTTAATCACTCCACTTTCCAACAAAGAAACACAAAAAGAAATTTTAACGCTTTGAATGTAGGGCCATTAGAACAAAAGGGACCTTCGCTTGAAGCGTAAAAACATTCTCAAAAAAAATACAAACAAAATTGCTCTCACCAATTCCAATATCCATGTTGAATTGGTTAGTTAACAAATTGACCAGAAATTATATAAACACAAGAAATGCAAATGACCTTTGCACTCAAAATTCAAATTACAGAATCACTTACATCATAATTTCCATGTAATTGATCCCATTCAAATTCTTTATAAACTGACGAATCGCTTCCAATGGTGGAACTTCATATTTCCTTCCACATCCACACATATCACATGGAAATATAAAGCCTTTCAGTCTTTTATACAGTGCTTCCAATTCTTCAATTTCAAACGACAGAACAAACAAATCTTCCTCAACAGTCAAATTATCAATGCCTTTAGAAACCAACCTTTCCTAATGACGTAATCCTTCAATATGTGATGATAGCTTTTTGAACAACACCCAACATGTACAAGGACTTTCAATGCAACCTTCATTCAAATATTTAATAGACGCCATATCAAACAACTCACCCCAAACATCAACGGCAATTCAATCAAATGTTGAACCAACACCCTTTTTTATATTTTTTAATTATTCAAATCCGTCAAAAAATCAAAAAGCATAACCGACAGTAATTTATTCATCCATCAAAAATCAAAGCAACAGAAGGATCACCAACAAGAAAGCAAGGTAAGAGACAAACCCAAATTCTTCATAATTTACCACACATAAAAACGCTTCACTTGTAAAATTCTCACCAATCATTTGATTTCAAACAAACAGAAACATACCCGCAACTCGCGAAGGATGAATGGTGTTCCACTTAAAAGCCGTGACTTCAACAGTATGCAACATACGAAACACAACATATTTCCCAAACCATTCAATAGAAAGCGACAAATTTCACTCAATTTCATCTTTTAATTCAAGCGATTGTTTTGACATATTTTTCAACACGATTAATGTTTTTATTTCGATTTTAACCATCTTAACAAGTTTTCCTCAAATAACCGCCGCATTTCTTATTCAACACATGATGGGAGTCGGATGGGGAATGGCAAAAGCGTGGTTGGGAGTGATGCGAGAAGGATACAAAGCAAGACAAACGATGGCTCACTTAAGCAAAAATAGATGGAAGTACATGGGAAAACGACTTAATCAAGGTGGACGGGGATTCAAAACACAAAAAGGTGCGGGTTTCGGAATTCCACTAGCTATGTTAGCCAGTTGGGGTATCAACAAAATCAGGAAAAAAAATTCAAGGAGGCTCAGGAGTAAAAAGGAAAAACAAATTTAGAAAAAGAAAAAGACAAACTCGCACTTTATTACTACAATAAAGAATGAAATAAATTTTATTTATCCCGCAGCAGCAAAAGACATAATATACCTCATTCTAATAATAAATGGAACATAAAATCGATCAATATGATCCCAATGTGTAATATAGTATTGATTAAACAATTCATTAGAAAGCAAAAGCTGTTCTTTGTGAAGCTCACACTGTAAAACAAATGATTCATCAGTCATTTCAGCCACCAAAAACCCCCACTCATCACGGTATTCTTCAATATTCAAGAACGATTTCCAAAATGACGCATCTCTCATTTTGTTTATCTTTCAGCAAATTCACAACTAAATGAAAAGAACCAAAGAACATAGTTATTCCCAAAGGTAAGAGCGACTTGCATTTCCTATCAACGAATCCAATCAGAGTTTTATGAATACTCTCTCATACACAGTATAGTTTCTTGTATTTTCAACGGGTCGTTATTGTTTCTTACCGCATCAAAAAGCAAACAGCAAAACCGTGATTGTAATCACGATTTTTCTTCCCACAAAAGGCGCAAAATAAAACCAAACGGCAACTCGGGGTCTTGTATACCCTAGTGATTTTTATCGCTTCGTCAACAAGAAGGCTTGATTAGCTCAGTTGGTAGAGCGTTCGGCTTTTAACCGAATGGTCGCGGGTTCAAGTCCCATATCAAGCTGTTTTCTTGTAATTTTTCCCAATTCTTCTCCAGAGCAAAGCAGCTCTTGCTGTCCAAAAACAAGAGTTGTCGGAGAGGAGAGGGTATTTCGGGTTTTGCATGGCCGTTGGTTACCAAAAGCCCCCTCGAGACGACCCTAGGTAGGTCCGCACGCACTAAGACCAACCCACCCCAAAACCGGACAAACCCTATTGAGTATTCATAATTTCTGGCCTCTGATTGGTGGAAACATTAATAGGAAATTCTTAGGTCACTCCCCCCGACGATAATCCCCAATCCGGCCCTCCCATCGGTTCATTCAAAATTTCCGGCCTCCTCATTGGTAAGTTTTTAGAATAATCCCCTCTCATTCCTATACTACTATTACTTGTAGAATAAAAATTACGCAAAGGTACTCACCTGCTGTATAATTGCAGTTCTTTGAATACCATGTCAAACACACAGGGATAGGTTATGCATTTTCCAACACTAGATCCAGATTTTGAAACCATTGTAATGCAAATGATGCCAAGGGTAATAAAAGCCTTGGTCACTTCACTTTGTCAGTCTTTCCTGAACAGACTCAAAGGAAGGCAATGTTTGTGATGTAGGGGATGGGCATATACAGATAGATATTTAAAATGGGAGGAATATGGTAGGGAAATTAATCCATATGTGTTCAACATGGTATTCTGGGAACTGAAGTTATACTGCAGGTAAGTACCTTTGCATAATTTTTGTTTTCCTTCCTATCATGTCTCACACTACAGGATTTGTTATGCATGTTTCAAGCAACAAACACTGCTATGTTAACAAATGTATTAAAATGAGTGTTGAATAGGTAATACATCCTTACAATAAAACTGTGTAAACATGTTCTTGTTAGACCAGTCTGCAGTTCTAAGGATAAGGTCGATTGATATCCAAGAGGAGGCACTATGAAAATTGTGGACTTTAAAGATTTAAATATCTACTCCAGATAAGCTCAAAACTGTTCTAAGCCATTGTGCACAAGTGTCTGCAGATAATGGTCGAAAAGGCTTGGACAGAAGCAGCCTGGTTGTTCCAGCAGCCTCTTTGGAGGTCTTTGTGTGCTACAGATACTTAGAAACGGTTAAATACATGTATAAGGGCCCAGACATAGGAAAATGTGTTAAGACAACTTCCACCTTACATGTCTTATGTAATCTGGCGAGATGGGCATGAAGGCTGTATCAAGAAAGACCAGTGTTTGAGCACATTGTGTGGAGAATAGTGCTAACAATGCAGCAAGCTTTAAGGTAAGAGACTTCAATGGCAACTTGGAGATGGGGTGTGGTGTCTTCAAATATTTCAGTATGGTATCAACATTCCAAATAATAGCATATGAAGGAGCTGGGTGGTTTTTTGTAGAATATATTCTTTAAAAGCTGGGCAATAATATGGTGTTGATCCAGAGTGTAACTGTCAATGTGCAGTAGAATTGACAACAGAGCTGAACAGTAACTCTTAATAATTTGATAACACTTGCCTGTGTCAAATTCATGGGTTAGAAACTTAGTAGTATCACTTAAAGTGGCTCAAAAGGGATCAATTTGCCTTATACAACACCAGAGACAGTATTTCTGCAACACAGAGGAGTACTATTTTTGAGTTCCTGCATGCTGACAAATCCCTAAAACAGTCCATGCCACTAGACTAAGTGAGTCTTTGAAAGGATGGAGTTCAATCCAATGAGTGTAAGTCTTGCAGCGGTGGCAAAATTTGAGGGTGCATAAACAAGGTCAATGGCTGGTGGACCATAATGAGGCAATGACAATTGCCTTTTGCACGTGGCCCTCTTGCCTATTAGACTAAAAGGAGGGAACACATATGCGACAAGATCTGTCCAAGGCCTAGAAAAGGCATTATACAATCAGGACACCTGGGTCTGGTTTTCAGGATTCGAACCTGTGTAACTGTGGATTGAACCATGTTGTGAAAAGGTCAGTGTTGGGCACAGAAAGGACTTTACTTATTCCGCTGAATACATGCAGTTACCAATCTAACCTAGGCTCCCAGGATAAAAAATATCCACTATAGTTCTCACAGCCTGGTTAATAAGAAGCTTCAATTATGCAATGGTGGTCAAGGCACCAATCTCTCCACATTGTTGATGTAGATCAAAGCAGTTGTATTATCACAAAAGACCTCAATAAGCCCGATATCAGAATAAATGAAAGCATGAAGAGCAAAGAAGATCACCAATAACTCAAGAAAGTTTATATGCATGCTGGCCTTCAAATACCACTCCCCAACCAGATTTCAAGGCATAATTTCTTAGGGAGACTATGTGAATGGGTTTTTGAAGAGAAACACTATTATCCAGGTGTGCAGATTTTGCCCACCAAAGCAAGTTGGAGAGAACAATGGGCATGACACTGTAACATTAAAATTACTGTTGCTAGCCTTAAGTGTCAGCAGTTTTAAATGTTCAACAGACCAGTGGTGATGTTTTGCCTGCAAAGTTGCCTGAAAGGACAAGACAATCAAACCAAACAAGTTTAGAAAGAAAGTAGAGCTCATGCTGAGTCAAATATTTTGGATATATTTTCATGAGTAAAAGATAGCTATATAATCAATACATCTATGAAGATAATATATACAGTTACCTGCTGCAGAGTGAAGATTAGCTTTTCATGATTTATGTGAAACCCTTCCCAGTTAAGTGATTACTTTGGTTACATTAGTTTTCCACTCCTGAAGGAAGCCTAAAACTGCAATGTTGTCCAAGAAATTTGCAAGGCAAATAATTTGAGCCCACAAATAGGCAATAGTTCGCTTCATAATTTTAGTAAATATCCAGGGAGCAGAGGACAATCTGAAAAGTAAAGCAAGGAACCCATAAAACTGGAAATATTTTGAATGATCATTGTGTATTGGTACTGTGAAGTTAGAATCCTTTAGGTCCACTGTGGCTATAAAATGACCAGGCCATAGCAAATCATTCAATTAATCAATGTTCTCTATTTTAAATGTAAGTACTGAATGAAGGAATCGAGGGCTTTCAAACAGATCACTGGTTGAAGGTCACTCAATTTTTTTGGGAACAAGGAACAGATTAGAGATAAACTGCCCTAAGTAGTAAGTTGTAGAAACACATATGGATGGCTTCTTTTCCAAGAATTTTAATTATTTCCTCAATCATTTCCCTTTCAGTGGGGGAGTGTATGAGTTCTAAAAGGGTTTGTTAATAAACTTGAATTTGTAACCCTGATGTGCAGTTGGAAGGATCCAAGGGTCAAAGATGATGCAAGTCAAGTAAGAGGTAAACATGTGTTGGCAGTTAAATTTTTTAACTGGGGTGGCAGCAAAGATGAGAGTTTGAGATGGGAATATTCACAGCTTTGATTGGTCTTGCTTGCATTGATAAGAAGTGGGTTGAAGTTCTTGACAAAGAATCTTCGGCGATTTTAGAGCTCCTTGGGTGTCAGACAAATCATCCCAAAGCTCTGGATTGACTTTCAGAACTAGAAGCAATGAACAGTTTCTTTGTGCAAGCTGCATCGACCCATTTTGCTAAGGCAGCATAAATATCAATGCTGCACTCTTCAGCTTCTTTAAAAAGGTGAAAGTTCTGTAGAGGTAAGAGATTCATCCCAGCTTGTTGGCAGGTTACTCTCTCCACTGGGTGAGAGAGACAGGTCAAATTCACCAGAGTCATCATCTTGCACACTCTCTTCATTGACAAAGGGACTAGCAGGGTTGGAGACCATAACACTGACAAGTTGGTTCACAGACTCTCGTAAGGCATCCAACTTGGATACTACATTAACAGAAAGCAAAACATCACCATCTCTTGCAAAAGAATGGCTAGGGTTAACATATGAAGATAAACAACCATTCTCCATATTTGTATGCAAAGAAAAGAACAGCGACACATTACACCTGCTACTGATAGCCAACAATGCAAAACAGCAGTATGTATATATTAAATATTTTAATCAGTCCATGTACAAACAAGATGTGAAATGAGAAAACATTTCTGAATGCATTGTTTGCAGAGTTGTAATAATGAAAGAAAACCATATTTAATTAAACAGAGAGCAAGAAATCAAAATGCCTGACAAATACCACAACATATTAAAATTGAAAAACTTTCGTAAGCAACTCAATGTACATTTGTAATATACACAAACTTTGAAGCCATTGTAGAACCAATAAATATGGTAAGACCAAACAGAGACAAAAGCATACAGACTGGTATAACCTGGCTAAAAACCTAGCCAAAGATGCTTTTAATTACATATTGGAAGTAATTGAAATGAATAAAAAAGGAGTCTACCCCCTATAATCACATGGGCAGGTTCAAACAAAGCTTTTATAGCATGATTTACAATATAAATATGCTGCAAATGTTTGGAAGACTATCACAATTCATACCTGAAGAGTCACATCCTATTAATTGGCAATATGTTTAAGAATTTCAGGCAGACATGTTCCAGTTCATAGAGAAAGGAATGAGGGGCTTAATATCGTATACATGGGCGTAAGTATCATGTTCCTGGATGCCAACAACTTATGTCCTGACACTGACCCAGAGGTGATTTCAAATGGGTCAGTGATAAAAAATAGATTTAGCTAAATACAATTAATTACTCTAAGAAAGGAATAATACCAGAAGTAGATTTGCAATATCAAAAATATTGCACAACCTATATAATGACTATCTCTGGTTCCTGAAAACTAAGGGGCAATAATAGCATGTTGTCCAAATTTTGTAAGAACGTACAAGAAAAATTAACCATATCAATGGGGAATGTTCAGACGTTACTACCCAACCTGATGAACAAGGATGAGTACATGGTTGATTAAGAAAACCTTCAACTATACATGGGCCTTGGTCTAGATGTTCAAAGAGCACACAGGGTGCTAGAGTTTAACCAGTTCCCCTGGCTAAAACAATACATAGACTTCAACACACAAAAGAAGAGAAAGACTTCTTCAACTTAATAACTCCATATTCAGAAAAACCATAGGAAATTTGTGTAAGAGGGTGGATATAAGAATGGTTATGGATCATAAAAAATTAAAACTAGTGTCCAAACCAACTTTCATTGGTAGTTTTAAAATTAGAGAAACACTAATTTTGAATAGACCAGGATACGTATGTCTATCCTTGATTTATCAAAAGTGCTTATGTATGACTTTCACTAAAATTACATAAAAAACAAATCCTACTTACTATTCACTGATACTGACAGTTTAGCATACAAGATAGAGTCGGAAGGCATTGGCAGGGATTTCTGGAACAATAGGGATAAATTTGACAGTGACTATTCAAAAGATTTCCCATACCACAGCAAATCAAATAAAGGTTCCAGGTGAAGTGAAGGATGAAGCCATTGATATACCAATCACTGAGTTCTGTAGGTTTTAGATCTAAAAATCGATAGTTATATAAGAGACAATGGTAGAAATGGGAAGACTGTCGAAGTGATTAAAAAGAACATTGTAAAGAAAGACATTAGACATGAAAATTACAAAAATGTATTTAATAATAAACTGCTAATACAATTCCATGAAAACAATAAGTAAAAACCACCAGTTAGTGAGTTATGAAATAAACAATATCTCCCTAAACTGTTTTGGTGACAAAAGATATCTATCAAACAGTGGAGTTAAGAGCCTGGCTTATGGTGACTACAGAATTTGTAACCATGTGCCACAGACCCAGATTTCACATCTTTAAAAGCTTCACCAGTAGCTCCAAAACCATAAATTAACATACTTGTAAATTTGCCTGTAAAAAGTGTGCATATGTTTTTAACCCATCGGATGACTCTCTAAAGCTTCAGGAACCACTTAAACTGATATTATCTGAAAAGTTTGGAAATGTGAATTTCGATTATTTCAATGTCCACCCTATCAAAACCTGCCACTATGTTTTTAAGGCTATGGATTGCTGTTTTAATCTTCAGAAAGCACCTGGGATTGGGTGATTCTTGAGAGTTATGTAAAATTCCACCTTTTTTTCACATTTGCAAGTATACATGTTCAAGTAGCTGCATATCTGTAACTACATGCCTGAAACCTGTCAGCAAGGATGTCAAAGGCATTTCTATCACCTATCTTACCCTGAACAGGCGATAATTAAAGAGTACCTTGGGCATATCCATGTTGGTTTGTAGATAAAGTTTTATGTTCTTGGATAAAGGGAAGGCATCATCACCAACCATATGATAATGAATTGGATTCGAAGTTCCTTTGATAGTTTTTGCTGGTGGAAGGTTTACAGTATTTTTACCTTAGTTTTTTTTTTTTTTTTCAGTGATAACTCCAAGAACGCACCAACCTCAACACCCACAAAGGCTAAAAGCATCACAATGAAAAAATGCTTGTAGTTGAAAAATTTTGACCCACAGCTGGTTACTGCATGACATTGTGCTTGCCATCAAGGACCCAGTGTAATGTAAGTGGTTTCACTTGCTTTTACATTAGTCTGCTATTTTTTGCCAATCTTCTGCTGTGGTTGAAACCTGAGAACTGTACATAGTTTAACATTAGCCTTTGATGAAAAATTATTGTTCAAGCTCGAGCTGCATATTGTTTATGATGGTAGTAAGGGTGAAAAGGCCTCTATGCAACAAAAATTACCAATCAGAAGGCCGGATTTTTTGAATGGACCAATGGGAAGGGCAGATTAGGGATTAGTGACTGGGTGGGTGACCTCTAATTTTTCTATTAACATATTTAAATAAAATTTTAATGAGAAGCCTGGTGAGTGGGTGACCACTCCATGCAACAGCAGGCTCACTTGGAAAGCAAAGTAATGGCGAAGGTTTGCAAAGTGAAAATAGTGACCGTTGGTGAATTTTTCAAAGCTTCCCAACTGGTTTCAGATGATTTTTCACACACTTGTTCATTTCATTGCCAGGAAGACTTCTGTGTAGTTAGTTTTGCAGTTTGAAGGTTTTTAAGACCAAGCAAAGCAAATTCTTGTGGTCGGAGTTTGAAGAAGCGGTTTTTCGGATTTCATGGTCAATTGTGAAGTCCGTTTGGAGTGATTTTTCACACACTTGTCAATTTCATCGTTAGGGAGACTTCTGTGGAGTTGATTTTGGTGTTTGAAGCTTTTTGAGACCAAGTGATGCGACATTTTGCAAGTGCGGTTTGAAGAAATGGTTTGTTTGAACAAGAAACAGATTGTTTGAATAGCAATGAGTAAAACTGTAAAAATTTGAATGATCTGGATGTCATTATTGTGTTTTGACAGGTTGGCTAGTGGTACTTGAAATGATTTTCATAAGCGAAATTTTTTTTTTTAAATTTTTGTTGGATGGCAAAGTCGGATTGAAATGATTTTTTGTGAACTTGTTAATTTCAATGGTGGGAAGAGTTTTATGGAGTTAGTTTTGGGTTTTGAGAATTTTTGATGACGAGTGAAGTGACTTTCGACAAGTGAAGTTTGCTGTTGTATGCAAATCGGGTGTTAAGCGAGCACGTGTAAGCGGTCATGCATTTGTTGAAAAAATTTGAATTTGAAGTGAAACACTTGGAAATCCACGATTTAATTGGATATAGTTTACAAAGAATCTTGAAGGTATAACAAAGGTGTAATGAAGATCAGCATGAGTGAAGATTAACCGTTTAATCATGCATTTATATATTGCTGAAGTCTTTATTGTTACACTATTATGGTGAGATCGTTTTCATAGTTATAAACAAAAGTTAGGAATTAACTGAGCAGTTTCATGTACTTCAGTGAATTCAGCAACAGGTTCCCATTATTGTTACTGTGAAAAGACATATGCATCTTCAAGGTATGTATCATAGCATCTTGTTATTCCATGAAATTCTTGTAGTGGTTTGATAACTGGTTTTGGTTGATAGTTTGGGTGGGTATGACTCCAGTTCAAGATCTTTCTTCCTTCAGTGTTTCGGAAAATTTTTGTGACAAAATCATAGCTTGGTATATTGAAAGTGATGAATGGTGGTCCAGAGTAATTTTCTAACTTGAAATCATCTCTGTATTTCGATATGTATTTATAAAAACTGCTACCAGTAAATCGATTGTTGCCAGACCACCAAATCAACCAGTGTTGATGTTCCACTTTTGCTATTTCCATAGCATTTTTCCATCGGTATGATACTTTTGTCCAATTGAAAAAAGGACAAAAAGTTTCTTTGTTTTTATGTTCCATTACCAAAGAGTAATACATAAATTGTCTGCTTTCTAAATATGATTTCATTGGTTGTTCGAGATAATTTAAGGTGTGGTTGCGAAGTGTGGTGTCTGTAATATGTTAAGTTGTTTTGACAGAAATGGGTGATGATAAAAATGAAATTAACACACATTTATACATCAGTGGAGCTTTTATTGTTGAGGTGAGTGGAATAGAATTATGGTTATGCATCGGGAATAAATTGTTGAAGCAGTTTTGAATGTTTGACAGTTTCTAGTTGATGACTGACCATCTTTAAATGTTTTGAGAGATGCTGTGACCTTTAGCAATCATTAGGTAAATGTTTTAAATATTCCCGCATGTTGCTACCCTGTAAAATCCATCAGTTTTGTCTGTGAAAGGGTCTTTTGGGCAGTAGTCTGGATGAGAGCAACTCCAGTCGAGAATCTTTCTTCTGTTTGCATTCCAAAAGATGGCTGTGCTAAATTTGTAGTTTGCTTTATAATTTATGAATAATGGTCCACAGTTGGAGTATGTTGTTGGGTTAGTTCTTCTTTCATCCCATTGTCTACTGTTTTTTGAGATATATTTGTAGAAACCGCAATCAGAAAACAGGTGATGTCCTGTCCACCAAATCAACCAGTGTTGATGTTTTCCTTTTAATTGTTCGTGGATGGTTTTTGATTTTTTTACACGCCCAAGAGATGGACATAAATGTGGTTTGTCTTCGTGTTCCATAACTAAATAATAATATTTATTTGGTCTAGCTTCGAGATAAGGTCTCACTATTTCTTCTAGATGATTTAAAGCTGTTAGTGATGATAGATTTTGATGTGTGATAGATTTTGGTTGTTATGAAAGTTTAAGTGTTTTTTTTGGATTAATTATATTGCTGGTTGTTATGAAAATTTGAGTTGATTGTTTTGGGGAGAAAGAGATTTTGAGGTTGGTTGAATAATGACGAATTATCCATTGAATCAGTGCAAGTTGTTTGATGTGAAGGATTTTTATTTTGATGAGATGTTTGGATTTTTGTCTGATCAAAAAGTTAGATATAGATGGTTGGTTCTTCATGATGGTCTGGAAGATGCTTGTAATATTTTGTCAGGTAAAATAAGTAAGATTGAAAATGATTTCTTCACTGAGTTTGTACAAGGAGATAATTTTCATTGGGTGATTTAGTGGTGCGATCGTTGTCGTTTTTCCGTCACTACATTTAATAAGTTTATGAAAGAGTGTGAAAAGAATTGGGATGATAAGAGGTTCAATCCTCTGATATTTAGTGATTGTGGTCCGTTGTATGTTTCCCGAAGAGTATTTCAATTGGAAAGTGTACTGCAGATGTGTGAAAACACTGACAGATATAAAGTATTGGAATGTAGTTATCTTCCTTCATGTTGGGAAGACTTTATTGCCCAAGTAAATAAGAAGGAAAACAGGTATGTGAAATTTTATGGGAAGAAATTTGGTCAATGTTATATTTGAGGTAATGTGAAGTGGAAAAACTTCTTTTTTTGGTTTCTTTTGGGTGAGGGCTTTGATAGCTTCAAGTTCTCGCAATGAGGAAACCCATCCTTTCAAGGAGCATGGTTGAGATGAGTGTATTCTTTGGTACTGCTTTGGTATTATTTAGGCATTGGTACATGCCTAGGTGGTACCTCAGTAGTGCTTTGGTGTTGCTGAATGCCCTGCACCATTATGTCTCTTCTTGTGTTAGTCAACTTGCCCTTTGTGGTGCAGGTATTAGACATTGATGGGTGTGGCTTATTGATATTTTGGTTCTTTTCTAAGAGGAAACAAAGAAATATTTTTTTCTTTATATTATCTTATGTTGTAAAATTGACCAATAAAATAAATTTGCACAAATTTATTTTCAAAATATGATCGAATGTGAATAAAATTTTTAGATGGGCGATTTGCAAGCTGAGAACATTTACAAGTGGTATTTTGACCTTGTTAAACAAGGAGTAGAAGAAATCAAGTTGGATAAAGAACAAATGAATGCTTCTCAATTTCGATATTTGAGGAAGAAAATGGTGGAATTGATCGACATGTTGATTTTAATGGGAAAATATATTGATGTAATGGAAAATATGGATAAATTATTATTTTGTTTTTTTTTTTTTAAATTTGAATGGATATTGATTTAAATGAATTAGGATATATAGAAAGTAAAGAACATTTGAATTAGATTGTTGATTGTTTTTTGTTCTACAAATAAAAAGATTTAAAATAATTGTTTATGAAATGAGACAATGAGACTGTTGTTTTTGATCAAATAACATGTTATATTTGAAAACTTAATTAATATACATGAATAAATTATTTTGAATTAACACAATCTGGAGAGTGGTTCATTACTTTTTCACATAAATTTAACATAAAGGAATATGTGTTTTCATGAATACATTTTTTCATACATTGGTAAGCTATTGTGGTGAAAGTATCATGTTTACATGCACTAATTATATCTAAATTGTTCAGATTAACATGATTAAGTATAAGTTCTAAAATGAAACTAACGTGATATTCTCCTTTATATTTACATAATATTTTACATGGAAAAAATGTTGGTAGTGTTTGTGATGATGCTAATATATGCTAATATGAGATTTCCATCCTGGAGCTATGACAAATTCAATATTGTTTATTTGAGATAATAAATTAGCTAAACTTCTCATGTCTATTAACAATTTAACTTTTTAACAATACATTGTTTTGTATTTATTTATTTTATGTTTAAGTAAAATACTTTTTAAAGTTTTTGCATAAGGTAGTCTATTGTATTAAAATTGTTTGAAAGGTTTGTCTTTAATTTGTTGGAATATTTTTGTATTTTCACAACAGTTCAAGATTCTTTTGGAAGTCGTCTTGGTTTCCTCATCTTTTTTCAAATGATCTGTCTCTGGTGTTTTTATTCGTTTTGGTGTGGTTAGGATCTCTTCTTTTTCTTTTTGACTTGTTGTGGATGCTTGGAAATATTTCATCCATGTTTCTTGAAGTGTTGGGCAAGTTTGATTCTTTGTTGTTGGTGATATCGTCAGAGGTGGAATTTGAGTTTCTTGGTGACAAATTCACTGATGATATCGTCAGAGGTGGAATTTGACTTTCTTGGTGGTTTGTTGATTTCAAATTTCCTGATGATATCGTCAGAGATGGAATTTGACTTTCTTGGTTGTTCGTCGGTGACAAATTCGTTGATGATGTCATCAGAGGTGAAATCTGAGTCAAATGTTGGTTGTTGATAGGTGAAAAATTCACTGATGATATCGTTGGAGTTTGGATTTGGGATGATTGGTTCTTGCTGGTTGATGCTGCTACGTGATATTGTATTTTGGTTGGTCGAGTTAATGTTGTTGAGGAAACCGATATCGGAAATTATCTGTTTGATGGTGGATGAATTGGATGCATGTTGTTCCATGTTTCTGAGTGTGAGTTATGGATATAAATTATTTGTTGTGATAATCTGAATGCTTTTAAATTTTAAAAAATGTCATATGGTGATGATATGTCTTTTGTGAAATCACAAGGAACGATTGACATAAGTTGATGAAAAACAGAGTGTAACGTTTGTTAGTGAATTGAACATTGCATGATGTAAAATATTGTTTGGATAAGTATGTCAGTTGCAAAAGTTAGTTGGAATGTTCCATTGTAATTTGTACTGTTTGTTCTGTTAATGAATAATTGTACTAACTTGATAACGTGATCTTCTTTTATGAAAAATACAATTTTTTTTTTATTGATGTGATGTAAACTAGTAGACTCATTGGTGATTTTTCTGTTGAATTTTGTTTCAATTCTATGAGATGTTCCGTGGAGATTCCTTTTAGGTGAGTTTTGTGAGATAGCAGTGACCTCTTATCGATTTTATGTCTCTGTTTTTTAAGATTTTATCAGGTGGTCTTAAGTCTTTAAATAGATGTATGAACCAATCCAAATTTTCTTTTATGAATGTGAATCCTTTGTTGAGAATGAGATTTAAATCTCGATGATTGCAGCAACATATGCTCATTTTGAAGGAATATGTTGTTGTGTTCAATTAAAAAAATATATATGATATCAGTTGAAATTTGCACTTTGAGGAGAAACACTTAAAAAAACTGATTTTTGAGAGGGTTGAATAAATGATAAGTTTGATTTGAATAATAATTGAGCGCTTACAATTGCTGAATTTTGAGAGGTTATGAATATATTATATGTGTAATTGTTTATAAAGACAGGTTAAATCTTAAAGTTGTGTAAGACTGAATAAAGAAAATATTTGTTAGAAGAATTGTGGTTTCTTGAAAGTGAAATGAAAATAGGTAATGAGAATGTATTATCTGGTTCTGTTCATGATTGTTTTTACTGTGAAAGGAGATATACGAGAATTATCATGCAATAATGGAATTTTTGTGGTGAAGAATCATTCCATGATCTGTGTGCCGTGTGTTGTTTGTCCAGAAGGGATGGGACCTAATGTGGAATGCATCAGGGGAGTTCTTTATGACGATGTTGAATTGGAATGCATACCATGTCCAACAGGATATTTTCCTGATATACGTGGAACTGATTCTTGTCAAAAATGTTTAGAATATGAGAAATTTTGTAAACCTGAAAGTAATTAAATTTGTGTGGATTCTGCCCAAGGAATAATGGCAAAATTGATAATTGCAAAACGTTTTAGGACAGAAACAACGAAAACAATCAAGTTGATATATTTTAATTGTTTTGGTTATTTGTTTTACTGTGTTACATGTTTTGGTGGTTATTTTTCATTAATTGTTTTCCATAAAAATGAAATAATTCTGTTTGGTCTGATGTGTTTTAAAGTATATCCCGTCGGAGTGAATTTGTTTCTAATATTTTTCGATGTGTCTTTTATCCCAATGTTTGTTCTTACTTTTGATCTTATATCATTTGCATAACGTAGAGGACCGTCCGAGCTTCGGTTGGCATCTATGCAGATGCTATTTACATCGCTTCCTTTGCATGAGTAAATTCCTCGTAAAGTTTGTCTAATTTGTCGCTCTTTATTTTTCTTCCAGTATATTGACCCAATGTATGAAATTGTTTGAAAGGTTTCTTGTGACTGAATAATCCAAACCTGCTGTTTGGTATGGTGGATGGTTTGATCCTTAAATTGTTTTAAATCAGATGATGTGATCATAAATTATGGTGAGTTTGTTTTTTAATTTAAATTAAATTAAAGAATATAATTTATTTATATTGTTTTGATTTAGGCACTCATTGTGATGTTGTTGATGGATATGTAAATGACAATGTGGAAGTCCAAATGTGTCGCTTTAAATATTTGTTAACAAGATTTTTGTTGAGTGTTTCTTGAAGAGTCAATAGGTAAATAGTTAAGATTAGTTTTATTCTTGAAAAAACATTTTTTAAATAATTATTTTTATTTTAGGTCATTGGATCATTTATTAAAAGAATATCAGTAGTATGATAATACATATACTTATTGAAGAAGAGCAATTCTCGTTCCAATAGTTCGTCAAAGTCCATACAACTTATGCATTTCACAGAAGCTGAAGTTCAACAAATAATGAGTTTATTTCAAGAATATTATGCATCTGGTAATCGTGAAATTTTGACATTTGTTGGAGAACTATATAATGAACGATTGGGTGTGCTAGTCGTGTTTATTTGTTAAACATTGACATTGATCATTCTAGAACTTTGATGATCAGACTAATAGGTGTATTAAATTTGATTTTTTATCGAATAATTCATGAGATTCACAATCTTGTTCCACATAATTCTTGGGTTAGGGTATTTTTTGAGTGATTTGCCGGTAGAGAATTTAGTTCTTCAACTGTATTGGTAGACAATGTGAATGCTGAAATGTTTTTGGATACGTTGTCCAGAAATTTACAAAGTAATGATTCCATTCAATTGAATGACAGATGGGGAAACCAATGTGGTTATAAGTTATCTGATCAAAGTATCATGTCTCACTCGACTTCTGATCGAAATAGAAATTGTGTTAGACATGTTACTTTGAATAGGACTGTTTCTGGGACTGGAAAATGTTTACCTGTCAAATATGATCGTCAAATGCAATATGGTGTTTATATGGTTGAACCTGATTGTCAACCATATACTGATTGTTGTTTTTTCTTAAGTGTTTTAATAATTAAAAGTTATTATGAAAATAATCAGTTATATAGACATTTGGAATGCAGTGCTAAAATATCTGAAGTTATAAGTGTTAAGGAAATTTCTGATTTGTATTCAAAATTGGGATTTGAAAAATGTCAACATATTTGTAATGATGATTTTCAGCATATTTATGAAAATTGGTTGGCGAATTTGGAGTATGATTTGGTTGTTTTTTATTCGGAAGACTGCAATGATGTTATTATTTATGATTCTCAAAGTGACGGAACTAATTTAATTAAGTTGAATGATAAAGTGATTTTTTTGTGGATGCATGATGGTCATTATAATTGTATTGGATGTTTCCAAGTTTTTATATTTTTATAAATTTAATTTTTGTGTTTAACGTATGAAGAAGTTTGATTCTAAGTTCACTCATATTTCTTTATTGCCAAATATGTGTATTAAATGTTATTCTTTTCACGAAGCTGAAGAAAATTTAAATAACTTTTTGAAATTACCTTATTGTGATGTTATATTTTATACTGAATTATGTTTGAGGAAACATTCTAATAAATTAAATTTCTATGATGTGAAAGGGAAGCTTTCCAAAACTCCTATTCAAATATTAAAATATTGTTCTGAATGCTGTTCCATTGTTAATAGATGTGAATATTATGGCGGGAAATGGAGAAATCATGATTGTTCTCGAATCTATTGTTCTTATTGTTGTAAATTGCAGAAAAATCCTCGTTGTTACATGAAATGTGTTGATGTTGTGCAAACTGAATCTGTTTGTGATAAGTTGTTTTTCTTTGATTTTGAAACACGAAGTGATGGTGATGGTTTATGTTTTGATGTGTATTATTGTGTTGTTAAGGATGTCTCTTTTGATTCTGATGTGCAACGTTGCTGTGGTTCGAGAGTGGAAATATTTTCTGGAGACGAGTGCATAGATCGATTTTGCAAATATGTGATTGAAATGGATAAGAAATCTAAGACTATTTGGGTTGTTCATAATGGTGCACGTTTTGACACATTATTTATAATGAGATGGATGTTGAGCAAATTTGATATTACTCTGTGAGTTGTGATGAATGGTAACAAAATATTGTGTATGAAAATGTTAAATATTACTGTCCTGGACAGTTATTTTTTTTTTTGGTAATTCTTTGAAGAAATTGCCTAAAATACTGAATATTGATGTGGAATGCGAGAAAGGATTTCATCCATATTTCTTTTCTAATTTGAATTATGTCTGTCCTATTGTCAATAAGAAATATTTTGATATTTCGTGCATGGATGAGGATGAAAGAGTAAAATTTGAAGAATGTTATGAATCTAAAATGGATAACGAATATAATTTTGAAGAGGAAATTAAGACTTATTGTTGCAATGATGTTAAAATTCTTATACTTTGTTGTATTGAGTTTTACAATTGATGTAAAACAATGCGTGGTGTCGAACTATTTTTCCATGCTTCTTTGATTACGATAGCCAGTATGGCCATGAGAATTTTTTGATCTTTATTGGTGAAACAAAATACTATTGGAGTTATACCCAAAGCTGGTTATAGGAAAGATGTTAATCAAAGTGTTATTGGTTTGACATGGCTTGAAGAATTGAACGAAAAGATTGAAAATTTCAGATGGAAATTAAGTGCCGATGGGGAAATTAAAATAGGGAAACATGTGGATGGTTATGAAGTGGAAAACAGAGTTATTTATCAATTTCACGGGTGTCTTTATCATGGCTGTGTGAAATGTTATTCTTCTGATGATTACAATAATGTTTTGAATATGTCATTTGGACGTTTGAGAGGAAACACCAATTCTGTTACACATTATTTGAGACAGTGTGGTTTTGAGGTTGTGGAGATGTGGGAATGTGATTATAAATTGCACTCCCACATCTCAACAAGTATGATATCGTCTGCGTGTTTGAGATTTGATAAGTATTTGCCTTTACGTCCGTGTCAAGCTTTGTATGATGGAAGGACATCTCCAACATGGTTAAAGAGAACATGCATCAATGAAGCAAAGATTTATTATATTGATTTTACCTCACTTTGTCCTAGTGTTCATCCTTCTATTTTGGTGGGAGATGAATGTGATAACATATCACATTTGACAAATCCGCATTTTTGTGGATTGGTCAAATGTGATATATTGCCACCGAAAAACTTATATAACCCTGTACTTCCTTGTAAGTTTAATGGAAAATTGATATTTACATTGTGTCGCTCTTGTGTATTTGATACACAAGAACAACATAAGGTAAATATTGATTGTCAGGAGTTTGGTGTAGTCCAGAAATTAAGAAAGCTTTGTAAATGGGATATGAAATGAAAAGAGTTTACGAAATATATAAGTATGAATCAGTTGGAGATATTTTTTTCCAGCTTGTTGTCATGATGAAAATGGAAATTTAAAAGGTGGATTGATTGATGAATTTATTTATAATTATTTGGAACGTGAAGGTGTATATTTGGATAGAATTCAAATGCACGAAATTTGACCAGGTTTGCATAATATTATAAAATTGATTTTGAATGCTTTGTGGATAAAATTTGCTCAAAATGAAAACGGAGTGGAAATATTTTATGTTAAAACTTATGAAGAATTAAGTACTCTTCTGGAAAATCCTATTTATGAAAATATTCACTTTGATCATAACATTATTAGAGTTGCTGCTAGGAAAAAAGCGAGTCATATTGCTTATGAAAGTAATACCAACATTATTATTGCTTGTTTCGTCACTTGTTTTGCTAGATTGAGATTATATGATGCTTTGATTTCTTTGCCGATTCTATTTATTATTCTGAAAACGGGGAAGAATTAATCAAATGCAGACCGTTCGTGGGACAACTAAAAAACGAATTAAGTCATGGTGAATATATAACGAAATTTAGTACTACCGGACCAAAAATGTTATTCCTATCTTACCAATAAAAATCGAGAAATTGTTCATGTGAAGGGATTTAAGTTAAGTAATGTTAATGTTAATGTTACGAAATTGCTGACTCGTGAGTTTATGAATGTCAATAATGATTCTGATGTTTTTGCTGATGTCGAGGAGAATCAAATCATGAAAAATTATAAGTTATGCATGTTTACCAAAAAAAGTAAAGAAGAGACTTGGTTATACGTTTGATAAAAGAGTCGTTCATGATGATTTCTCTAGCATTCTCTTTGGTTATGTGGAATGATTTCTGTTTATTTTACAGAAATCATTCGGCATGATCTAGGGGAATTTCTGCTTATTTTACAGGCGGATGTTCAAGAGAATGAAAGTTTGTGATGATTTCTATAGTATTCTCTTCAGTTTTGTTGAATGGTTTGTTTATTTTACGTGAATCATTCTACGTGGCAAAGGAGAATTTCTATTTATTTTGCAGAAATTGCAGTTGAATGATATTACTATACCCTTTTGCCACCCATTTGTCATGAATGTAGTTGGACCGTCTTAATCGGGAAAAATTTATTGGATACATAAGTTGTTGGAAGAAGCCAAGAAATTAATAACACCGTTGCCTTTGTTTGTAATTTATTTTTATAATGGTCGTTTTCAAGATATTTTTCAAAAAATTAAATTATTTAACGACATGCAAAGTTTGGAAGGAAAAAATTATTTTAAGTTGATTTTTATTAATTGTGCTTCCCAATTTCCCGATATTCACAATGTTCTAGCAAAATATGGAATTAAAGAAGGGATTAATTTTTATTCGTGTTTGGTGATCATATGTTTCTTTCTGATGTTAAAGACAATTGGAAAAAGTTGCATAATTATTTCATGAAAGATTGCCATCAAATGTTAGTTTAATACTTGTTTGTTAAGATCTTATGTATAAAGCAGAAAAATTTCGAACAATATCAAGTAATAGTAATTATGTTATTATTTTTCATAATGTTGGAGATGAACGAAATCTATATCACGTTTCAAATGTGTAAATTATCTAAAAAACTTGTTAAGGAAATAACTGAAGATGTTTTCGGTAATGGGAGTAGATCTATAGTTTTGGATGTTTTGTCCTTCTAATGCTAGAATACAAACTGGCATATTTAAAGACGAACCTTTATTTGTATATAATAATTCTTAAAAAATAAAATTTATTTACAACATTTACATCTTTGTTCTTTTTCTGTTATCTGCCATGATTTCGTTAACCAATCTTGACAACCCCATTTGATAGCAAAATGTTTAAAGAAATTATAAATAAAAGTTGTGGTAAGACTGAATTTAAATTGTTTGAAGCTAATAAAAAGTATAAAGACCACCAATCACATGTAGATGAATTGCATTGTTGCATTCTATGAGTTATGAACGATTTATTGACGACAATTTTTCAAACGACATTGCACTAATTGTTTTTAGTATCTGTGGATAATCTGTTGTAGGTTTTCCAAACAGATCCATTAACATATATATATGTTAATTTTCTTTAACAAAATGTTTTGCCACTATCCAACGAGTTCCTTCTTCTGTTGATGGATTGGTATTCCATATCCAAGCATGATTAAGGTTTATTGCATGATGATGATCTGCTGAATAAACTCCTACAAAATCAGGAATTTTCAATTTTTTAGCCAATACTTCTAATTGTTTGGTGCTTAATGCTGTTTGTTTGAATTTTCTTTGGGAAGATAATATTTCTTGTAATGATGATTGCATTGTTATAAATACTTTTTGTGTCTTTTTAATTGAGAATATGAGAGTGGAAGTAATCATTGTCATCTTGTTTCTTCGTCGCTTTTGCTAAAAGAAGTACGCGTGGGTCGTGATGAGGTTGATGGTGCTTCGGTGTCTTCTATTTCTGATGAAGATGATCAAATAGATCCAATCCGTTTTCTGAGTTATTTATTTTGAATGTAACTTGTTGGAAATTTTTTTTTTTTGAGAATAATTAACAAATCTCTTATCTTATGTTCCAGTAAAACATAAGAAGATTTTTTCTTTAAATCTTTGCCAAAGTCGTGAACAAAATCTTCATAATTTACATCCAATTTTTTCCTGTTTGGAAACTTTAATCCTCCCGATTTCATAGGTTTTATTCCTTTTTGAATCAATCTTCCTTTTAATATTTGTTCTTTTCTTGTGATGTACATTTCTTTCTCTTTTATCAGTTGTGCTTTATCTCGACCTTGTGGTTCTTGTTCTTCAGGGTTTTGTTGAGAATTTTCTGGACTTCTTTGTTGTTTATTTAAATATGCTTTTGCTCTTGCTTCTGCTGCTTCTTGATATACATTTCTCATTGGATCATTTGCTCCATATTTATTCATTCTATTTATATCCTTCTTGATTGGTTAATTTTGATTTTAATCTTTGTATGGTTGCATTTTCTTGTAGGGTCTTTAATAAATTTGTTAAAATTGTGGGATTGATGAGTTGGAATTTATTGATATTTTTTGACAGTTTTTCGTTTGGCTGAAAAAAATTAATTTAATTATTGAAAACATATTTATTTAAAAATTTAAGACCCTTATGCAACAAATCGTGTAAAATAAAATTTTCAACGTAACAATTTCTTATCATGTTTGTTCATTTGGATAATAGGATATGTCGTGTATCATTTATATCCAAAGGTATTTCTTCATTTAAAATTGACTTGCATAATTTTCTCAATTTGTTTCTGAACGAGTCTATTAACATTAAAACTTGTTTGTCTGGATTAACTTTCAAAAATAGGGGTAATTTATTTTGAAAATCGTTTTTCTTTTGAAAATTCAAAGCCAAAATATGAAGTGATTTCACTGCCAAATTAAACATTTTAAACCATAAATTTGCCAAAGCTTCTCTTTTGCCAATTTCAGAATCACATGAATTGGCACAATCGCATGGGTAATTCTCAATTTCGTGAGAGGGTGATAATCTTTTTGAAGTTTGATTGCAGTTTTCTTCTTCTTCTGATTCTTGGTCTGAATGATTTTCCGAATGTAAAATTTATAATTGTTTATTTCTTTTTGGATCTGACTGATGCTTACTTGCTTTTTTTATTTCATTAACATTTTTACTTGTGAATTTATTTTCCAAAATTCCATGATGTCAAGAACTTCTTGTTTGCATTATTGGGTAAAATAAATATAATCTACAATGATCAAAAAATAAAAAAAATATGTTTTGTCCATATTTACAAGAAAAGAAGTTAAGTAATACTTACAATTTATCTTTGAACTTTCTTAATAATGCGAGTTTGCAATGGAGCTTTTTTTGGAAATGGTTGATATCTTTTGATCAGTTTCAGTTGACGTAATTTAAATTGAAATGGATATTTTACAAGAGTCAGTTTAAGTACATTGATGTCTTTGCAGATTTCAATGAATTCGACATATTTTTCAATACATTACTTCTTTGTAAGGTGTTGTCATGAATCCGAAGTTTGCACCTTGATGGAAAAACCCGACATGATGAGTTATGATATTTCGATTTGCCAGCACAGTTTAAGTGATGTTAACAGACATAGGAGTTTTGCTATCTAAAGGCAAAACTTTCAAATTGCTATCTTCGGTTGGAGGAATTTCATATACAATGTATGCTAATTCTTGATCGTCATTTAAGTGTAATGCTTTTCTCAAATGAAAATAACCTTCTTGAGAATTTGTTATGGTAGGACCTCTTTGTTGTCCATTTACTGTAATACGAAAATCAGTGATTCCTTCGCAATTATGATGGGTTGGGGGAACAAATGCATCCCCATTCGAATAACCTTGTTGATTGGCAAAATAAATATACAAATACGGTATGCGATCGTTGAAAATGTCAGAAATGCTTAGGGAACTCGTCCCTCTACTGTGAGGTTTGGTAGTAACTCTTACTTCATTTGAAAATGTGTGAAACTTCTCCATCCGTTTGCAGCATTTTGTTTAAGGTGGCTTGTATCTGTGCTTTGGGTGTTACAAATTTCAAGTGTAAATAAAATTCTTCAAATCTTATTTTCACTTCATCTAATTTTTCTAAATTTGCACCTAATTGACCGGCACCCGCATCATTGCCAGATGCATCGTTTGTTCCACAATGGAATGTAGATTGCATCCTGCTATAGTCATGTTCCGACATTGTTAGTATTCTAGGATTGCTATCTTTTCCATTTGAACGAAATATCTGTGCTCGATGTCAAGTGTTGATCTCCATCGTAGAAAACAGGACAGAATAATTTATCCACCACACTTGATTGTCACTTGGCAGCACCTGCATTGTCAGTGATTGGTTTGAAGGTATCGTTGTCTGCAGTAACCTCCAATAGGTAACTCATTTTGACTGGAGGATCTAACCACCCCATGGTAACTCCAGCCATAGTGGTATGCATAGCCTTTTTTCCATCAAAAGATTGATTGCATTAGTGACTTCCATGCTGTTGGAATGAGCAACCGTCATGGAAACCACATTTAAACTTAATTCTAATGATATTGTCCAGCAATTTAGTGGTCAAGGTACGTAATCCACTATGGTTCCAGCAGACAATTTGTTGTTGGCGTTGCCCACCCTAAAGGAAATCTTTGCAGACATGTAAGTGTCTTGTAATTTCCATAAATTGCCAGTGACAGAAGGTCTTGTAAACACGAAAGTGTCAGAATCGGCATCTTCTCTTGCTTTTATGTTAACGAGAGTTTTTTCCACAATTGAATCATTATATGGAAGTTGATTGAATATGGTCATAGGATTTGGAAATAATTCGGGTTGTCCTGCTATCGGTTCTTGATTTCTTCAGTAGAGTGGGACCTTCATTTCCATTACCATACAATTTTCTTGTTATTTCCATAGAATGAGCATTGTTTCCGATAAATTTCTGTCCTGTGGTGAACATGTTTGCAATTTATCTGAATTGTTTTTTTTTTAATTTTGATAAAATATTTTCATCAGGAGAATGTTTCTTCTTTTTTGCTGGATTTTCTACTGCTGTTTCAAAATCTGTTTCTGAAATTTTTCTTTTATCTTGCAGGAAAAAAATCCGTTGTTGCTCTCTCAATTCCACTTGCCGTTCATTTAATTTTTGCTCTTTTAAACGATTCTCTCATCTTTGTGCCACATCGTACATAACTGACAATCTGTTGTCAGGAACTTCACTGTATTTATACATTGTTTCGTAAGGAGTATTTTATAATCTCACCATCTTTGTATTTCTGGTTTGCCAACGGTTGATATATGATTTTTCTAATATAATACCATGACCCGATGGATAATTTCTTCTGTTGACAATCTGTTGTTTGTAATAACCCTTTAAAGCTTTTTCATAAATATCACTCATTTTTATAATAATATATACATTACATCCAGTTGTTCTTTTCCAGTCAAGGATCCTCCATTTGCATACTCCAACTCAAAATGAATGGTTTTATAAACTTCCAACAGTATATTAAGTAAATAACTCGGTATTTTGTATATGACGTCTTTGTTTGTAAATGCTAATGCATCTTTCTGGTCAATGATCAACATTAAATTTCTTTGAAATATAAATGCTTGTTCGCAATTGGGATCTGCTGTAAAATTTGCATCAGTGGTTACTTTCAATTTTTTTTCCAAATTATTCGATGAAATCTTAATTGTTGAAAAATTCAATTTACATCTACAATATAACTTGAACAAACCTTGAACGTAAGAAGATCTGAAGTCTTTGAGTCTTATTTTTTGCACATGTTCCTGTAATGTTCATGTGGTACTGTTTAAAATGCTGGTAGAAATTTCAAAACATGTACATTTCTGTCTTTCTTTTTCCACTTGAAGTTTGATGGATATCATAATTTTTTTCAATTTAAAAATTTATTTTCCACTAAATTTAATAATGCTTTTCCTGCAAGTTTGCCAACTGCCCCAATTAAAGGAGAAGCACCACCGCATTGATATTTTATATATTTGTATTTTCTTCTTTTTTTCTTACTGGATCCAAGTTGATAAAATCTCCAATGAGGCATACCAGTGTAAATTGCAGTTCCTCCTCACTGACATGAAATCTTTCACTTTTTTCTCCAAACATTCATTACAAATACTGTTCTGCGATAATTTGATTAAGTTAGAAACTTATTGACAAATTTATTTGCAGCCCATGGAATAATTTAACATCCTGCTTGTTTTGTAAGAGCTTTTGCAATTGCTTTGGTTTTTGGGTTAAAGATACGTCCACCTTGTAGATAACGTATATATTTTCTCCTTTTTTTTTTCCCAATCCAATTTGATTAAATATATATCCCAAAATTCCTCTTCCTTGTTGAGTCAAATATCTCCTAACTGGCATCACAGAATAAATTTTTCCGATTTTTAATTTTTCGATCCTTTGTAGATGATTGCATTCAACACAATCTTCCCGCTATCGAATATGATTTTGTTTTTATCCATATCTATTACTTTGAAATTTAATAGATATAGTAAGAGTTTTCTTTCATGATTCATTGGCAAATAAGATTCTATCATGTGATCACGAGGATCATGCCATTTCAATGGTGCAATTAACATTGTTCGTCATCGTTCGAACCCTACTATAACGTTTTTGATCTTATCGCATTTGAAAAACATAAAATTCAAACCTGCACTTTTGTCAACCATATGTAAACCTTTAATCATCGTTTTGATTTCTTTGGCTTTGACTGTTCCACTAGCTTGTTGTTGAAACACAAATTCCGTATTGTCAAAACCTAAGAAACAAGCAACTCCTTGATATATAGTTAATTTCACCTTGACAGAGTAAACAGGATAGTCGGCGTAGATGCTTTGACTTGATTTTCTAAATTGATTCAACGGTTTGTGATTGATGGCATGTCCGTCTGCTAGATTTTGTGTCAGTAAAAACCAATATTCAAAAGTCACCGACGTGGTTTTAGAATCTTCGACAAAAAAATTCAAACCGAATTGAGACAAATGTTTATTCAACACACAACATATCATTTTGGCATCATAAAATCCTCGTGAAATCATCACCTTGTCAAATTTGAAATTAGCAACACATGAAAGCAAGGTGTCGGACTCATTTTTTATGAAAATTTTCACTTCAAAATTTAGTTGAAAATAAAAATAATTTTCCTTTGTTTTGTTCACGTTAGATAAGGTCATAGGATAGAACATTTCGTTTAATTGAAATATAAGTATTACTATCTCTTGCATCGATAGGAGGTTCAATTTTGACCATGAAGTCATTAGTCGTGTTGGTTCTGTACTCCAGACTCTCATTGCTAGTAAATTGATAATTCATACTGTTCTTAATTCTTCCTAATAAAATGTTCCTTCCAATGGTTCTCCACATAAATCTTCCAAAGCATAAGTAATGGGATCCATTATATAAACTTTTGCAATCATGAACAGTTCTTCAGACCATTGACGAGTGCTTCTTTTCTGAAACAAATTTTTCATAAGACTATGACTCACTGATCTTTATGCAAAATTTTTCTCGTCAAAAAATGGAAATCGAAAAATCTTTTATACAGGAAATTTTTGGGAATGACGACTCCCTGTAAACATCAAAAGGTGTTCTACCGGCTCCCAATTGCGAATGAGGACTTTCATTATAGCGTTCCAGTATTGCATCCAAAAACGTCACATAAGTTCCCAAATCAGAATTGTTGAAAACATTAAGCATTCTAGAAATCATTCATTTCAATTGACCGATCAATCTTTCAACCATCATTGCTTTCATATCTCTGTTACCAGTTGAAAACATTCTATAACTTTTTCCTTTGAATTCATTCAATTCTCTAATTTTCTGAAATTTGGTTCCCATATCCATTTGAATTAATTTGGGGACAACATCGTTTTTATCGTACTTTTTTTCTCATAAGACACTAAAAAATTTCACATGTGTTGTTGGCAGATTTGGTTTTCATAGGTTTTGCCCATGCGAATCTACTGTAAACATCTATAATGACTAATAAATATCTGTATATATGATTGTATCCTCTCAGTTTCTTTAAATCAGCCAAGTCAATTTGCCATTGATAGTTAGTTTCCACCAGTTCTGTTTGCAATCTTCTATATCTTCATCTTGCAGGAGATAATAATCTGTAACATAATTGCTGTTCTTCGTTCAAAGATCTTGTGAATCTTTTCACATCTTATCTACTTATTTTCTTTCATCTATTTTTCATCATTTTAATTTTATTAATATACAATATCAGATTGATAATCCTTCTGTACCGAGAAGAAATAAAATAGCTGTTGCTTAACTAATTTTTTCAAATATTATAAATTCACCTTGAAAATAAACAAAGAAATATTATTCACATGATTTACAATTGTCTGGATAACATTTATAAATATCTTTAACACATTGAAGAACCTTGTTCTTATTATTAATTATAATATCAATATCTATAGATTTGTCAATTAAACTTAAAATATTACGACGATCTTCAGTAAATTGAATAAAATTATCTTCATTATCTATAAATTCATAAAAAAAAACTAAAAAATAATTTTGATACTTTTCTGTCAAAGGAACTTTTGCAAGTTCATCATCATCATCATATGCTTGTTCAAAGTTAACTCGTTTTCTTTTTCCATTTGATGAATCAACACCACTTTCACTTTGCAAATGTTTCTGCTGCATTCGATGTATTTCTTCAATATAATCATTAAAATTATGATATATAATATCAAATCTGTCTGCTTTTTTGAAATTGAAATTTCTGAATCTTTCAAATAAACTTCTCTTTTCGGTTGATACAGAAGGGTTATCACTGAATTTCATACATTTCGATCTCAGGAGTTGTTTTAAGTTTCTGATAACCCAAAATTATATTTTTGAAGGTATCATGAGATTCGATAACAAACCGTTCTTTTGATGTTTTGGATATTTCCATCACAATTTTGTCATCTTCGTAATGCAGTGACAAAGTTTGGAAATATCAGATTTTGATATTTTCAAAAACATATCTCTCATAAATCGAGGTCCTTCTTCCGCATCAGGATGTGCTCTGTATAGATTAAAATTTTTCTTGATATTATCATAACAGATTTGAATTTGACTATAATTGTCATAACTCAACAACGTGTGAACACATATGGCATTAACTTTTTGATAAACAGTTGCCATTCTAAAAAAAAAAAAATTAAATCCAATTTATTTCCCAACTTAAATTTCTTTTGCACAAGTTTAAACTAACAGATGCAGTATTCACATTCTCAATTCCCAAATCCTCCACTTCCGTTTCATTTTCCTCATTGTCATCATGATAACCTTCATGTCCACAGCCAATTATTTTAAAGCACACATTACTTATAATTATTAGTTTCTTTTCGTTCACATGATTTTTATTTATTTTCAATACAATGTAAGAATTAAAATTATTGCTATTTATGGTATACTTCATAAATTTCTCATGATCCACTTCTCTCATCTGAGTGACTGTTCCAAAATTAAAATTGAGAATCTTATTATCCAAAACATCAGTGATATAGTAGTAAGATTTGTGAGGGAAATATTAATTTTACTTGCCAATCATATTAGAGGATTAAGGGCATGTGACCTTTGTGAACCAATCGAAGTGACAGATTTGGGTTTTTTACATGGGGGGGAATGAAAAATCCAAACTGATTAACTCATCTCAGAGTGAAAGTTGACAAGTGGGTATTGTGAAAGGTAAGAGAAAACGTGTAGAGAGAGAGGGTGGGTAGGGATGCATGTGTAACTGTCATGTCCACCTGTTTTGATTGATTTATAACTATTTTTTTTTTTAAAACTGGTCGGTAAAGCCAAAGTCATCCGTGGGTTGGTGTTAGCCAACAAGCTGACAATTTGATAGTCAATTTGTCTATAAAGAAATAAAAAAGAAAAAAAAAACAAGATATCAAGTGGAGAAGACTTTTTGAAGAAATACATGGGTTTCAGCAAGGATAACATCGCGAGATTTGTCATCACAAACCACTTCAAAGAAGATTTCATCTTGAAAGTGTTGACAAACCTGTGCAAAGATCAAGGGGATGGGTTTTTTTGTATGCCATTTACCAGCACGAGGAGAATCACGTTTGCATTTGCAAACGAAAGACTTTCAAATGCAACAGTGTTTATTTGACGTTGACAATTTCACAACCACATAAATATTACCTCATTTGGTACAAACAGAAATGGAATCAAAAATGAAAAACTTGCATATCGGACTTAAATTTTTACAAGATAACGACTGGTTTTCAACAGTGACGGATAGAGTGGCTGTTCGAATGTTCTGTGTGTGCACCGTGGTGGGGATTGCTGTTCAATCTCAAGAAAAACGTCGTCGGGAGGTCCAGCTGGATGTCTTTCAAAAGGTTGAAGACCAACGCTTTGGATTGGGTCAAAGAGAATGATACGTTTGTGTTGTTCAGTCCTGAATAAATGTATTTCATTTGTTTTCTTTCACTTACCATTTTGGAAGCGCTGTCCGTTTGAAATTTTGCCAAACTCGTCTTGGTAACGAATAAAGAAAGGAAACATTCATATTGTTGTGGTGATTTTCATTTGCATGTGATCATGTGTTGCAGCGACTGGGTTTTTTGACGAGCTGTCAAAGGAGGTGGGCTAATTGCATGCGTGGGTTTTTTTTATGTCGGCAGTGTTAATGAAATGCATCCGATGACATTTCTAGTGACCAGGTTTTTCGACAAGCTGTCAAAGGAGGTGGAGGGGAGGGTTAATCAAATGTGTGGAATGACACAAAGAGACAGGAAATTGATTGTCTAACACAGAGATTTTTTTTCCACAAAACAATATTTATTACTTTTTTTTTCAAAAACTTAAAGTACAGTCATTTAAAAAGTTGAAGAGCCAAAGGCAAAATCGTCATGGCAAGAGTTGGTAATCCTTTTCCCAATTGATTTTGTTTTCTTCTAGTCTTTCTGAATGGAACAAAAGTCCTTCTTCATCTTCTCTGCATTTTGTTTACATTAAACTACACCAAGAAAAAATAACACTGAGTTGTTCCTTTCACAAATTTAATAACAAATTTAATCATTCTAATTTAACATATCAAAATATATTATCAAAAAAATGTCCAATTTTTCCAAAAATCCCTCTCCCTTTTTGTTTTTTTCGAAGGAATTACAAATGTCATTCTTCTTTGTCTTTTTCTTTTAAAACATCTTTTGCAAACCATTTTTAAAGCAAAAATCTACAAAAAAAAAAAGATAATTAACTGAATACAATAGTTTTACAAGCGGTGAAGTAACTTTCCATTTTACAAGACAATAAGCTTGCAAAATTATCAATAATCTATTAAAACTATTGTTTGAAAGATCAAAAGGAAGAACATATTAAGGTTAACATAAGATATATTGTTAAAGAAATCATTCACTTAGGCTGTACCAATGTTAAGGACTAGCAAACAATCACAGGACAAACAGTCTTAGTTAATAATTTAACATAGTTATTTTTTTTTTGAGATAAGGTAAAAAGTCATGAAAAGGACCAAAGAAGTGAAAAAATTTAAAGAGCGTGAAAACGATGACGTTGCAATCAGAGAAAATTCTCAAACCGATGCATAAATCCCATTGAATTTGAAACCAAAAGATGCCATTAAAGAACAATCCACTGGCACTCAAGAAAATATCCAGTGATTGAATAAACAAGAGCATGCCTTTTCAAACAACATGGATGAAAAACTACCTATCAAATTATCAAGAAATCCATCAATGTAAAGAATGTTAAAAAATGTCAAAATGTCGAGAAGCTTATTTTACAAATGGTTTATTTAAATAACGGTAAATGGCAAACAAAGCAAGAATATGAAAGTTTTACAAAAAGAAATGTGATGATCATGCAAACCAGAGAAATGACAACGAACTCAATCATAACAAGAAAATCTAGACAATCAAAAATTGATCAACTGGCAAAATAATTGGATTATTTTCAGAAAATTGTCAATAAAGTGGTCAAGAAAAGATTACAATCTCAAAACCAATTAACAGTAAAGATTACAAAGCAACAGAAGAACATGATAACCTTAAAGGATGCATTTTCAAACAACAACCCATGAAGATGCTGAAAAAGTAAAGAAGCTTGTTTGCACTCTGCAATGCAAAAGGAATTTTTTTGCTCAATCAAAAAAGATTTCAATGCTGACAAAGCAAAGACAAACAAAGACCAGGTGTTATCAACACCTGCCAAAAGGAATCTTGCTAATTTGTTTTTTTTTCCATGGCTGAAAACCTTAATGATTTGGGATTTGGAACAGGATGAAAAAGGTGGAAAATACATAAACAACAACAGAACTTTTTCAATAAAGATTGAAAAAGGAAGAAAAATAAACAAGAAGGACACTCCAAACAACAAGAGAAAACGAAATACAAGATGAAACAGAAAAACTGACTAAAAAAGAATCAACTTGTAAATTTCTCGAGCAAAGCAATCAAATGAAACATATTCCTTTTACAAAGGAAAAAAAAATATGATAAAAAAGCAAACAAGCTTTATGAGATTGAATCACATGCCTGGTTTTCCAGATTGTTTTGTCATCTAATAGTGATAAATGTTTTATTTCCAAACTCGACCTGCAGCACATCAGAAAAGACAGAGAGAAAACAATACAACAGTGTCACCCGAATTGCCATTGAGAACGAAATGCACCGAAAAAGAAGACCAAATGATTTCAGAATTCAATTACAATATTACAAATTATCCAGCAGATCCAAGAAAGGAACCCACCTTGAAGCAAGTAAGTTAAAGAACAAATAGCAGAAAGGACATGGTAAAGAGTTCAATAAAGGAAAAGATGGGGAAAAAATCGGCAAAACCAAGAAAAGCAACAAAGCGGTTAAAGATTTAAAAGAGGTCATAAAAGCTTTAGAAACAAGGAAATCACAAACGAAACAATGAATGAACAATTTTTTGGAAGCATCAAGGAGCTGCAGAATAAATATTTGTGAAAACAATTTCCAAAGAAATTGCACTGTCACAAGAAATGACCGAAATCAGTTAAAAGACTAAGACACTGACATAAAATACAAATTAATCATTAAATGGCAAAACAATTCACAAAACATGAAGATTTCCAGGAACAAAATCAATTCACAATCAGGATCCAGCGAATCCTCAGCAATCAGAAAGAAATCAGGAAAAAAATCATTTGCATTTCAACTCCACAAGACAAAGAAGAAAAAGAACTCCCAAAACAATACAGCAAAAAAACATGAATTCCTAAATGGTTTGAAGAAAATCAAATCAATTCACATTTAAAGAATTCGGGAAAAAGAAATTGGAAAATTAAAATCATTGGGAAGAGGGAAGTGAAATATCATAGGGTCAAAAATGAGCAATACATAAAGATGTATCACAACTGTAGCAAAAAATTTTTATCCATTTCATTGACGAACTAAAAACATTTGAAGTCAAGAGATGATCATGAAAACAATTGACTGAAAAGAAAGCATCAGCCATACATTGTCAATTGCAAGAAGCTGATGCAAAAGATATTCACAATCAAACTCAAAAAAAAGAACAATAGATCAGAAAACTATAAACAAGGTTGCTGAGTTAAACGAATCAATTGATAATTTGCATACTATAAAGGATGCACAGCATACGAAAATAATCGACCATGAAATAAACATTGAAGATCAGTGAAATCAGATATCCAAGTAGCAGGAATTATATGCGGAAATGACATGCAAAAGAACATTAAACAAGCGTTACAACCATACCAACATCGCATATTAAGTTCTTCCTAACTGCAAATGGAAATAAAAAAAAAAAAAGAAAAAATTATATCATTCCATAACTTATATATATAAGATATGTCATAATGCAGTTCGTTTCAATAATCTTCATTCTCCATAATGGAACTTGACAAAGAGAACTAATTCAGTTGGTTTCCTATCATGGTTTGACCAGAGACAGTGGAGTAAAAGGTCCTCATGATCATTGGCTAATATGGTGGCAATCGGGTTTCTTTTCAAGTACTAGCATAAGGCAGTTATGGAGAAGAATCCATCGAAATGCTTTGGAAATGGGTTGGATACTTAAAGAATATCCAGTTGCCAAACAGTAGCGTCAAGACTGAGCGATCGACAAATGATTTGTTTGAAAATTATGCATGTCAAAATTCAGTATAATCAACTTCAAAGGTCATCATCCTGTAAGGTCTCACATTGCCATCGATTCCATCAGCATTTCCACAATGTTTAAAGCCGATTTTAGCATCAATAAAGAAGTCACGATCTTTAACCAATTTAAAATACAAATTGTGAATAGCTGGTTCTGCACAAGAGTTCCAAACATGACTTTTTCTTGAAACAATGTTACATGATTTTCTCACGTATTCAAAATGCATACCAAACGGTTGAGTTTTCTGAGACTGCAAGTCAAATGGAGTCGCAACATTTGCATGAACTTTGTAAAAATTATAATAGATGAAGTGAGATGCATGTTTAGATTGATCTTCCCACTGATGATTTTCATAATGTTTTTTCACCAAATTCGCATCTGCAGTCACTTTGATTCTTTTTATAAATTTAGTCCAAGTATAATCAAAAAAGTATTGTCCCAACAAATCAGCACTTGTTCCACCAACTTTTATATTTTCAACCAAATAGAGCGCTTGTGAATTACCCCATTCAGTGTTGCCCACTTGTCGGTTTTCAGAAGACTTCTTGTAGAAATGAGGCTTGAAAAATTGAGTAGAAGGTTACCATTGTTCAATCCATACTGCTGCAATCTCAACAATGCACCACAAGTTTTGGTTGGTTTGCGTTATTCCAGATGGTTGAAAATATGAAAAATAACATGATTTTGAGAAAGATCTCGAAGTAATTTGAAGGACATTCAAACGCCTTCATGTTTTCATAATTCTGTTACCTTCGATTGTTTCACATCTCATATATATAACAATCATGAATATTGATGTGTATTAAAATTTCATACATTCGATAATTTATTCAACAAAATGTTATAAAAAGACTGAAAAACAACTATTGAAAAACATCCTATAAACGATATTATAGGATTTCATTTTGAATACCATCAATCAAAGAAAACGTCACAATAAGCAAAGTAAGTAAACAGTTTTATTAAATTACAATAACAGGCTTTGGTTTACATAACACGCTTTGATTTTAATCACACAAGTTTGTCTATGATCTTTTGGATGATTCACTACATTCAAATGTGATTGGAAATTTTGACTCATTTATATCCTCAATAAACATAAAACAAACCTCTGGAAATTTGGCATAAATAGGCATCCTGTTGTACCTCAGATGATTCAAGCTGATCCTTGCTGCAGCAGCAATGCTAACCATCAAAAAACACGACTTTATCAACATCTGATAATGGAAGCAATTTTCTAACTCTTGACTGACTATAAGTAGATGTTTCTTTATACCCTATACCAATATATGGTTATCGTTTCCTTTAACATTCAACATTGCTTCTTCTATCTCAATCTTAGTAAGTCTGGAATCTATTTTATACATGAAAACTGTAGAATAATCCAGATATTTATGTTCAAACATAAAACTTCTCGTTGTTTTGAGATACATGTCTTTATGACGATTAAAACTGTCAAAAGGTACTCTGTGAAAAATTGTTTTCATCTTATAACTATTACAGCAAAATCTATTTACTTCATCAAGTTTTCGTTGCAAAGCAGTTGTCTTTGTCTTCCAATTATCTATCTTCAATGTTTCTTCACTCTTTGAACCCATGTCTTTTTTGGAACGTTGTTTTGGATCACTCTTCGATACTGAATGGCAGGAGTACTCTTGGTCTTTGAAACGCAGTCGAGGATTGCATGACATAACTGTTTGTTGTTCTGTGAAATGTCGACTTCTATCAAACACTTGAATCTGTGTCGAATTCGTCAGTCTCACGCTTGATGAATGTTCTTCTAATCCACTCATGGGCATTTTGTTGATGATTGGAATCACAACATTCACTTGAGACGTCTGATTTGCTTGAATGGCATCCCTCGATGAATTCAATTCCTCTGCATTCAACGTATTCTTTGCATTGTCCAAAATCATTTCTCCCACCAAAGGTTGGTAAGAAGTTGAGAATTTTGTTTGCAACAATGCTTGCATTGTCATAGCCTTCCATGCTGTTTGCCTAGTTAAAGGAACCACAGTCTTTCTTGTGAAACGTGCACTTTCAACGATCAAACATTCATTTATATCACATTTGAATCTACATACTTCACTGATATTGACAAAAGATTCAAGACCAAATAATTAATTAATGGGCTGTTTAACGAATCTGCTTTGGTCTCCACAATCGACATGATCGTCCATTAATAACAATATTTCATTTGCCAAACTTTCTTTTAATGTCTTAGCAAACAAAAAAAGCTCAGCTGTGATTCTCAAATGATAAGGCATATTACTATAATACCGCAATCCTAATTCACTGTCAATACTCTCTGTGAATAATCGAATGGTATAAACAAACAGCAAACGAATCCGTCCTGACATAAAAGAAAGCTCTTGTTTCAGGAATCGACGTAAACGTCAATAAAATTGTCCAAACTGGATTTCTTTGGCCTTCAGGTCTTTGAAGGAATATGTATTTCCCAACCACAGAATTTAAATGCTTAATTCTGTTTGTCTTGGTCATATAAATGAAACAAGTCAAATCATTAGCATTTTTCACATCCATTCCATAATGCGTATCATCTTTCATATAAATATCCATAAGAGCAGATGCAAACTTATAAAAATGAGTCTTTACATTAATTACTCCCATAGCCATAATGCCACCAAACAACCTATGATGTTCACACTCAGCATTTTTGACATGAGAAGCCATATCAATATATAAAACATGCAATCCAGCTTCTCTTTTATCCCTTTTGTACTCATTCTACAAGGAACACGCATTTAATTATGCAAATAGTTTTGACATCCATAATCCCTCAAGACAAATTATTCCAGAAAGAACACACACTTAATTACGTGAACAGTTTTGACATCCATAATCCCTCAAGACAAATTGTTATTCCAGAAAGAACATGCATTTAATTACATGAACAGTTTTGACACCCATAATCCCTCAAGAGAAATTGTTATTCCAGAAGGAATGCGCGTTTTATTACACAAACAGTTCCAACATCCATAATCCCTCAAGACAAATTGTTACTCCAGAAAGAACGCATTTAATTATGTAAACAGTTTTGACATCCATAATCCCTCATTATTATTGAACTCAAACCAAATAAAAAGAAGCATTTTTCCAGCATTGTGGATGGCGACTCCAAACACATGCCCTCTCTTGCAAATATTGAAAAACAAACAAACAAATCAAATTCTTCTTTCAAGCAGCAGCATTCTACAAGTATTTCTCAGACAATTTGAAAGTCTTGGTGAGAATCCAAACAATTTTACCTATATGTGAACGTCACAGAAATTTGATTTTTACAATTATCGAAAATGTTGCAACGCCTTTATACTATTGTCAAGACCAAAATACATTGATTCCCACAACATTCTCAAATTCGACATCAGACAAAACAGATTCAACAACTTGCCATTGCATATTATTACAGGAAAAATGTTTTTGCATCTGCTTTTATCCATCTTCATTTATTATGCAAACACATATGATTGTGGCGGTTGGGGAATCCTTGCGAGAAAAGTATCAAAAGAAGACGGATTTGAACTAACTTGTCCAAACAATGAATACAAAGTGTTGATAAATGCAATACGATTATGTTGCATCCCACAACCTGATTGTCCTCCCAGTCTTGTGCCTGAAACTCCTCAGGATCCTGACAAATATTATGACAGAAGTTTAGAAATTGGATGCAGGGTAGCTCCTGAAACAACTTCCAAACAGACTGCAAGTCAAGCATGGGACAGAAGCAGTGGAAGAATTGGACATGAACATCCAACCACCTATGATACAACCATGGGCGGTAGCAATAGCAGTATCATGTACCGCAACTATTATATTGTTTGCAACATGCGTCGGAACAGTTATAGTTGTTGAGCTATACGCTCTATGCATAAAATAATTATATGAACAGCAAAGTTCACAGATTCGTGAGTTGTCTCTTCCAAACGACGAACATTAATGTGTAAAATCATTACTTATTTCTTCATAAGCGTGTTAAAGAATAACAAATGTAACAACTGTTTTGAAAATAAAAAAATCAGTTTTATTATTATTATCATTATGACTTCCAATATGTTTCTTTACCTGGATTTATTCTTTTTGATGCAAAACCCACTGGTGAAAAGTTATGTCTTCCCAATGGAATATTTTTCATTATCATGTTGTTCTTATTAGGTCTCCTTACATCATTTGCATATCCGAGAGCACCATCCGTACTCAAATTAGCGTTGATGCATCTAGCTTTCCTTTCATCGCTGTCACAATAAGCATAAGGAGCCAGATTACCTTTGCCATAATATCTATCTAGTTTATGACTTCTAATCCTCCCACCGGTGTATTTCCCAATTCTTTCGCCTCTCTTAATTGCTTTTCATCCGGCAAACAAACCAAATCCTGCGTTAGGGATGTTTGACTTCTTCACCCACAAGTTATCTTTCTGCTGCAAATGAACCCAACATTTTCTTGTCCTTTTTGTCCTGTTCTTGCAGTGACCCCCTTTTTTCTTGATAGATTTGTATCTCACACTAATTACTTGAGGCAGATGATTTCTACCCATTTTGTTCACTTTTTTTTTTTCTCCTACACAAAATAATTAAAAATATTGACACTTCTCAAACAAACTTTCACACCGGAATAATTTGTCAGATTTTTGATAAAATCTATTATCACATTTATACGTAAAATAACCAATGGGGAAACCATTTTATAAGAAATAAAAAATGCTTCTTTTTGCTTTTCTAATTCACATATGCTGTACTGAAAAATATGACCAGGATCACCATCAGTCATAGCAAAATGATTAATAGCTTCTTGAAATAACACTTGAACAAAAGGACAGCATTCGTCATCATCGTCAAAAGTACCAGCTAACACACCTTTATCGCTTTCATTCTGTTTGTAGATTTCAATAACAGCATTAGAACCCATGGTAGTCTGTCAAAACAATAAAACATCTTTTTGGTGCACAATCATCACAATCCCTAAAAGGCAAATTTACACAGAAAACAAAGATAAAGAAGACGGCATTTGTGCAAGTCTTCAATTCCAATTCAACAATCAAGAAACAAACAACCCTGAACTGCGGTTGTCACTTTCCAGTGGGAACATGACTTGCAAGATATTTGAAAAGAAGAAAATCAAGAAAAAGAAAATGAGCAGACCACCAAATGAAGTAAAGTTTTACAAAGACAAAATTGAAAAAATAGTAAGTTATATCCCTTACAGAAACTAACGAGTTGGCTTCAAACACACAAATCTGGCATGTCAGATCAGAAACAATGTCGATAGTAGGCGTGGTTTTGGAAATATTCAATTACCGAATTAATTTAGCAGACAAGATGAAACAATACAAAGGCATTCCTGAAAACGTGAAGTTGGAAGATGCTTTGAAAAGATTTCTCGACAAATTAATAGAAAAAGCAAAATCACAAGTCAAAAACAAATCAGCTTACATGAGACTTTTTTTTGACAAATTCCCAACAAGAGAATTTGCAACCGCAACCATTTTAAAAGATTTGACAACTGAACAATTGTACGAAATACTAAATGATCATTTACAGAGCAACGCTTCCAAATTTTTGGAAGGAGACTGGACAGGAACCATGGTAGCATCAAGAGTAATCCCTCGACAATCAAAAACAAACAAACACATCAACTTTGGAGACATAAAAGTAAACCTGTCAAAGAAGACAAAGTTATCAGGATCAGGAAAGACCGAACTTTTAAAAGATGAAAAGATAAAAAGAACTATAAATCACATAGGAATCACAAATGTCGAAGTCAAACAAAATTGTTTCACCATCGCAGTCCTTGCAAGCATAAAAATGCTATCCCCGTCTGGGGCTCAGATATCATTTTCTGAGTATCGAGCTTGAAGATCATTCATCTACTTCAAGGAAACGTATTCTTAGCAAATCAGACAAAATTCGCCGATTTATTCACCAGCAAACTACACCAAATTTGACAAATGTCACAAGAAGTTGATGAACATGGAAACGAATGCCAAAATTTTGACAAACTCTACCAATCCTATTTGAAACCAAAAGATTTCGACATTGTCATTTTCCAGGACAAAAAAATGGAACAAAGCAACTCCAAGGAAAATGTTTACTTGCAACACAATTTAGTATTTGATTCATGACTAAACGATGACATGATATAACAAATAAACAACACGATCATTCTCAGGGCATTCAACAATCATTACGACATTATTGGAGATTTGGGCAAATATCTGTTCGGCAGAAAGACAAACTTTTGCAAAAAATGCATGAACATCACTAAAGACAATTTGAATCATGTTTGTTTGACAGAATCTCTTTACATAAAATGTTATTCTTCTTCTTGCAAATCAAACCGCTCCACACAAAACACCTGTTCCAAATGTCCCTTCTGTGACATTTATTTTTATGACCAAAACATGCCTATCTGAACATTATTGCAAAAAGCATCCCACACTGCAAGGGAATAAACTGTCAACCTGTCAGTTGTTCAAATACTGCAATGATTGCGATTCCACAGTCAGGTGTTTTTCTTTCATGAATTACAAAGAACAAAAAAAAAATCACTGTTGCAATAAAGCATATTGCAACAATTGCTTTGTTCCCATTCCTCAAAAACAAGATAACTGTTTCGAGAATAACAAAATCAAACTTTACGTATATGATTTTGAAACCAAAACACCCTGAACAAAACGGAATTCTCGTTCCTTATTACTGCATAGTTTGCAATTTATGTCTCAATGATAAATTCAACAACTTGACAACCTCCATTTCGAAATGTTGCGGTGAAAGATGTTACAAATTTTTGGGAAATGAATGCATTTGAAAATTCACAGCTTATTTCATAGAAACATCTAAAAAAAAAAAAAAACAACAAAAGCAGATGGTTTGCTCACAACACCGGCAAGTTCGATTCCTTATTTTTGCTTAGACAATTAGTATATGACTTCAAATTAAATCCCAAATGCATAACAAACAGAAACAAAATTATCAGCATGAAATTAGGAAACTGTCAAGCCTTGGACAGCATCTTATTCACCAGATGTTCTTTGCAAAAAACAATAACCATGTTGGGCATGCAAGACGAAGCAGAAAAAGGTTTCCACCCTTACAAATTCATGGATATCTTGTACGTTGGAAATGTGATATCCAAAACATTTTTCGATCTAGATAACATGAGTGAAACAGAACGCAAAAAATTCAAAGCATGGTATGCTGAAAAACAAAAATATATTTACTGCTTCGAACAAGAACTTTTCAAATACTGTTCCAACGACATAGACATTTTGAGGATATGCTTGTTGAAAATAAACTCGATTTTCAAAAACGCAACAGGAAGCGAATTCCTCTTTGACAAACAAATTACAACCTTGTCATCCATGTTACTCGTTATTTTTCTCCAAAGCTTCGGCAAAAAGGACACGCTACCCATAACACCATTATCAGGTTATCGAAACATCTCAAGAAACAACAAACCACAAAGTCACGTCACCATGTTATGGTTAAATGACCTTAGCAAAAGCATTCCAGATTTCAGATGGAAAAATCATCCCAAAGGAGAAATGAAAATAGGATGCTTTTCGATAGACAGTTACGATCCAATCAAAAGAATAGCATATGAATTAAATGGTTGCTTTTACCACGGTTGCAACATATGCTTCAAACCTTGATCTTTCAACCCAGTTTGCAGAAAAACATTTCGACAACTCCAAAATGAAACAGAGCAAATAGCTAAATACATCGGTCAAATGTGCAAAAACCTAATAATTATAAAGGAATGCACCTTTTTAAATCACTTAAAAGAAAAACAAAGAAGCTTAAAAAAAGAACTTGAAAAACAACCACAGTTAACAAGAACATTCCAAATTAACATGTGCGATGCTCTTTACAGAGGACAAACATCTCCAGTTTGCTTGTTCAAAGACGTTTTTCATAAAAAAGGTGCCAAAATATTTTACATTGATTTCAATTCCCTATATCCCTTTGTGCAACACAAATATGCTTTTCCGATAAACCATCCCGAAGTAATTACAAACGAAAAATAGTTTCCAAAAATTAACAACACTAACAAAGGCAACATCATCCAACAAAGATGGAATGGGTTTTGCAAAATGCACAGTTCTACCTCCAAAACAACTTTTCATTTTGACACTTCCAGTCAAAATAAATGGAAAACTGCTTTTTCCTCTTTGCAAACAATGCGCGAAAGAAAAACAAACCAAAAATTGCAGACACGACCAGCAACAGAGATCAATAAATGGAACATGGTGTACAAGCAGTCAAAGACGGTTACCAAATAAGAAACGTCTCACAACTTTTAATCTACTGGCAGCAAAAAAATGTATTTGCTGATTTCATTGCAAAATTTTACACTTTAAAACAAAAATACTCAGGGATACCAGAAAACATCAAAAACAAAGACAATTTCATAAAAGAAATAGTGGACTACATTCTAAATGTATTTGCAATCAAAATCGCCCCTTCTGAAATCCATTTTCAAAGGAATGACGGAATGAAAGTGGTAATGAAACTAATATTGAACTCTTTATGGGGAAAATTCTGCCAAAGAAACAGCACAACCCATACTTCATTTGTGACAGATGCTGAAGAATTATGGATGGCATTCTCTAACAAACAATATGAGTCAGTTCACATGAACAAAATGGATTCCGGAACAATGTGCTTAACATGCAAAACAAAACCCTCCTATGTCAACCCTAACAAGTTCACTTCCTTAGCAATAGCTTGCCATGTCACCTGTTTCACAAGATTAGAACTACTAAAAAAACTACGACAATTACCCGACGATTCCATCCTATATTTTGACATGGATTCAATAATACACCATTTGGAAAGCAGAAAACCTCTAATACAAGGTTTCAAACTAGGCGAAATGGTTTCAGAATTATCCGAAAATGAGCACATCACATCTTTCTGTTCAACAGGTTACACCTACACTACAAACCTTCAACACGAAATAACTCATGTAAAAGGATTCAAAATCGCAAACAGAAAACAAAACTTAAAACAAATCATATCAAACAAAATAACAATCACAAATAAATTGGACATAAAACACGAAAAATCCATCAAAACCTTCACTTTCACTTTTGACAAACAATCAATTGACAATAACAATTTCAAAACATATCCTTGGGGTTATTAACACCATTCCTTTTTTTTTTGTTCTTACAGATCAAAAACTGCTGCATTCCATTCAATTTCCCATTTTTCATGCTACTAATTGGTCCTTCCCAATCTGGAAAAACATGGATTAAAAAATTAATATCCCATTTTTCAGAAATAAACAAAACACCCCTAAACAGCATTCTTTATTTCCATGCCTCAAACGACTCTGACATTTTCACCGAATTGTTGCAAAAATTCAACACAGCTCCTCATCCAGAAGAACACATTCCATACATGTCCTTCATCAGCATAACAGAACCAGAAACAGCAATTCCAAAAATAAAAGAAGAATTACAAAGATCGCAATCCGATGCAGAAAGCAACCCCAACCAACAATCTCTAGTGATATTCGATGACCTCATGTTCTTGTTGACAGGCAAAGCATCAAGCACTTCCTTTCTACATGATCTAGCAATGAAAAGATGTCATCACAAACAAATGAATGTCATCTTTGTCAAGATTTGACGTACGCCTCCGAAAAATTAAGGATGCTTTTCAGCGACAGCAATTACATCATCTTGTTTCCAAACGATTCCAACAAAAGAAACACGAAAAATGTATTGAGAAACAGAGGTTTCACAGGAAAAAAAGCAGACAACATTCTGAAAGAAGCATTCGCAAACTGAAACTACCCTTACCTAATCCTAGATAACTCTCAAAATTGTCCTGAAAATATAAGAATACAAGGAATGTTTCCAGATGAACACATGTACATATACGAATAATTTTTTTTAATAAATAAAAAAAATATGATTTTTTTTTTTCTTATTTTTACAAACAATATTCAACAACTACTTTGGAGGACATAAACCTGATCCAAATCCGATTTGTTTCTCAAATAACAATTTTCAAAGAAAGTCAAGTTAAAATAGTTATATAGTTCTTCCTCATTATCCCTTATCAAACCATATTTTACATTCTTCAACCATTCTTTCAAGGAATCCTCGCAGAATGTTGAAAAATACAAAGCAAACCAACCACAAGTTGCATAACTCAAATGCTGAATCCTCCTTTGAATAGGACAAACAACAGACAACTTGCAACAACACAACTCCAAATCTTTCATTCCACCATCATGATTTTGACAATGTTGTCGAGAATAGCTGTTGAACCAACAAATGAAGGACCCCATGAATCCAATATTTTGTAATCGTATAATTTGCAAATACAATTTTCTAACTCTTGTTCCAAACTTGTTTTATAAAGAACACACAAAACCCAATGCTTACCAGGCTCAGTGGAAGGATGAGTATTCCAAATCCATTTCGACACTTCAACTTCATCATCGATTTCAGGATGAACATCTCCAGCAAAAATACCAATTACATCTTGAACTTCAGGAAATTCAATAAGATGTTCCAACATAACAGTTGTCAACGGTACTCACCTGAACGTATATTTTGATACAAAACTGTCACCAATACCAAGACCACAAGGCATTGTTTTTTTATTTTTTTTTTTTTCTACATGAATTCAAACAATGATCAAGATATATGTCTCTTCAAACATTCCAAATTCTTATATAATCATAATTACGTCAACACAACAAACAATTAAAAATCCATCAATCATTCTCAATCCTCTAGACATCAAAAAACAAAAATCAATTATTCATTACGTATCCTTATCATTCATCACTTATACTTCTTGAGCTTTCAAGTTGCGTACAATCTGTCACTCGAATCACCAGACAAAAATTAATCAAAATTTCTAATTCCAACCCTAGGTCCCTCGCCATCCAACATTTCTGCAGGTTTCCTACTCTTCAAAGGAGTCATTCTCATAATCTGATTTCTAAAAGCATCCCAACTGACATCTTGCACATCAAAAGCAACTCTCAATCTAGCATTATTGATTCCAGATCTGTTAAACCCACTCTTTTTCAATAAACTAACAACTCTCACTTTATCTTGATCATTCAAACAATAACTTTTTGAACTAGAAATATTTCTGCCAGAATCATTGAAGACATCTTTATATTTCACACCCGTTGATTTTCCATCCCCTGAAACCATAAAACCATCTGCACCTTCTCTAAATCCATTAGCCTCAAAAGCATTTTTGGAATCTCTCACACTCTTTGTTCCCAATGAACCCTTCAAATAATCCTCGCTCTTATTCAACCCTTCACCACTTCCAGAAGAATGATGAACATCAGATAACGACGCTTCTCGATTTCGTGCTTTGCTTTTAAAATTTGCAACCCTGCTCAATAAAATAATTCTAAAAGTATCCTTCAAACCACTACCCGAAGGCAAGTTCAAGTATCTATCATAATCATTGATAATCTCGTTCAAACCAGACTGATCCAAAGTATTTGAAATGCTTTGCTGTTTAGCATTTTCATCCACTCTTCGCAATATATTAGTCAATAAAACAGGATCAATAACTTGCAATGTCGATACCTTTTCCTTATCATTTGACATTTTTTGTTTTTTTATTTCATCTTCCTGAAAACAAAAACATTCAAACCCTATTCAAATATTTTTCCAACTTTCTCAACACATTGTGAAACAAAACATTCTCTACCAACAACATTTTCTTGTCACCACTTGTCATTTTATTTTTAAAAAAAAACTTTTTATAAGAACAACCTCACTGTCAGACGATTTAGGCAAAGAAGGATCTTGACAATCGGCATTACACAAAATCTTCACACACTTCTTCAACCTAGCAGCAAATGGTTTTTGTTCTCCATCCTTATAGGAACTCAAAAATTTCAACCTTTCTGAAAAAAATTCCGACTCATCACCACACCCTCCCCAATCACCTTCATTTCCACCACATAACTTCCGAAAAAAACTCTCATTTTTAAATAATTATTTAATGACAGAATGAACAATCCTTCCATATCTTTTCCGTTCTTCAAGCAAAAAACGCAACTCCTCTTCATCGCTGGAAGACAAACTGGTATGATCACTATGGCCAACATAAGCAACCATTTCTTTTCCACCATCATCATATTCAGCATCAGATTCATCACTTTCCATTTGGCTTCATCATCAAAATCACTAACTTCACTCATTTTTATATCCTTTCTTTTTTAAATACACATGAAAAATTACATAGATATAAATTTTACATCAATAATGCAAAAAAACTCAATGATTGTTCCATCTGTGTGAGGTTACACCTGAGATGCTCTGAACATAAATCGAGAATTCCTCCCATATCGGGCAGAATTTTCATAAAACAACAGTGAATGAGTTGACACCTGAGGAAAACAGAGGCGACCATTCATATTTGAATGAAAAAGCTTGGTTTCAAAGTTATTAGAAATTATACGATCAGCATCTGCAAAATACTTCTTCCTAGCATTACCATATCTCTTTATCTTGCCAACCATCCTTCCATTCAAAAATTAAAAAAATTTCAAGAAGTCATTTCCTTAAAAGTAGTCTGCATAAAACCTTGATGAACAGACTGATTGCAAATACCTATAAGCACGACATAAACCTTAATGTCATTCTGCATTTCAAATTCAATTTCAACATCCACACTTTTTTTCGGTTGCTAATAAGCTTTAGACACCAATCAAGCACTCTCATTGTTTCCTTTATAAACGTCAGTTCCTCCTATCATTTTTTCTCAACCTAAAAACAATTTTTAAATTTATTCCGATTCTCCAACATAATACATTTCAATTTTTTTTGTTTTTTTTTTTTTTCTACATTATCCTCACCCCGTCCACTATCCCTCACCCTTCTATTACACTTATAGTAATGTCTTTCATCACACATCATACTCTTCTTCTCCTGTTGTTTATTGAGTTTTTCAATCTTTCTCTTTCTGTCTATATAATATTTAACACCTTCAGGTGAATGAAAAGGAACTCCTTTTGATTTGTACAACTCATCATAAGGAATGTCCTTATTCTTTTAGCAAGGAACATCATCACTTTTCACTTTATAATACACATAATCAGCAAAAGGAAATCTTTGTACAGTTCTTTTACTTCGAATCGGTTGAGGTCTCACAAACACTTTGCCATCCTCATTCTTTACTATCTGTTTGTTAAAATTCCCCGAAAGAGCATCTTCCATATTTTATTTTTTTCTTTATACTAATCATATCAAAAAATAAAAAAAATTTTACTTTCACAACACGAAACTGAAGACGAATTATAACAAATCTCAAACTCAAATTCAGACTTAACATCTGAAAGATCTGTTAACATCGCAACCAGTATTTTATAAATTTTACTAGCATCCATATTATATCCCGAAGTCAAAGAATGATCAACAGATTGCTTAAAACCAAAAAATCGTTTCTTCTTTCCAAAATAAAAACACACTTTGCACTAGAATCACCATGATAAACATCATTTCTGCTTTCCAAAAATGACACCCCATCAACATTGCTTTTTTTATTTCAAGAAGGCAAAAAATCCATGTAATACCAATACCAAAGTTCAAAATCGTCAAGCACTTGAGAAGCAGAAAAACCAACCATAATGAATTCACAATCTGAACAATTATACGATCCATCAAATAAATGAGCTGTCAATCCCTCATCAATATTAAGAGTTTTCAAAACAAATTTAGACAATTCAACTTCAAATTCAAACTCTGAAAAACAGAAAAAAACATTTAAATAATTACAATCTTTTATTTAACTCATTTGTAACCCAAGGGAAAACTTTGTTTTTAACAATCGATCTCACTGTTTTCCCAGTAAGTGCTCTAAACATTCTTCAACCAACATTTTTTAAAGCATTAGATCCTATCTGATTTCCATGTCATTGTTTAATTGCATTTTTCACAATCAAACTACTTAAACTAGATAAATTTCCACCTCTCTGATAAGTTTTAAAACTCGTCCACCCACCACCTAGTTGATAAACAGAAAATGTTTTTTTTTCTTTCAAAATCACTTCGAAATCACACTACAATTCAACAATACTTTTCCACTGTTAAAAAAATATCCTGTTTTCATCGATATCATTAACCGTAATGTAAATCCTACCGATAATGCCACTCTTCAATTTATACTCGTGTCCACTCAGTGAATAAGACACAGTTCCTGATCCTCCTTCAACACCTATAGGACAAACCAGTAAATCACTTATATAAGTAAACCCCAACTGCACAGGTTCCACTTGTTCACAAGCCACAAAAATAAAATTCAGACCATCACTTTCATCCATCAAATATTTGCTTTCAACAATTCCAAAATAACTTGTTTTGCTTGTTCCAGGCTTCACAGTAAATTCCACAACATTCTTTTCAAACCCCAACACATGACTCAATCGTGGTCCAAATTCCAACTTATACAAAATACCAAATTTATCATGTCCACTCGAATTTTTCACAAACAAAGAAGATGAATAACCATCAATCATTTTCCCTCCAGTCAAAATTTTTCTCAAATTGGACAAAACAACGTTTCCAAAATAAATTCCAAAATAATGTAACTTCCGATTCAAATAATTCAACAAATCCAATTTTGAATAATTACCATTAGGAATAAGAAATTTATCAATTTGAAACTTGACTTTACCATCCAAATATGTTCCATTTGTATCCAACATGTAGTTGGAAAATTAAAATTCGGCAAACAAGAAAAGTCCTCTCTATTGCAAACATGAATCATTGATATCGTTTGAGGATACATGAATTCATTAACTCTGATATAATAATTTCCGTAACAAGTATCCAAAGGTGGTTGAATATCAATTTCAAAATCATTAGTTTGATTGTCTTGTCTCTCACTAATTTGATTACTAGGAGGAAGCAAATTCATACCTTCTATCCAAAAAACAACAGACTCAAACAACTTTTTTTGTTTATTTTTTTATCTTTTTTCTATCCAACTTTTTGCAATTCTTGCTTATAAAACAATCCAGATACAATTTCACCATCAGCATCAATTAATCTATATGTGACAGGATCAGTCAAGTGTACAGAATTAATTACATAAACAGTCCTACTCCAATTCAACCTGCTCTCCTTTGAAAATAAACTTTTCATAACAGATACTCTAACCTTATCTCCTTCTTTCATAATACCTTTTCTCATAAAAGATTCAAAATCAAAATAACTAGGATACAAAAACAACTTTGGCAAAATAACATTCCCGTGATAAACATCCCTTGGACACTCACCACCTAAACTAGAATGTTCACTTTCATTATACCTTTCAACTATTAAATCCAAAAATGGCATATACCTTCCAACATCCTTACTATAAATACCAAACAAACCACCCCCCCCCAATCATCCTCTTCAAAGTCCTTATCACCCTTTCATTTCATAATTTGAACTAAAGTTCAAATTAACCTTTTTCCCATTTAAATTTTTTTTTTCCTCAAAAAAATGCAAACTCTCCACCTCTGTTGCATTGCACATTTTCAGGAGGAACATTTGCATTTCCCAGTTTCATTTCATCATCTAAAATTTCAACAAATTTCTTATGAAGAAGTTCAGAAGTTTTATTTTGCAATTTTTTCACCCATAAATAATGGTTATATACATCAATGACAACCAAAAGATATCTCAACCCATTATTATATCTTTCCAAATATTTCAAATCAGCCAAATCCATCTGCCACTGATTGAACTTTCAATCTCTTGTATCTTTTTCTAGATGAATGCAATTTATAGTGCTCCTTCAAAATATCATCATCACCATCAGTATCTTTATCAATATCTTTTAGCTTCCCAACCCTTTTCCTCTTTTCATCATGAAGCAACCATGCTAAATACTTCACATAAGATGAATCTATCTTTTTTTTTTTTTTTTCCACTATGTCTCTTTCAAAAATCTTAAAATACAAAAAAAAAAAGCACTAAATCACACAATGTCATCGCAACAACACACAAATCTACTTTCTTTTATGCTTACTACTTGACCCATCAGATTCATTTACAAAATTCAAAACAAATTTTTTTCATTATTAGCAATACAATCTTCAATGTTCAATCCTTCACACACCATTTTTAATTCAATGACATGTTTCCTGAACAAAGCAATTCTAGACAAACTGTTCAAAGCTTTATCATACTCCAAGTCAAATGTCAGATAATTAAACAAATTCACATTGTTCTTCAAAAATTGTTTACCCCATTTGACACTCGAACAAGTTTTCTCAAAACCAACATCATCGACTTTATCTTTGCTTCCCAACTCTGGATATTCATCCAAAACCACCCTTCGAAATTACTGCAACCTTTCAGACACAATAACAAAAATCTTTTGAAATCATCCATTTCATCAAACCTGCTAGAAGCAGCGTCTGTAGGCATCTCCAAAACTTCAAGGTCATCATCCTGTCCAAATCTGCCACAATGGGTTCAACATTCTGCACTTTTCTCTTCATTTCGTATCCCAAGTTCCAATTTCCAAATTTATCATTTTTACATAAAACCAAACGTTTTTCCCTTTCTACAACTATGATATACTTCACTTCATCATCAGAAACTTGTGATAAAACATCAACCAAAGGTAATAAGTGTCAGAATTCAAACTGAAATTTGCTATTCTTCACAATGGGAAGCGGTCTATAAATTTCACAACTACTATTCCATTTATTGTAACAAACTTGCATTTCAGAATCATCTGAATATTGCAGTATTCTCATTAAATGTTGAACATTCGATTTCGTGAACAACTCCATCTCATGCAGATCAATAAATCACTAAACAAAGAAAATACCTCTTTAAATACATATGCTTTCCCAATTGACACATGTCATCATCAATCAACAAATCATCAAAATTAACATTTTCAAATTCTTTATAACATAAAGCACCATATATATTCGAAGGACAATCCACAAAAGAATCAATTAAAAATTTTTCCAAACTTTCACCTGAACCATAACCGTTAACAACATCATCGTAAATACCAGACTTGCTACATACAACCATTCTTCTCAGCCTTCCATTTTGAATTTGAACCAAATTTTACACAAAACAACCTTTGAAAAAAAACATTTGTCAAAAGAAGGAACAAAATAACAAGTTTGCTTACTCCAACTTAGCAATAAACTGTTTTTGAACATACAAAAAAAAAGATTTCTCATTCAACCCATCAACCATAAATCTCAACATGTCCCCCAAAATTTTTTACACGAATCCAGAAAACAATTAAACCCAAAAGGATAAACATAACTAACCCCTCCAAGAGAAAAATTGTGAATCAGCTTAACCAAATTGTTCTTCAACTTGTTTTCAACACCCAAATGAAAAACTGATTTGCAATATTGAAATTTGCTGGAAAAACTAAATCACTCCTCACAAAATGTATAGGTTGAAAAATATGGCAATCATTAAAAGATATTAAATTCCAATGACAACAAAATTCATGCAAACACAACTTCAAAAGAGATGCTTTCCTAATGCTTCCACCACAAACCAAAGGCAATGTTTCATCACAAGTTTCTCTTCCTAGAAAAACAAAAGGAACTATCAAATTAGGAATCTTATACCATTTCCTATTGATTTTCACAAACAAATACAACTTAATGAAATTGCCAATAAACAATCCATCAAAAATGTAATTCAAGAATGCAGGAACTGAAACTTTCTCCAACAATACATCGACACTCCCCAATTCAAAACCTTCAAATATTTCAAAAACCAGATATTTGTGAAACACATCATCACATGATTCCTTTCCATCATACAAACATATCTTCTTGTTTACAAAATACAAGGAATACACTCTTGGATCATATGGCAAAACCACAAGTACAATCTTCAATGCTAAACAAGCCTCGTCCATTTTTCTTTATCCAATATTAATTCAAAAAATGACTTTCAACCTGATCCAAATCCACTATCAATTAATCCTCATTATAATCGCTCATTCTTATATTCATCAAATTCACATGCAAACAAATAAACAAAATCACATATCAACTCTGATTTAACATGTTTGCAACCATCAAAACATGAAACCATGCCATCCCAAAAATAAATTTTGATATTCCTCATCCTTAATATTGACAAATCTGTAACTTTCTTCACATTCTCCATTATCAATTAATGACTCTTGCAATGATATTTGCAACACTCTTCTCTGCTTCGTGATTCAATCTCATAAAGTAGGCTGCTTTTCCAGCATCATTCGTGTTCAATGCATTGCGATTGAAAACCAATTCCACTATCTTGAAATGTGGATGAAAAACCTCTTCCCCAAATCATCCACATCAATTAAATAATCTCTGACAAAACGTTTGTTTTGAAAACCCTGAACTATCAAGAATAACGACATCCTTCCAACTCAAACTAAAATGATTAAACATGATGCTTACCTCTTTAAATACCAATGACAATCACAAACACCACTTAATCTTGATTGAAAAATGAACCTCCTCCCCAAAGACGATAAGCGAAAATAACAACAACACTCAATCACGTCTCTTATGAATCTAATTAACGAGTCTCCTTTGACAGCTGGTCAAAAAACCCGATCGCCAGAAATGTCATCATGTGCATTTCATTAACACAACTGACATCAAAAAACCCACGCATCTAATTAGCTCACCTCCTTTGACAGCTGGTCAAAAAACCCAGTCACTACAATGCATAATCACATGCAAATGGCAATCACCATGACAACATGAACGTTTCCTTCTTTATTCACTTGCAAGACGAGTTTGGCAAGATTTCAAACGAACAAGGCTTCCACAAAATACATTTGTGCAGCACCGAATAATGCAAACATTTCATTCTCTTTGCCCCAATCCAAAGCGTTGGTCTTTAACCTTTTGAAAGACATCCAGCTGGACCTCCTGACAACGTTTTTCTCAAGATTGAACGGCAATCCCCACCGCAGTGCACACACGGGACATTCGAACAACCACTGTATCCATTGCTGTCGAAAACCAGTCATTCTCTTGCAAATTTTTTTGTCTTTGATAGCATTTCTGTACCAAACAAGATGTTTATGAGGTTGTGAAATTGTCAATGTCAAATAAACACCGTTGTGTTTGAAAGTCTTTTGTTTGTGATTGCAAACGTAATTTTCATCGTGCTGGTAAACGGCATACAAAAAAAAAAGACATCCCCTTGATCTTTGCTCAGGTTCGTCAACACTTTCAAGATGAAATCTTCTTCGAAGTGGTTCGTGATGACAAATCTCATGACGGTATCCTTGCTGAAACCCATGTATTTATTCAAAAAGTCTTCTCCACTTGACATCTTTTTTTTTTTTCTTTCTAGATGAACTGACTATGTTGTCAGCTTGTTGGCTTACACCAAGGACTTTGCATTTTCCAACTTGTTTTAGAAGAAAAAAAAAATAGTTATAAATCAATCCAAACAGGTGGACATGACAGTTGCACACACATCCCAGCCCACCCTCTCTACACGTTTTTCTCTTACCTTTCGCAGTGCCCACTTGTCAACTTTCACTTTGAGATGAGTTAATCAGTTTGGATTTTTCGCTACCCCCATGTAAAAAAATCCAAATCCGTCACTTCGATTGGTTCACAAAGGTCACATGGCCTAAATCCTCTAATATGATTGGCAAGTAAAATGAATATTTCCCTCATAAATCTTACTACTAATATTTTCAAGATTTCCAGCAGAATCTAATTGACTTTTGCTTTATCGTAATAAAACAAATAATTCATAAAAGAATTGAAATATTGGTAACATTTATCACATGTAAATATTTCCAATATATTTCTTCTTAAGAATTTATTATTCATTGCTCTCAAACCATCAAACCATTCCAAATTGAATTCCTTAACTTTCTTTCTTAAACATGGAATACAATAAGGAGTAACACAAGATATATTCATCCAGCTTGAATGTTCACCAAGTGGAATTGCATTTTTAATAGATAAATTATTAAAACATTTTCCATAACCCAAATGAAATGTTGATTTGTGAATATATTCATTTTCGTTAACAACTATTGAAGACTTAATATAATTTCCATTATAGTATTCTCCAGGACGTTCTATAATATTTGAATGACAACAAAAATCATAAATACAAAAACCCACATTAATTTTATATTATATATAAGGAACCAACATCTTAGGAACATCATACCAACAGTTGAAAACTTTAACCGAATATGTATATTCATTTCTTTTAACAATTAAACCCTTGTATCTTTCATCAAAATCTTTACTCACAATCCAAGTTTTACTAGGTTCACCGATATACAATTTTCTATATCTTTCCAAGAAACATTTGGGTTTCAATTTATATAAAGCAGAACTAACATAATACAATATACATAGATTTATATCATAAGGATAGTGTTCCAGCAAAACAGTAAAGACAAATATGGGTTGAAATTCATTCATACCTTCCTTATTGAGTCTATTTCAACCTCTATAAGCTTTGTATAACATTCAACAATATACCAATCTCAAGTACACCTCTCAAAATTTTATGGTAATTAAGTATCTTATTTAATTATTAATGATCTCTCAAAATACATCGATTTTGAGTACTTCTTGCTTATATATTCATGAATTTTTAACTAATTTAAAATTCTTTTCTCAAGTGATGAAATGTGAAACTTATTACATCTTTGCTGGTTTCGGATAGTAAGTTTCTTCTTCTTAATAGATTTAATAATTTTTTTCTTGTCTTACAATAACACATAACTCTTCTTTCTTTCTTTGCAATTCTTCCTTCAATTTTTCACACATTTCATTTAATTCGTGATATTTATTACTGATGTAACAAAATTCTTCAAGTTTGCATCGGATTTTAAAATTTACATCTTCTTAAGAACTCATGCAAAATTTGCCCGTAAATTCATTGTTTCCATTAATATTTTGATAATACACTTTTTTTGGCATCCAATTTATGTTTTGACATAATTTGCAATTAGCATTTTCTCTCAGTTTCACATATTCTGCTTCTTGGTCTTCTGTTATTTTCGATAATTCTTTATATTCTTTTAATATAACATCAATATTTTTTCCCATTTTTTTTTCAGAATAAAATCTAAAATGAGTCAAAGAAAAAATAATGCAAAATTATTATTTCAATACAAACCAAATCCGACTCAGGAAGACATCAATGATTCAGTGAATTGGTCATACCATATGATTGAAGAAATACACAAAGAACTACTAGATAATTTTCACCAACTGATTGAAACTGATGAAAAACATCTCTCTATAAACAAAGGTAATTATATTCATATTTTAATCCCATTTATATCATACAAATTATCTGAAATCAATCAAAACCTACACTAAAATTACAAAAATGTCAAAATTTATATATCCTTGTTTTGCAATCACAAACAATTCTTTATCCATATAATATCCCTCAGAAGCATGTCCATCTTTCATAACCACATGGTAAAATCAAAATATCTTCCTGAAATTTTAATTCATAATTTATATCCAGCAATTGCAAAACATTGCCATCGAACACACCAATAAACACATTCTCATACTGACTTCTCACATCATTTATTTTCATAGACCTTTTTTAATAAGATAAATAATTTATTTTAAACAATTAAATTCCAACCAAACCACAAAGATTCATCCTGTTAGGTTCTCTTTTTTCAACTTCTCCACCAATATTCGATCGTATCATTATCTGCAAATTTTTCACCACACGTTGTAAATTCGTATCATAATTTTCATCAAAGAAAGTCAATCTTTGTATAACTCCATTTATTGTTTCTTATAAATTAGAAATATCTTCATCTCCCAAAATCCTCTCTCCAATAAAATAAAAAAAGGAATGGGGAAAATCCACATTCTGTAACACATAACTTTCATAAGGAGAACCCAGCCACACTGTATCTTTATCTTTACTCCATCTGATACATTTAAGCAACTTTGATCTCAAACAAGGTTCATAAACACTTTCAGAATCCTTGTGAAAAAATTTCACAGTTTTTGTAATTATTTTCTCCGCACTCGTTACAAACCCTTAACAAAAGTGGCCAGAATTTCAAACTCACAATATCCACGATCTGCCAACACTATAATTTTTCTTTGATAATACCCTTCACTAGAATGAGTGTCTAAATTTAACACTAGGTACAATTAATATGTCATCCTTATATTTTAATTCATAATTAACATTTCTTAACTCCAAAATGCCACCATTATTTTTACCATAAGTCTCGTGATTAATTCTAAACAATTCAATTCCAACCAAACCACAAGGATTAATTCTATCAGGTTCTTTTTCTTTGACCATTCGACTAATATGAAATCTTATTCTTATATTCAAATCTTTAACCGTTCGTCGAGTGGTTGTATCATAATCATTATCGAACAAAGTAAATTTTTGTTCCACTCCATTTATTGTAGGATACAAAACAGAGACATCTTCATTATCTCCCAAAATATGTTCTTTCAGAAAATAATCCATAATTGGGTCTCTCCCTGAACTCAGAGGTGGCACCCTATCAGTTGTTAATGTTAGATTTGCAGTTGAATAAGACAAACTTGATGTTATAACATCCTTATCTGCCCTATCATTATATTGGTATATTTCAGCATTTCTTGGGTTAGCTTTTAATCCATAAACAGCATCTTGATGATGAAACTTTACAGTTTTTGTGATAATTTTGTCAACATATTGTTTCTTGTACATTTTTTTCCAGAAAAAAAAAACAACAGCAAATAATAAAAAGAAAGATGAACCAGAATTTGTTGACGAAGGTCAGACACTCCATGACGGTTTGGACACAATATGGTTAGACGACGAAAAAAGATATGGAAGTTATGAACATAATTTTGAAAACAAATAATTTGTTTAATCATTATGTAAGTTAATATGTTACAAAACAACATCATTAAAATATTTCCATTTTAATCATGTTCCTTTTTGAATTTATTCCTCATCCAACTTGCATTCCCTTTTTTCTTCTGTAAAGTTGATTTCCCATATAATTACACCTTCTTTTACTCGAATGTCTCAATCGATGAGAATCAGCAATAACGTTTTTCATCATATTTATATACGCTTTAGCAAACATCTACGATAAATTTTTTTGTTTTTTCAGCTTTTTTTTCTCGTTGAGAACAAGCCAGAACCGTTTAGGACCACTGCTAACTTTGGCTTGGAGATTTAGTGAATTATGATGCAATCAATAATCTCATTCACATCAGGAGACATTGAAAAAATATCAGAAAAGGTCAGAGATGGATCCGAATCTTTCTTTCTTCCTCTTTTCAGCCAAACGTAAAAGGACAAATCTCTTGTCAGTTCCTTAGATCCAAACACTCCTCTTTCCTCTGGTTATTTGACGAGTTTTGCAAAAGATCTGCACATCCTTTGCAAAAAACATTGAGTACCAGATTTACTTTAGTTTTCTCAAATCTTGACAAGTCTTTTGAAAGCTGTCTGACTGTAAATGATTGAAATTTGCAATGCTCCGATTTGTCTTGCACACAAACCAGGACTATGCAAGTTCATTCTTCTCAGTCCTCGTCCTACTTCTTCAAGTTCTTCAGTCTATTTTCATCACTTTCCGCATTACATTTGACTTCAATTTCAATTTTCTGTAAATAAGTTCAAATAGTTTGTTTTGGTTTCAAATAATTCTTTAAGTTATCTCTCATACGCCACTACAACTTCCTCTGAGTGTTAACGTTCCACAAAAAAAAACTGTATGATAAGAATGTCAATGGTGTCAATGGTTAGGACTTTGATCAAATCAGAAAATGCACTTCAATCACAGAGAGTGAGGATTATAATTTCCAAATGGAGAAAACTTTAAATTTTCTCCATGGACTTTCATACTTTCCACTGAGAAAAACACCATAATTAGTATTTCTTACTTCCCTTTTTTTGATTTACATTTGACACCTTTCTCTCTCTCTCAAAAATCACCAATCTTGAGGAGAAAATATGCAGAATCAAAACAGGAAATGCATGTATGATACTATCCCCGTGAAAGTGCCACTTTCCAACACTGTTTTTGGTATGGACTTCTGACGATAATGAGGAAAATATCGAACACACAAATCTGCCTTTCAGTTCTGGACGAAGATCTCTTACAATTCAGAGTTATTGTTTGGTACCTTGAATATCGAGAACAAAGCCATATATAACTCTATTGGTGATCTAAACCATCCAAAAAAAAAACAAAGACAGGCAGAAAGAAAAGAAAATCAGACATTTTTGAACTTGAACTACACAACCAAAGAGACTGAACATATTAGACCCTTTTACTAAAAAAAAAAAATGTCACATTCTGCAACTTCGAAGGCAAAGGAAATAATTCAAGAAAAGCTGGAACAATGTAAGCAAGCTATTGTCTCCATGACCCTGAACTGTTTAATCTATCTGTTTATCTTCCTCCACCACACCCGACCCTTTTATTACAACTAAAAACAGAAAAAAGCACAGAAAACCTAGCAGAATACAAAACTGATGAGTCTGTTTCCAAGTCTTCTCCACAAGAACTTTTGATAACAGAGACTTCACATCAACAAATAAACCTCTAAAAAAATACATCTCTCAATGTTTAGAATTACAAAGATCCAAATTTATTTGAAAACATCCTGTGATTGTCCGAATAAGAATCCTAACCAGTTGAAGAATGACTGGAATAATCAAACTAATCTTGCTAGGAAGTTGCAAAATGTAACTGTATTCCTCCTCATGACCTGAATGTTCCAACAGAAGGTATTGGACTTTACTTCTCAAAACTTCAAATAATCAGGTGCAAGGAAGACTTCAAGTTGTATTTCCTTGTCCCCTTTTTTCCCTATCAAACTCCAGAAAGCAAGCTGGTGGGTAAATATCTCTTACAGCCAGGAAAACAAAAGAAAAGGCAATTTTAAAATCTGAAATCCTCTTGTCACCAATCAGGAGGTTTTCCAGATCGTTTTGTAATTAGTCAAAGTTTGTGAGAAGTCCTGAACTTATAAGTTTGCAAAAAGTCATTAATGTGTACATGTTGGGAAGAGTGTGACTAATTTTTCCCTTTCCAACCAACATTGATATTTTCCAACTCCCTTGTAAAGGTGGGCACTATTACACCACCAAAATTCAGAGACAAAACAGGCAGTGTTTTCCATCGCCAAGCTGGAAAATGACAACACAAATTGAGCTTCTTCAACGATGTAGCATCTTTTCCAAAGCTACAGCCAGTCAAGTGATGACTGCAGCAAACAAAAACATTGGAAAAAGAAAAGTTAGTCACAGGCATCAACAATAAATTAGTGTACTGTCCCAAGCCACAAAATTTTGACAGTATTGGAACTTGTAGGTACAGCAGTGAAATCGAACACCAGAAAAGTCATTGCAAAAGCGTAACTTCAAAACAATTTAAACTGCTAAATCTCTGATGATCCATCAACTTCTTCAACTCTCCAAACTCCACATTGATCCCATTGACATTCATCACCCTCGTTCTGACTAATTTATTATATTTGTATTACTTATATACTTTTTTGAATATTAAAATAGTTATACCAACTTACCTTGGTTTAATTGTTTAATATTTGTTCTTACTCGGAATTCAAATTCAAAGCACTTCTCACACATGTGCAAAAATAACCTCTCAAAATCACAACTTCTTAAGTGTTCCACTCAAAATCCTACCTTTCTAAGTGTTTTCACTTCAAATTTAGATTCAAAACAAACTACCAACCATCAACAAGTGCATGACCGCTTACACATGCTTGCTTAACACTCGATTTCCATACAACAGCAAACTTCCCTTATCGAAAGTTGCTTCGCTCATCATCAAAAATTCTCAAAGCCCAAAACTAACTCCATAAAACTCTTCCTGTCGTTGAAATTAAACAGTTCACGAAAAATCATTTCAATCCAACTTCGGCATCCCACAAAAATTTGAAAAAAAAACAATTTCGCTTATGCAAATCATTTCAAGTACCACTTGCCAACCTGTCAAAACACAATAATGACATCCAGATTATTTAAATTTTTTACCGTTTTACTCATTGCTATTCAAACAAACCGTTTCTTCGAACCGCACTTGCAAAATCTCGCATTGTTTTGTCTCAAAAAGCTTCAAACACTAAAATCAACTCCACAGAAGTCTCCCTAACGATCAAATGGACAAGCGTGTGAAAAATCACTCCAAATGGACTTTGCAATTGACCATGAAATCCGAAAAACCGCTTATTTGAACTCCGACCACAAGAATTCGCTTCGCTTGGCCTTAAAAAACTTCAAACTGCAAAACTAACTACACAGAAGTCTTCCTGGCAATGAAACGAACAAGTGTGTGAAAAATCATCCGAAACGGACTTTGCAATCGACCACAAGATCCGAAAAACCAGTTGGGAAGCTTCAAGAAATTCACGAACGGTCACTATTTTCACTTAGCGAACCTTCGCCATTACTCTTGGACCTCACCAAAATTTCGCCATTACTTCGCTTTCTGAGCGAGCCTGCTGTTGCATGGAGTGGTCACCCACTCACCAGGCCTCTCATAAAAATTTTATTTAAATATGTTAATAGAAAAATTATAGGTCACCCAACCAGTCGCTAATCCCTAATCCGCCCTTCCCATCGGTCCATTCAAAAAATCCGGCCTTCTGATTGGTAATTTTTTTTTACATAGAGGCCTTTTCACCCTTACTACTTATGATGAAGATAATGATTGTCCATGGTCTCCCAAAGAATGTGCAGAAACAACAGGAGTGGTAGTAGTTCCTGTTGATGAAAGGAATACCCAATTCTTTAACTGAAACTGTAGGCAAAAAAGGGTTAGCAATGTTTACAATGGCTGGTGTGACACATTTGGCTGCTATGTTAGCGAAACTGTTTACAGGGTGTAACCTATGACAAGGAATACAGCCCAACATTGTACAAACAACAGTTTTTTCAAGCACAAATTGGGACAATTAATCACAACTCATTGCAATCAATGTGGCCATGACAAACACTAGTATCCCTCACTATATGGCATTAGAAGCAAGCAGTCTAAATTCAGAAATCCTGCAATTTGATTGGTTTATAAATGGTCAGATATTAAAAATTGCCTTGCTTGTGTCAAACAAAAAATAAAATCTATTTTGAACAATCAAAAAGAATAGTACTCACTCACAGTATAGCTAGTTTTTACCTGGCATTCTCTACCTTTGCACTCATCAGTCATTTTATAAAGCCATTTAATAAAGTACTTATTGACCTCACTTGCCCCTTGCCCACCATGGAAAGCGTGGGTGCAAGGGTATTAATCTCAATATACCTGGTGTCCTTTTACATGCATGGTGACTAGGGAGAAAACATTTTCTAGCAGGTATCTATGTTTATCAGTATTGTATATTTATGTAAGTATACTTATAGGTATATATGCCTATATATATATATATATATATATAGGCATATAGGCATATACATATAGGCATATACATATATATATATATAGGCATATACATATATATATATATAGGCATATACATATAGGCATATACATATATATATATATATAGGCATATACATATATATATATATAGGCATATACATATATATATATATAGGCATATACATATATATATATATAGGCATATACATATATATATATATAGGCATATACATATATATATATATATATAGGCATATACATATATATATATATATAGGCATATATATATATATATATATATAGGCATATATATATATATAGGTATATATATATATATATATATATAGGTATATATATATATATATATATATAGGCATATATATATATATATATATATAGGCATATATATATATATATATATATAGGCATATATATATATAGGCATATATATATAGGCATATATATATATATAGGCATATATATATATATATATATATAGGCATATATATATATATATATATATATAGGCATATATATATATATATATATAGGCATATATATATATATATATATATAGGCATATATATATATATATATATATATAGGCATATATAGGCATATATATGCCTATATATATATATATATATGCCTATATATATATATATATATGCCTATATATATATATATATATATATATATATATATATGCCTATATATATATATATATGCCTATATATATATATATATATATATATATATATATATGCCTATATATATATATATATATATATATAGGCATATATATATATATATATAGGCATATATATATATATATATATATGCCTATATATATATATATATATATATATATATGCCTATATATATATATATATATATATATATGCCTATATATATATATATATATATGCCTATATATATATATATATATGCCTATATATATATATATATATATATATATAGGCATATATATATATATATATATATATATATATATATAGGCATATATATATATATAGACATATATATATATATATATATATATATATATAGGCATATATATATATATATATATATAGGCATATATATATATATATATATATATATATATATATATATATGCCTATATATATATATATATATATATATATATATATATATATATATATATATGCCTATATATATATATATATATATATGCCTATATATATATATATATATATATATATATATGTCTATATATATATATAGGCATATATATATATATATATATATATATATATATATAGGCATATATATATATATAGACATATATATATATATATATATATATATATATAGGCATATATATATATATATATATATAGGCATATATATATATATATATATATATATATATATATATATATATGCCTATATATATATATATATATATATATATATATGCCTATATATATATATATATATATATATATATATATATGCCTATATATATATAGGCATATATATATATATATATGCCTATATATATATATATATATATATATATATGCCTATATATATATATATATATATATATATATATATATATATATATGCCTATATATATATATATATATATATATATATATAGGCATATATATATATATATATATATATATATATATATATGCCTATATATATATATATATATGCCTATATATATATATATATATATATATATAGGCATATATATATATATATATGCCTATATATATATATATATATATATAGGCATATATATATATATATATATATATATATATATATATATATATGCCTATATATATATATATATATATATAGGCATATATATATATATATATATATATATATATATATATATATAGGCATATATATATATATATATAGGCATATATATATATATATATATATATGCCTATATATATATATATATATATATATATATATATATATATAGGCATATATATATATATATATATATATATATATATGCCTATATATATATATATATATATATATATATATATAGGCATATATATATATATATATATATATATATATAGGCATATATATATATATATATATATATATATATAGGCATATATATATATATATATATATATATATATATATATATATATATGCCTATATATATATATATATATATATATATATATGCCTATATATATATATATATATATGCCTATATATATATATATATATATGCCTATATATATATATATATATGCCTATATATATATATATATATATATGCCTATATATATATATATATGCCTATATATATATATATATATATATATATATATATATATGCCTATATATATATATATATATATATATAGGCATATATATATATATATATAGGCATATATATATATATATATATAGGCATATATATATATATATATATATATATAGGCATATATATATATATATATATATATATAGGCATATATATATATATATATATGCCTATATATATATATATATATATATATATATATAGGCATATATATATATATATATATAGGCATATATATATATATATATATATATATATAGGCATATATATATATATATATATATATATATAGGCATATATATATATATATATATGCCTATATATATATATATATATATATATATATATATGCCTATATATATATATATATATATATATATGCCTATATATATATATATATATATATATATGCCTATATATATATATATATATATGCCTATATATATATATATATATGCCTATATATATATATATATATATATATAGGCATATATATATATATATATATAGGCATATATATATATATATATATATATATAGGCATATATATATATATATATATGCCTATATATATATATATATATATATATGCCTATATATATATATATATATATATATATATATATAGGCATATATATATATATATATATAGGCATATATATATATATATATATATATATAGGCATATATATATATATATATATATATATATATATATATATATATGCCTATATATATATATATATATATATATATGCCTATATATATATATATATATATGCCTATATATATATATATATATGCCTATATATATATATATATATATATATATAGGCATATATATATATATATATATATATATATATATATATATATAGGCATATATATATATATATATATATAGGCATATATATATATATATATATATAGGCATATATATATATATATAGGCATATATATATATATATATATAGGCATATATATATATATATATATATATATAGGCATATATATATATATATATATATAGGCATATATATATATATATATATATAGGCATATATATATATATATATATATATAGGCATATATATATATATATATATAGGCATATATATATATATATATATATAGGCATATATATATATATATATAGGCATATATATATATATATATATATATGGGCATATATATATATATATATATATATGGGCATATATATATATATATATATATATATATATATATATATATATATATAGGCATATATATATATATATATATATAGGCATATATATAGGCATATATATATATATATATATATAGGCATATATATATATATATATATATAGGCATATATATATATATATATATATAGGCATATATATATATATATATATATATATAGGCATATATATATATATATATATATAGGCATATATATATATATATAGGCATATATATATATATATAGGCATATATATATATATATATATATAGGCATATATATATATATATATATATAGGCATATATATATATATATATATATATAGGCATATATATATATAGGCATATATATATATATAGGCATATATATATATAGGCATATATATATATATATATATAGGCATATATATATATAGGCATATATATATATATATATATAGGCATATATATATAGGCATATATATAGGCATATATATATATATATAGGCACATATATATGACTTAGATGTACCACAAGCGTGGGACATTTGAGTTGCCTATATAATGTAGGCTACTCCATCCTGCTCATCAGCACTACACTGATGAGGCCCAATAGGCCGAAACGGTTCCGTCTGTAGTTATATATATATATATATATAGGCACACACGTATATATATATATATATATATATATATATATATATATATATATATAGGCACACACGTATATATATATATATATATATATATATATATAGGCACACATGTATATATATAGGCACAAGTATATATAGGCACATATATATAGGCACATACGTATATAGGCATATATATATATACATACTATGTATATATATATACATACGTAGGTGTTGATTTCTTGGAAAGAAAGTGCTCAATACAGGTAGTAGAGCAATATTAATTTATCTAATAATCTATGATTTAATAACTGTCGTTACATGGTGTTTCATGTCGTCTGATGATTGCCATGGGGCATGAAACACCGTGTAACGTATATATATATATATATATATATGTATATATATATATATATATATATGTGTGTGTGTGTGTGTGTGTGTGTATGTATGTATATATGTATATGTATATATATACATATATATGTATGGCACAAAACATAACATATAAATACATCAAGACCATTGTATCTCCATTTTATTCTCACTTTAACAACCAGTGAAGATATGCTACTTTTTGGTACATTCTTTGGCCAGTCTAAAGTATTAAGGTTGATTAAAGTTACCATAGTTTAAATAAATTTCAAATTCTAATAAACTGTAATATAAAAATAATTAAAACTATCATTAAAACTATGCCATATTAAGACCCTTATGCCTGGATATGTACATATATAAGTGGAATTTTTTGAGTTAAAAACACAAGTATTTGATTATAAATAAAATAGCATTTGTCAACAAGAAGAAAGAAGAATTAGATGTAGCCACTCGCTTTGGATATGATTTATTGCACTGATGTTTTCGCTATAAAGCTCTTCAGGTGATACTAAATTTACGAGTGTTTATGCTACTTATATCTGCTTATTAACCTCATCATTATTGTGTTGCTATTTACATAAATGCTCTTGCTATTACATCATCGATCAAGTTATCTTACACACTAAAATTAAGTTGAGGTGTTTAAGTAATGAAATTATTTGTTTTTCCATACATTCTTTTTCAATCCTACTCTGACCATTACATTGATAAATGGGCATAATTTTAAATTTACCTTGGCTGCATTCTGCTAGATGTTTACTTACTTGTAGATGCCTGTATTGTTCTTTGTGTAAAGTTACTCTCTTTCGGAGACTTTGTGTTCGACCAACATGAGTTTTTACACTTTGGACAAATTATTATATAAACAACACCTTTACTTTTACATGTCATTGAAGATTTTATTGTCCACGTTTTGCTGCTTCTCAGTTTTATAGAGTCTCCCATTATAATTAGATCACATGTCCCTCATGGTTTGTTGTATCTTGAAACTGATGGTTTGGGCTTACTGGTAGAAAATTCAGATTTTGTGGTTGTTGTTGGCTTATTATAATTTTCGTATTGTCTAGTAGTTTTTTCATCTCAGGTGAATTTGAAAGGAATTTTAAACTGTCCTTTACCATGCCGACAACGTGTGGGTTATTGGGATTATGCATAATGACCAATGGAAGGGTTTTGTTCAGCTCTGGTTTTCATTTAGTTGATCTCAGTTCCATGACTGTTGATGTTTTTGCTTTTTCAATTCTTTTTTTAATGATTCCCTTTGGGTAATTCTGCTTTTGTAAAAATACTTTGAGTTCTTCCAATCATTTTCCCCTGATACTTTCCTTTTTCACAACTGCACATATACGTCTTGCTAGAGTGTATGCTATGTTAGGTGACATGAAAAAAATTCCAAGAATTGATGGCTGTCCGTTTCCTTGTAATAAATGTCTGTATAAACATGTACTTTCTTTACACATTAGTATGTCCAAGAACGGTAATTTGTTCAGATATGCTTCCGTTGTGAACTTGATTTTTTCATGAAGACTATTCAACATGAAAAAATCTTGCAGCTTTCTTTCTGACTTCTGCCAAAACATAAAACAATCGTATAAAATCCTTTAAATTCCTTCATATATTTTTCTTCATATTTCTGGTAAAGATGTTGTTCCAGGAATCCCATAAAAAGCATTGCATAAGTTGGTCCATTTTACTTCCCATGGCAATTCCCTCTACCTGCTTGTAGTTTTTGTTGTAGAATTTGAATGTATTTTCCTTCAGTACAATTGAGATTACTTTGAATATAAAATCTTTTGAGAAGGGTTGTTCCAAGATTGTCTAGAAATTGTCCAGCCAGTATTTAGTAGCATGTAATCCCAGGTTGTGTGGAATACTCGTATACAAGCTAACCATGTTGAAGGAAACCAGGATTGTGTTTTCATTTACTTCTTCAGGTATGTGATTTAAAAAGTCAAAATCATCTTAAATGTAACTTGGCACATGCTTGCAAAGAGGTTTTAGAATTAAATCAAGGATGTTGCTTAGTCTGTGGGTGGGAGATGAGGGTCCTGCCACAATAGGTCTCATTTTGATGTCTGACGGTGGTTGTAGTCTTACATATTTGGAATTTTGTTCTTTAATCATAGCTGTGATAACCAAGCAAACCATAAAAGTTTGAAGTTTTACTAGTGAAATTCTGAATATAATCTATTTCCCATTTGGTTAGTTCATGTTTGTGTTCCTTTGTTAATCCTTTAATGTTTTTCATTATTGTATTGTCTTCCTTACATGTTAATTCATTTCAGTTTTCTCTGTCTTCAAGTAATTCCAAAATTTTATCTCTATAGAAGTTTTTGTCCATGATCACTGTTGTTCCTCCTTTGTTGGCTGCCTTTATTATGATAGAATCATCGTTCTTTAGTTGATTTAGTGCAGTGTTTTCAGCACGAGAAATTTTTTTTTTTTCTATTTAAGGGAGGCGTTGATTCTGGTATTTTCAATAAAGCATCTAGTACTACTGTCAGATATTCGTTGTTTGACTTGTTTTTAACCATTGAATTATCTGGTATCGATTGATGATTATTAAAATATTCAAGAAGCCGTAATTTCATCTGAAATTCTTGTAGGTCTGCTTCGAATTCCTTTTTGTTTTGTTTTGGGATTGGGGTGAATTTAAGTCCTCTTTTTAGCAGTCTTATTTCATCGATTGTAAGTTCTCTTCTTGAGATATTAATTATCTTTGGTTCAATTATTGCCTCCCCAGTTGGTTGTTTTTCTACAACTGGTAATGAAATTGTTGGTCTGGTACATGATTTCTGCCGATGGGAGGGTTTGAAAAATAATTTTGATGTTGGTTATTTCCCGGCTTGATTCTTGGTTGTTGTTTGCATTGTGTTTGTGGTATTTGAGGTGATTTCAATGCCTCCACGTATGTTGCTTGTTGGGCAGATGGTACAAGTTGGTGCAAATCTTGACATTGGTTTTGTTGGTATTTCCATTGATGCCAAGGTGCTGGATTGTTTACCATATCAAATGTATTTCCTCCTGAGTTCTCCTAGGAAACTGTTTGTCATCTTTTTAGCCTTCTTCTCTGGAAAGTTGTCAAAGACATACAATATGAACTCCATGAAAGCATCTGACCTCAGAGCTTTCTTGGCTATTATCTTGTATTTGATTTGATTGAATATTGTGTGCAAAGAGTTGACCAAATGAGACACGAAGCTCTTTGAATAAAAACCTGCTTTATTTTTATCAGCAGTCCAGTAGATTTGTAGGCTGAGCGCCACCTGTGTAGGCTGCTTGTTTTTAGCTCTGTAATTTTTGTTTTTACATTTTGAATATGATTTTACACTATTCAAGGAGATTTTTAATATCATTGGATGGCTGATGGAAAAATGGAATAACTTTCCAAGTCAAGTTGAAAGAGCTGCCATTAGCACCAAACACATGGTTCGAACTGAAGTCTCTTGGCCTGTTGAAGAAGGCAAGAGGCATTACAGCTGGGAAAAGTTGTTGACTGAAGAGGTTTTCCACTGGTGATGCCAGTGGTGCTATCACTAAGAACGGTGTTTTGATGTATTTGAGTTCAAGTTCATTAGATGGTGAGATTCCAGTAATTATTAGCTTTTGAATGATTAGAATTGGCATTCTCAATTCCAGTGCTGATCTCTGTTAACTAGGAGAAACTGCCAACACAGCCTAGAGTATATCCTAAGTGTGTGGTGCTTGATTGCCATTCCCTCTTAAAACCATTTGCTGTTGAGAGTTTGAGTGAAGAGTTAAGGATAAATTCAGTTGATATGGCCTTTATTAGTGAGTCATGGTTGAATGAGCTCATTACTGATCATTCAATAAAACCAAATGGATTTAATATTCTTTGCAGAGATCAAGAAGGAAGATGGGAAGGGGGAGTTGCTATTATGAGTAGGGATGATTGGAAAATGTAACGTTTTGAGTTGTCTACTACATATGGATTTGAATGTGTATGGGTGAAAGTCACTTGTAGAAATCCCCATCAACAACCCTTCTTTGTTGTGTTGATCTATAATCCACCTCAACCAAGCTGTAGTGAAACCAAATTTGTTGACTTTTTGATTCTTGTGAAGAAATCTTGTCTTCTTTTCCTGGGGTTGGTGTAATGATTGCTGGCGATTTGAATCAACTCAATCTGGATGACTTTATACTTCACTTGGGTTTTTCAAAGCTAGTTAAGAAACCAACAAGAGGCAAGAACATCTTGGACAAATTTCCTACAAACATCCCATGGAATTTCAGCAAGGTGGTTTGTTCAAAGAGCAGTGCTGTAAGTAACTTTGTTACAAGAAACTAGTTACACATAATCGTTACTTTTTTGAGTAACTTTACCTGTAACTGGTTACTATTTTGGAAAGGTAACTAGTAATGATAACTAGTTACATTTGTTGTTGAGCTCTACGTTACTTCATGAAAACACTTAAAATTGTTTGCTTTTTGTTTGGTTCGTGGTCCTGAGTCCCTACCTACTCATGCCGTCGTTTAATCTCACACCCAGGCTTAAATCTTTTTACAAAGTGCTGTGATGCATTCTGGACATGATATGTAATTGCATTTATTTACTTGTCGAGAAACATCAAGATGTCTTCAGCACATCCATGGCCGTACTTAGAAAAGCTTTTTCAATTCAAATCAATAGAAAGACAAACTGTGAGGCTTACTTGTTTGCTTTGGCAACCGAAAGTTAGAGTGCTCGGCTAGTCTATCTTCAATGTCCAATTTGCGTAAACATGTTCAGGTTAGTTCTTCTGTTTGTTTCTTGTTATATGTCATTTTTATTTGAATTTTGTTTCAATATTACTTTTTTCAGTATTATTGGGTTATGATAATCATTCTGATTCATTCAATAAACCTACATTTAAATCTTCAAGTGAGCAAAGAAGTCAAAATTTAAATATTAATTATGTGGCTGAAGACGACAAACTGTAAAAATGTTTTAAAATTTGCATTTTCATTCAGGACTTGATGTGTAAGAGCTAAAAATAGTAACATTGTTTCTCTATACTATCTAGATTTATCTCAATTCTAAATTTCTTAATTTAGAGAGCCCACCCATGGCAGTGCAGACTTTCAATGAGTTACTTCCCAATCTTGTAAAAGAAAATCTTCCAACCAAGAGAGTCAAGGAAATCCCGCAAATTCGTCAAAACAACCGATGGTGGATGCCATGCTTTCGGGCCAAGGCAATGCTAACCTAGTTTCACAACCAAAAGTTGATGACCTTTTAATTGGTTTTGTTACTGAGGGATTAATGCCATTTTCAGTTGTTGAAATGCCCTGCTTTCAAAGGCTTGTTAAAGGGCTTCAACCAAATTGCTCAGTTATGTGCAGGGCAAGTGTCACAAAACGAATTAAGGAAAAGGCTAGACTGGTTAAGAAAAATGTGTGAGATGCGATGAAGAAAGTGAAACATGTTGCAACAACAACCGATTGTTGGACTGCACATCGCTGTTCATATATTGGGGTTACAGCACACTGGATTGATGACAAAACGCTCGATCAAGCGAGTGCATCTCTTCCATGCTGTCGTTTATAAGGCAGACGCACCTGCGACATTTTAGCAGCAAAGCTTGAAGAAATCCACACCAACTATGAAATTGCCTCAAAGATTGTCAAGACCACAACTGACAGTGGGTCTAACTTTGTGAAGGCATTTTCTGTCTTTGCTGATAATCCAGAAGAGCCAGATAATATCAAGGAGGATGAATACACTTGTGATGAAGTTTATGGCAACCTGACAGATGCCACTGAAAGTTTTGAGTATCAGCTTCCTCCTCATGAACGTTGTGCTGCTCACAGCCTAAATCTTGTCTATACAGTAGTTGCAGAGAAGGCAGAGGAAGATCCAACTTACAAATGGCTAATGAGGGGGGCTTTTGCAAAATGCCAGGCTATGTGGAACAAAGCATCTTGTTCAACTCAGGCAGCAGAAGTTGTTGAAGAAGAGTGTGGTCTTGTTCTGCTGAAGCCTAATGCAACATTCTGGGAATCGGTCTTCCTGGCTATTGAATGATTAAACAACACTATAAAGACAAAGGGTGAAAATGCCATTCACAAACTGCACTGAGTTCAATGTTCCCAGGTAAGTACGTGACCTCTGTAGTAGACTAATTACAGATATTTTTACTTTTAAAAACAGTGTTGTTTCATTTTGTTTTCTTCTGTCCTTAGGCTGAAACCAGGTGAGATAAAATTTTTGAATGATTATGCTCAAGTTATGAAGCCAATGGAACAAGTGCTAATTATATTTCAAGGAGAATCCAATCACTCTAATGCCTACATGAGCTACCTTGCACCAACTATTGCATTCCTAAAGGATAAACTTCACAACAAGAATGCTATTTCCAGTGTGAAACCTCTGGTAAAGGCACTACTGAATGGAATCGATGAATGATTCAGTTGTAATTTCGATGACAAAATTACAACTGAAAAGCTAAGAAGCAAAGAAAAATTTGGGTCAATTTCTTCAGAGCAAAAAGGGTCTTTGAACCTTCAAAGTCATCAACACTTTGCTCAAAACATTTCAAGCCCGAGGATTTTGAGAGAAGATTTTTTATGTTGCCTGGCCAAATGAAACCCAACTATCAAAAACTGAAGACTGATACAATCGGAATCTGTGTCTATCCAACTATCCATGCGGCGCTGAAAGCTACTTCAAAAACACAGGAGAATCATAGCGAGGTCCCAAGTGCCAGGAGCAGACGGACGGTGAGTCATTGTCTTTTTATTTACCCCACATAAACTTGCTGCAAATTTATATTTAAGACTGTTAGAAATGGCTACAGCTGGCATGGAATATTTAAACAAGTAAATATTCAATAAATTTTCAATTGATTGTATTGATTTTAATATGCTAAAGGAAATGAGGAGGATTCATGACGATCCACAACTAGAGTGCCAAGACAGTTTCATTCAGGCAACACCAAAGCAAAAATGGGTGTCAATACAACAGGACAGGAAAAAACAAGAACACCAAGAGATGGAAAATGGTGATGCATGTCCTATTGATGAGCTTGTAAATGTAGGAACACTTTAGTTTATCTTATAAGTACTATATATTTTACTTGTATATAATATGTGGTTCATGCACACACTTGTCATTCAGCAAATAAGAAGTGCCCTCAATAGCTGGGAAATAGTCATATGCAATTGTTCATTCAGGTAATAATGGAGGTGCAAAGTGTTCCAGAAAATGACAGTGATGAGCTTCAGAAACTGATGGAAAACAACCATAGATTAAAAAATCAAGTGATAAGTCTGCAAGGAAATGTTAAGGATAAGAAAAACAAATTGAGAAAGTTGAAATGGAGAGGTATATGTAATTAAAATCTAAACGGTAATTATATTGCCAGGACAAACCATTGTATCTAGAGGTGAATATATCAATGTAACATATAAATGTTGTTATTTCTTATTTTTGCAGTAAACAAGCTTGAGCAGTCATTTGAAGAAGTGACTAACCATGAAAGTGAGAGTGACAATAAAGAATCCATTGAAAGTTATGATGATGATAGTGAGTTTGAGCATCCCTATGAGATTGATGAATGTGACAAGTTTGAAAGTAATGAGTTGGAAGAAGTATCAAAGTAAGTGAACACATTATATAATCAGGTACAAAGATGCTGCCTTGAAAAAAAAAACATTCTGGTATACCAGATCATAGCATATTACATTTGCATTGCATTTATATTTTTGACAGGTCACTGACAATGGATGACAATTTAAGGACTGAATCTAAACACACCGAGTTTCTATCCCATCTACTGCTGTTCAGGTTTTGTAATTCATGCAAAGCTGACAATCCTTTTGTTGAAACAAAAGCTGTTGGTTCAAAAGCTGTTGTCACTACCACATGCAGCAACCCCACATGCCCTCAGAAGACAACAACCTGGCATAGTCAGCCCTTTGTGTCTGGAACAAACATAACTGCAGGAAATTTATTGCTATGCATTTCAATTCTATTGGGAGGTGGCTTGATATCTAAAGTTTGCGAAATCTTTTTACATATGGGCCTTGGGTGTGTTTCTTTAAATAACTACTTCCGGTATCAAAAGGTTAGTACATATCTACTGTTTGTCTACATACCTATTTACTAGAAGTTATATACCTTGTAGTACCTCATCACAAATGTCCTGCATGACGAACATAATTACAGCTTTAGCGTACTATCGAGGTTGAAAAACATCAATATCAATGATTTTGACAAGAAATATAGTTTCATTTGATAGTATTCTTTGTGATATAAATAGATAAAAATGGCTTTCAAATAAAAACCTGTGCTGATACAGCATCATTTTCACTTTGAAAGTCACGTGGTAGATATTTCATGTATGCTGCATGAATTTGGAACTCCACAGTTTTACAACAATTCTTTAGTTTTCCCAAAGAATTTTTTCAATTTCTCAATTAGAGACTCATTTAATAATTTTATTGATGGTATGCGACCTGTAGGACAAAACAGTTTCATTGCCAAGAATAACTTTATAACATATATTTTATTTTTCAGAAAATGCTTTTTCCAACTATATATCTGTACTGGAAAAAGTACCAGAGCACGTTGTTGGAAAAGGCTAAGGCAATAAAAGGTGGCATGGTGTTGGCAGATGGTTGTCACGACAGCATGGGTATTCTGCCAAATATCGTGCATATACAATGTTTTGCAGTTCAATAGGGAAAATAATTCAATTTGACCTTATTCAGGTAGGATGATTGTATGAATTTGGTATAATATTAGCACTGTTATATGTAATAATATTTTCTTTTGATAATTACCCCACAAATTATTATTTGGACAACAAGCATGATTGTCATGAATGGTGAGTGAATAACCCCCCCCCAGAGCTGTGAGAGATTTAATGGATACTCATGTGTGTATACAGTATTTATAATAATATTGTAACTTAGTCTTACTAGTACTATTCTTCTTTAGAGAAATCAGGCAGGGAGCAATCCAGCTGCGGAGTTCATCGGCTTCAAGTCCTGTATGAATTATCTTATTAAACAAGGATTGAACATAAAAACATTCATCTCAGATAGACATGCCTTGATTGCAAAATTCGTGAGAACTACAATGAAAAGCGTCACACACTATTCTGACATTTGGCACTCGAAGAAAAGTAAGTTGAGCAGTAAGTAAGTTTACTTTAGTCCCATAAAATATGTTACCTTTGCACTCAATTTTGGTTTCCTGTTTTTTTTTTTTCCCCGAAATCCGGAAGGTTCTTTTAAAAATTGCAAGGGAGAAAAATTGTGAAGCCTTAGATGAATGGATTAAATCATGTGAGAACCATCTACAGTGGAGCGTGACAATGTTTGATGGCAATGGTATGGTGATATGGGCCAAATTTAAGTCCTTTTTACGCCACATTACCAACCAACATACAGGCCATGATGATCCACTTTTCAACAAGTGTGGTCATGGCAATGACATTTTAGTGAGAAAGTGGCTTAAAACTGGTATGTATTAATTATTGTACTTGTAATACTGTCCTAAACTGAATCATACTTTGGCACTTTATTCAAGAGGCAGAAAATGCATTTGCTTCTATATTTCCTATCTTTTAGATTCAATACTCTATGAGAAAGTCTCTACTGCCTTTACTAATCCACAACTGATGAAAGGAATCAAACAGGCCTCTCCGTTAGCCAGACTAGTTGCATAGAAGGCTTCCATAGTGTTTTAAATCAATTCTCCCCCAAAATGGCAGCATACTGGTATCAAGGACACTACTGCAGGTTAGTAGTACCTTATTGCCTTATTCAGTTTACAGAATTAATAAATGAACTAATTACAATGTATGTTGTGGTATCAGATGATAATTATGAACAGAGAAAGGTGTTGATATGCTAAATTCTAGGTTTCTGTCTTGGATGTCAATAACTTCTTTCAATTCGAGTGTGTAAGTGGTTTTGGCCAAATCTAAAATTTTAAAGCAGTTTGGTGTGTAGTAGTTTTTACAATTGGTAGAGTTATTGAGTTGTTTAAAGATGTGAGAATTTCAATCAGTTAAGGTGTGCTCTTCAATCTGTGTCGAGAAATGGTAAGAGGTCTCACATACGTAGCAGGAAATTACATCCTGCACAAGTAAATTCATAAACTATGAATAATTTTAGAGCTGTGGGAATTGGGTCCTTGAAACTTTGTCTTCTTACAAACTCATGGATGATGAACTACATTTCTCCACCAGACCTGCTCGCTTCATTTGAAATGATTTACCAAAGTATTAAACAATTTCAGGAACTATGATGAGACCCCAAACCTCAAAACTGAAATTGCTAATCTCATGCAAAACTATGTGTTGTCTTACAAACCCACATCTATCGACTTAAAGAAATCATTGTTCTAAAACCAGATAAGGGAAATGGTGTAGTCATAATAGATTGCAAGATATATAAGGACTGCTGTCTTAATATAATTAATGACAAAATTTAGAGAAAGACCCTAAATTAAGTAAAGAAGGTAAACTCTAAAGGTTCTTTTGATGAAACTACATATCAAGATATCTATCCCAAAGGCTCCCAGATTGCATAAGCAAAGGGAAAGAAACACACCACCACTTTTCAGACCAATCATATCCTGGACAGGGGCATGTAATTACAAACTAGCACCCATATTTCCAACAAATACGCCACACAAGATTCCTTCTCCTTCTTTCAAGACATTCAGAATGTCGACACACGCAACAAGTATCCCATATCTTTTGATGTACAAAACCTTTTCATGAATATTCCTCTGAACATGTCCACCAATACCATCTTTAAACACAATCCTAACTTTCCTTAAAATGCTATTTTCATTTACAACTACTAGATCCCACTTCTTGTTTAATGATTTTATTTGACCAAATTGATGGAGTCACCATGGGTTCTCCTTTTGCTCCTATTTTACCTAATCTTTTTATGGGACATCATGAAAAATCCTCGGTTACCATAAATATATTGATAACATTTTCTGTTTATTCGACAGCAAACATGATGCTATGTTATTCTTTGATTACATCAATGCTAAACATCCCGACATAAAATTCACTCACAAAAAACAATTAAATGGTAAACTCCCCTTCCTTGATGTTTTAGTAGATAATTCATCCAACATTTGTCACTTCTTTCACAAATATTTTCAGTTTCACACTGTTAATCTACAAAACAGGCCTAATTCGCACTCTTCTTGACAGGACATTCAAAATTAACAACACCAACACCAGCTTAAACAAAGATCTCAACAAACTATCAGAAATTTTGAAACATAATTGTTTTCCTTATCACTAAACAATATTTAAAGACACCCAGACAAAACCCTAACAAAAATGTTCCCAACAACACAGAAAACACCAATATCCACTATCTCAAACTCCCCTACATTGGTAATTATTCTAGACTTACTGAAATTTAAATAAGACAATTTTGTGAACATTTCTGTAAGGACCTTAGCATCAAACTAGTGTTCTCTACTTTCAAAATCAAAACCAAAACCTTTTTCAGTTTCAATTACCTGATTCCCACAGCTCTAAGATCATTCGTAGTTTTTTAATTTACTTGTGTGGGATGTAATTCCCGCTACACTGATGAAACCTCTTGCCATTTCTCAACACAGATTAAAGAGCATGCCTTAACTGATCAAAATTATCATGTCCTTAAACACCTCAATCACTTTACCGATTGTACAAACCAGTACACACCAAACTGCTCTAAACTTTTAGATTCAGCCCATCAACACCTTCCTCTGATACTGCCTCCTTTAGTCTTCACATTACATACTGTCATTGTAATTAGTTAATTTACTCGTTCAGTAATTCCTATTTAAAACCTTACAAACATCACTCTGTAAACTGAAGGTGGCATAAATCTTGCTGAAATATATCTTTAAAAAGTATTCTTGTGTTTTTGAAATTTATAACTGTCCTTTTGTTAACAAGAAGTATTGGAATTTTAAAATCTCCATTAATGCACTGAACTTCATGAAGATACATCTCCCCATCATATAAATATGATAAACCAAACAAATTGACTGTCATAATTTTGAAATCCGAAGAATCATCTTATTCAACACCACCAGCAGCCATTGCTTCTCTCACTGATTTAACAAGCATACCAATTAAAAAAATCCCCTATCTGTAACACTTCAATTTCATATGTCAAATTAGAAAAATTTTTATCCATACATTCTTTACCCCACATTTTAGGATGAACTGCATTACCTTTATAAATGTCAATATGCAACTTATACCTGTTCCATAATTTTTTACTACATCTAAACATCATTTTGTTTTTAGTTTTACCACAAATTAAAAAAAAAAAAAAACAACTATAACAATTACAACCACATATTATTTTGTATGTGTGTATAACAAGAAATGTACCCACTTAAAGCATAAATAGCTGGTTCTATAACTACCAGAACACTACGTGGTATTTTCATTTTCATGGAATTGAAACAATTCACATTATGCAATTTTTATAAGGGAACATGGAAAGACAACTGCTCCAATTAGCATTGCAAACAAGATTTTGAATGGCATTCTGGTAGTTGTATTCAGCAGATGTATAAGGAGAACCAGCGATTAATCCTATTAATAATCAGGATTACGATTTAGTAATTCCTGCCAAGTGCTAACAAAGACCTTCAAAAAAATTTATTCTAAATAGCATCATACAAAATGTTTTTAACATTTTCCAAATTATCATATTTCAAACATTCATGATACTCATCATCATCCTGATTTTAATACACTCCAAGGATCACATTCAATAAATGTCTCCATCTTCACCCAAACCATTCATATTAATGAACATAAACCAGTATTATATCTATCCTGAGACATACCTTGATACTGACTGGCTCATTAACATCATATCAACATGTGATTAACACATTGCTGTTTTTGAAGTGCTCTTTTTTCAATTCCCCATAATTAAAAATCCACACTTATATTCTGAAAAAAAATAAAACGTTTTCACATTATTGAGCATGGTGCTGGTTGTATAAAACTATCTTTCTGACGTTTTTTCAAACTGAATTATTCACTGCTCTTTTTTGTTTGCCCATAACTAGAAAACAAACTTGTTACACTTACCATGTTACATTATTGAACACAATTTGTTTCCATATTGTGTTGTGATCTTTGAATCAGGTAAGCCACCTTGCTGATGACATATTAACCCACTACCTATTTGACGTTTTTGTTTTTTTTTCAAAATTAATATCTTGCTGTCCTTTTTCATTGTCCCTTCTTTAAAAAAAAAAATGCAGGCAAAATTCTGTATAGTCTTTCTTGCAGAGGGTCAAGGGCCATGAATGCATTCACCAACACTCTCCATGACTCCTCTCTCTTGCAGTGGTTGTACACTTCCCTAGGGTTCTCCTCATCCAATCCTTGATGTCATCAGTCCACCATTGTCTTTTTCATCCTCTCAAACTTTTACTGTCAATTCTGCCCTCGAGGATGTGGGCACTGAGGTTCTGTGACCTAACGACATGGTCAAAGTGCCACTCTGTCTCCATCTCCTCCAGGACTGACTTGTTGCTTCTGTGGGCCATCCAGCTGATCCTCAGTGCACACCTGTAACATGTCATCTCAAATGATATCAGGCTGCAAGTATCAGCTGCTTTGAGGGTTGATGTCTCAGCTGTACAGTGCCATGGGCCACATCAACATCTTCAGTAGCCTCAGTCCTTCCAAAGGGTGTTGAGGAACTTAAGGGCTGATCCTTGATCTCATGACTTCTGTCTGCTTAATGATGGATCCCAGGTACTTGAACTTGTCCACTTGGGCCAGTTTCACTCCCTGGTGGCTGCCATTACCTTCATCTTCTTTGTGCCAAATTAATTAAGCTATGATTAAAATAATGTCGATTTAAACAATATCTGTATTTAGGCTCAAGTACAATACAGTGCTTAGCTCTTGCTTTTTCGATTGCTGTAATTAGTCTTTCCATTTCTGACACATAAGATCCAACTAACTATCACACCAAAACTTCCTTGTCATTGAATAAATATGCCACAAAATTTCCCACCCAAATGATTATGGTGTAAATAAACCCATCTTTCAAAAAATTTATCTCATAGATAAAAAATTATCTTCAGAATGTCTTTGAATACTAAAAATGTGTATGGCACAGCATATTTTCTAACTCATGCAAACATTTTGTGTTTCACCAAGAAAAAACACTTAAAAAGATTACGTTATCAAATAATAATTGGATAAATGCACACCATACTACAAACATGGTTAAAATATTAAACAGTATTTCCCTAATTTTTTTCAATTTAATCATACCATCAAACATAGCTGCAAAATCAGGATCATTTTCCATTTGATCAACATTGTCAAAAACTATCTTTATATTTAAGTTTCCATGCACAGACGTGTCTTTTAACCAATTCCCACAAATAAGTTCTTTCATCAAAAGTATTTTTTAAAATTCTTTCAATCATTTCTAGCAACAACCCACACACAAACTTGTTAGCAATTACAAGTAAAATCAACATTGCTTCACTGCACATTTTTTATACTAAGAATACTTATCTTACCACTTAAAAATGTTTTTGATAAAATCAAATGTTGATCAGGTTATGTTTAATCCCTAACACTTGTGTCAACCACTTATTTCCGTTTAAATAATCCCCCAATATTTTTTTTTTCAAATTGAACTACTTCTTCTTTTAATCCCCCTCCAGACTGATGTCAATGTTTAAATTTTGGAATGTATTTATGTAAACATCTTTCGGTATTTTCAGGATCACAAAGCTTTTTTGTAAAGATTAAATCCCCAAAATTGTTGACAACTTTATCTTTTTTGTTTACCCATATTCAAAAATCAAACATTGTTTATTACACTAAATGATCACAACTACTTGTTAACTTTTTTAGTAATAATACGTTCATTCCTTGGACAACATGAACAATTATAATGAATGAAAAGAGATCCTCCTTTGGTTATTTTCATAAGAAATCTAAACATCTTATAAAAGTCCTATACTAATATAAATTTCCAATCACTCACTCTGAATAAACACATTCATGTTTGGTATCCAGTTCAAAATCTTCATCAGTTGTTTTAAAACTTGTAAGATTATCCCATTTTGTTTAAGTCATAATGTGTGTCTATAGATCTTCACACAATACAGCTTGCAGTCAATGATCACATCCACATTGAAAGAAAAGCATTTTTACACCATCAAATTCGTTTCAATAACAATGATAACAAAATCTTACACATAAAATCTCCCATCAGACACAACTTCACATTTTGTCAGTTGCCATATCTTAAAGTAAACGGTTTGAACTCAGTAGAATCGGTACGTGTTAGTGATAGTAGACTGTCCAGGTTACTGTAGTTTTGAGAAAGACTGTTGTGACTGACATTTTGATGGCCTCAGCAGTGGTCATCTTCAGAGTTAAAAAGAGATGATGAGAGTTACTCTGAATTTGACTGATGCCGTTGAAACATCAGTCACCAACAGTCTTTCTCGAGACTATAGTAACCTGGACGATCTACTATCACTAATATGTACATCTTAAAGTATCTCATTTCAAGAATATCCATTAAATAATACCATATCCACAACTAACCAAATTATTTAGTCTTCCAGTAATAGTTCCAAATGTTTAATACATAATACTGCTTCACATAAAATCTGTTCCTTTGTTATATGACAATAATTGCTCGATGGTAAAACTTCCCATACCCTTTCAAAGGTTATATTCAACTTGCAAATTCTTTCTTTCTTATCTATTGAAATCTTTTTTTAACAAGACTAACATGTCCATTTCTTCTCATATAACCCTTTTTTATCAAAATAGTAATCATCCAACTGACACAGAATTAACACTTGGGCATTGTTTTCTGAAAAGCCACACCTAAGTTTGGTGCTTCCCCAATTTTGAGATAATTGGATTGAAGGATGAAGGTGATTGGTTAATTAAACTGGTTCACACTCCCAAGTAAAAAAATTGCCTCTATTCCATTGGATAGTTCATAATTGAAAATTTTTTTATATTTTTTGTCTTAAAAAAACTGATAAATTCTACATTATCTCGAAGTTGGTTACAAATGTCTAAGATGTACTATGTTAAGCATTCATAATTAAGACTACAGTGATGAAGATGAAAATGATGAAAACGTTAACAAGTTCTGACCTATGAAACAGACCTCACAGGTCTGTTTCATAGGTCAGGAGACAAGGGGTTGCTTCTCAATGCATGACAAAACTCACTGTCCGAATAAATTACAAATGCAGGGTACTTTCCACAACCACATTTTAACCATTTATTAGTGTCATGAACTGACAGCTAATTAGGAACACTGCACAAATAAACAGACATGATTAATAAACGCACTTGAATAGTTACTCTTGAGATCACATTACACTTGCATGCACATATAAAATAACTGAATAATAATGTATATAGTGTCTTGATTACTTGATCTTCTGTAGAAAATATATTAAATTTGCAAATCTCTCCACGTTGATCATTCATTGTTTGTATTCGAAGAACCTATGCTATTTCTCTTGTACTTGATTGTTGTCACACAATGCAACCGGCAGTATCAGACGATATTTGGCAGTAAACCACCAATCATATGGACAATTGAGACATTGGTGCCATGACCAGGATGGATGAATTACAACGCTCGAAGATTACCTGAAGGACGCAATGCATACAGGCCACTAAATTATGGAACAAGGTGCACTCGCTGATGAGAGAAGAAATGGAAGAGACCAAACTCAACAGCCTGAAAGTTATGTTGGAAATATTCGACGCCAAAATCAAACAGTTATGACAACTAGACGAACAAGTCTCGAGCAAACTAGATGAAGAAGAGCTACTGGAAGCTGAAATCAAAGAAGCAGATGACTATCTTGATGAACTATGTGAAAGGAGGTACCGTATCAAATTCTTCATTGAGTCCAAGGTGAAACCTAGCAGGCAGAATATTCCCCCACCAAGCATGTCGCAAACATCTGTGTCAACAAATAGTTCAGCCAACCACAGATTACCAAAGTTAGCCCTGCCTATATCTATGGGGAACTTGCTTAAGTGGCAAACATTTTGGGACACTTTCCAAACGGCTATCCACAATAACTCTGGTTTAAGTGATGTTCAAAAATTCACCTATCTCAAAGCCCAGCTGTCTGGAGAAGCCGCTAATTTGATTGATGGCCTCCCTTTGACCGAATCCAATTATGTGCAATTGATCAAAATTTTGGGAGATATGTTTGGCCAACCACACAAAATAATCAATTCCCACATGCAAACTCTAATCGATCTACCAACCCCATCAGATTCAGTGACTCATTTACACAGATTTTATGACAGCTTAGAAAACCATATTTGCAGTCTTGAAACATTGGGCAAAAATCCAGACACCTATGGTGACCTTTTGACCCCTATCATTTTGACAAAACTCCCAAAATCATTCAAACACAACATTATTCAGGAAAGTGGTTCATCAGAATTGGATGTAGAAAAATTGCACAAAGCAATTTTGAAGGAAATCCAGATTCTAGAAGCCGGGGAAGAAATGTATTATCTCAATCACCTAACTAAACCCTTCAGCACTCCCCCATCAACGTCATCACTGTTGACAAATGCATCTCGAATAAAACAATGAACTAAGCGATCGGAAGGAAGATAATCCCGTAAAACAAAAATTATGTGTTTATTGTTCTGGTTGCCATCGTCCTCAAGAGTGTACTGTAGTGAGTGATCCAGCAACGCGCAAGAAAGGTGTGTTTCAATCAAATCTATGTTTCAATTGTTTGAACAACCGTTATGTATCGAAATTCAACTCAAAAAAACACTGTAAAAAGTAACAAGAAGCACCACGTGAGTCTATGTGATGAAATAGACAGCAAACAATCCATTGGAAATCGAAAATGAAGCAAAGACGGGCCATCGACGAGCACAAAGGATCAACAAACAAAGTCTTGATGCGCCACAAATTTCCACACAGGTTCACACTGCAAGTGCTGCCTCTGCCAACGCAAACCCTTTGAATGAAACCAGCGCAAACTTAACGGTAATTGGTCCTCACACGTCCATGTCCAACAACAACTATTGCAGAAAGCAAACATTTCTCAAAACAGCAATACACTCAGTAGATTCATGAACAAGATCTGCCACTGCCCACATCCTCTTTGATGAAGGTGCCCAACATTCATTCATCACCAAGAGATTAGAGAATGAGCTTGCAATTACACCAGACCACAGCAAAACACTAAATCTTTCCGTTTTTGGTGGTTCCATGTCATCCGTAAAGCAAGTAAACATAGCAACGGTTTTCCTCCATGCCGACAACAACAAATTATTCCTGTTCAAGTCATCGTCCCTGAGATTGCAGCCCCGCAGAAAAGTTTTATTACAACTCATGTATGAAACCTTCCCCACCCCATAACTTGTGATGAACAGTTCCAAATATCTCTCCTTATTGGTGCTGACCACTATTGGGATATTGTGGAAAATGAGATCATCAGAGGCAAAGGTCCCACTGCAGCAAAGTCTAAAATTGGCTATCTACTTTCTGGTTCAATCAAAACCGCCAGTTCATCAACATTCGCCCAGTTTAACATGAGTATCCTGAAAGTCATTGTGTCAAATGAGCCCGAAAACAAAGATCTCAAAAGATTTTGGGCTTTGGAGTCCATCAGAATTCTTCAAGATGCAACCTCCTCTAATAATGTGAAATTCCTTAGAGAGTACCAAAATTCTTCTGTCCACCTGGAGAATGGCCAGTATTGCACAAAGTTGTTGTGGAAAAACAACCACCCCTCTCTCCCCACCAACGAGGCAGTAGCACTAGGAAGAACTCGCTCAACCATATGCAGATCATCAAGGGATCTGAACAGCTTAGCCATTTACAGCAAAATCATTCAAGAGCAACTGAAGAGAAAGTTCATCAAGAAGGTTGATGATCTAGCTACTGTTCACGGTTGTTACCACTACATCCCACACCATTCAGTGTTTAAAGAATCGTCCACTACGCCTCTTCAAATCGTCTATGATTGTAGCTGCAGTCCAAACACAAATCAGTCGAGCTTGAACTCTTGCCTCTCAATTGGACCAGACATCCTCAATGACATGACTGGCATTCTTCTATGCTTCCGTTGTCACCGATACGGAATCACTGCAGACATCAAGAAAGCATTTCTCAATATATCCCACCATGCAACGGATAGAGATGCAACGAGATTCGTCTGGTTGTCTGACCCTACTGATCCCGAAAGAAAGTTTGATGATTATCGCTTCCAGCCTATTCTCTTGGGTGCATCATGTTCTCCATTCATCCTGAATGCCACGATCAAGAAACATCTTGACTCATCCAGTGACCTGATTAGCAACCACACGAAGTCTGACATATACATAGACAACTTAGTATCCGGAGCAGATGATGAAAACGAAGCTGTCAACTACTTCGTGGAAGCCAGATTCATTATGACTCCTGTCAATTTCAACCTTCATTCTTGGAATTCAAACAGACTAAAATTCCAAACACAAACAGCTGACAAGGGTTTTCTGGATAGCGACCCGGAATGCAAAGGATGATGTCCTGAAGCTTTAAGAGAAACAAACAAACAGCATCCCAACGCCCAAAATCTTGACAAAGAGAGATGTTTTATGAATGTCATCCAAGATATACAATCCACTTGGCTTTGTCCCACCTGTTTCAATCCATGCAAAAATCTTCATGCAAGAACTTTGGGAAGAAGACTACAGCTGGGATGACCCACTACCTGAAGAAATGCAGAACAAATGGCATGGAATTTCCAGTGATCTTAAGGCTGCCACTCATTTTGAAGCACAACGAAGATACTTTCCCTCACTCTCAACTTGGCCATCAAATGCTGTTTTACACATATTTGTCGATGCAAGCATCAAAGCATATGGAACAGTTGCTTATCTTACTGCTGGTCCTTACAGTTCCTTAGTTATGTCCAAGCCCTGCATCGCTCTTCTCGAGAAGTTAACATTACCACAACTTGAGCTCATGGCAGCCGTCCTCGGAGCAAGAATAGCTTCCTACTCAAGAAAACAACTAAGGATACATCACATTGTCTTCTGGTCTGATAGCCAAATCGTTCTTTACTGGCTTTCTTCTGATAAGGAACTTAAATGGTTTACTGAAAACCGAGTAGGTGAAATCCGTCAATTGACCAACAACGCCAGTTGGAGATACTGTCCAAGTTCCAATAATCCAGTGGACCTTTTGACTCACAGTATCCAAGCTCAAAGGTTCACTATCTCCCAGTTATGGAAAAATGGTCCTGCCTGGCTTACACAGGAAACTAACTGGCCTCAATGGGAACCCAACAGCATTCTACTACAAGTGTCCGATCCCGCCACTTCACAGCAAAGAAATCTTGAAACACCTGACGACCAACCCCAGCCTACTCTGCCCAAAGTCACCGGTATTACTGAGATGATTGACCATACCAAGTTCAGTTGTCTTCAAAAATTGGTTTGTACCACAGCATGGGTTATGCACCTCGTAAACATGGCGAGAAAACGGGAAGTGAACAAAGGCAAATCTCTCACACAAAAAGAAATTGACACCGCAACACATCTGGATATGTGGAATCCAATGAAAGTATATCACAACAAATTCATGAACCTGCAACAGAAAAGTGCCCCTCATCTTCCTCTTGTATGTCAGCTTCGACTCTTCATCCTTGAAGATCACATCATCCACTGTGGAGGATAAATTTACATCACACCTTTGGAGTTTTCAACAAAATTTCTGATCTTGCTTCCAGTGAATGAATATTTCACATCTTTAATCGTCGTGGACGTGCACAACAAAGTCTTATACTCTGGACTAAACTCCACCCTCACTTTCGTCCACCAACACTACTGGGTTCCAACCACTCGTCAGTTCATTAAGAAGATACTTCATCACTGCATCACCTGTTAAAAGGTGAACACTCTACCTTACTGTGCCCCCAATCCAGCCCTGCTTCCGTCACTTAGACTGAACGATTCCTGGCCATTTACCATTACTGGAGTTAATTTCACCAGTGCTATATTTGTCAAATCCACACAAGGCCAAGAAAAGGTGTACATTTGCTTATTTACCTGTGCAAGCACATGCGCCGTTCATCTCGAAGTAGTTACCAACCTCTCAGTACCAACATTCATCACAGCATTTCACAGATTTGTAAGCCGAAAGTCATGGTGTTGGACAACACTTCAACTTACCAGTCAGCCACAGAAGAACCAATGCAACTCTTCAATTCAGAAAATTTAGCCACACTGTTGACTAGCTGAGGCATTGAATGGAAATTCATCCCAGAACAAGCACCATGGTATGGCAGATTTTGGGAAAGATTAATTGGACTAACAAAAACATCACTGAAGAAAGTCCTTGGCAGAGCAAACATCAACCTGGAAGAACTGCAAACATTAACAACCGAGATTGAAGCCATCTTAAACGATCACCCCCTGACTTATGTATCCTCCAAAGTCAAAGACGACCATCCACTTACCCTGTCCCATCTACTCTATGACTGAAGAATCACTACTCTCCCTCATCCACTTCAGTACGATGAAACCTACAATGACCCGACATGTGGATCTGAAACCACTCTTATTCAACTTAAAGCAAAGCCGGTCAAAGACTTAATGGAACACTTTTGGAAACGTTGGCAACATGAGTACTTGACTGCATTACGTGAGTTCCACAAGACCTCAGGGAATAACAATACAGGAATCAAAGTTGGAGATGTAGTGCAAGTGCATGATGACACCAAACATGTGAATTGGAGGCTTGCTGTTTTAGGAAGTTTAATCATTGACGATGATGGTTTCTTACGTGCAGCAAACATCAGAACAACCACAGGACAAACAAATCGTCTGATTACAAAGTTGTATCCTCTCGAGGTCACATCAATGAACAAACATACAAAACCAACACCCTCCGAGAAGGAAGAAAGAAGCAGACCAAAGCGAGTGAATGCTAAAAGAGCAAAAGAAAATATGAGGCACTGGGCATCTGTACTTCTGTGCCCCCCAGAGGATGTCATGAACTGACAGCTAATTAAGAACATTGCACTAATAAACAGACACAATTAATAAACGCACTTGATTGGTTTATTGATAATAATAATAATAATAATAGATTGACCAGCAATCTATTAGAGGCTGTTGTACAAGCAATGAAGAGTCTATGTGGGAGACCTCACTTAAGCTGACATACAAAGACTATACATTGGATGAAGACAGAAAAGCTACACTGGAAGAAATGGTAAATATGTTTGAAGATTCTCTTTGACCAATCAGTCTTCAAGCAGGAGTGTCTTATGGTGCTGTTAAAATACCAGGAACACAACAAAGCAGCTTGGTATTTTGGCTTCAGGAAAGAAAATGTAGTAAGAAAATAAGTGAAATAAGTGCAAGGATGTGTGTTTACTTGTGCAGCAGAACTGTGAACGCAAACTGCCAAGTAATGTACTTAACCACCAATGCTTCATCTTTGATAGTGACATACGTGCCAACCCTCCCGATAGTTTGCCTATAAAAATCCTCCTGCCCATAACTTTAAAATCAATTAAAAACTCCCAGAATTCACGATACTGTATTTTTCTGTCGCATAAACATCGATTTTCCCGATTTACACAACCCCACTTTCCCTCAAAAACACGAAAACTTTCCTTACAAATGGTCCCCACAGAACATCTACAAACAGTTCACAGTTATCCAGTGTAAATAAAGGTTTACCTCCACTGAAGGCTTGAAGTCACAATTTTTGCAACTACTTTCTGATTCTGTTGAGACAAGGGTCAAAAAGTTAAAAATGTTTTTAGCATCCCATATTCCCAGCCTGCTTGCTCTTCAGTTCATTCTTTAGTCCCTTCCTTATTAATACTGGTTTCTTAAGTTCATATTTATTTATGATGTCTTTCACACATGAAAAACATCTAACTTGTAAACAAACTTTAAGAATATTTTCCACACAGAGGTTCAGACACTCTTTTGAAATTGATTGTGAACAGTTTGATGTTGCATTTTTCCAAAGACTTTCAACTTCGGAAGGGCCGAATACATGAAATAACATTTTGTCTGCTAGTTATCACTTTTCTCCTGAAAGTCAACTCAGCAACTTTACATAAGTTGACCACAAAAGTGTTGGGTGCCCATAGTCTTCCTCTTGACAATGATGCAATGTATTCATCCTCAAACGTCCCTTCTTTTAAAGAATATAACAGTACCTAGCTATATAGGATAGAGGACACAATTCCCTTGGCAGTAGATCATCATTAAATTCCTATAAAGCGAGTGGAATCATTCCACTTTTACTTAAAGATATGGTCCAATATTAAAGTTAAAGAACTATCACATCAATCAACATGCTCATACATGTTCACAACAAATTTATACAGTACAAGTCCTTTGTTAATCAACCACAGTCCCCCTGAAAGTGAATGAGAACAAGGAATAATTGTCAATTGTTCTCAAAAGATGGAAAAAAATTCTGCCATTTGCTATAGATCTTTCCATAAAATTCTGAAACTTATCCTGAACTTAGTCTGTTGGTAAACTCATAAAATGAAGCACTTGGACACAGTTTTTCAACTTCAGTCAATGTATTTTTGTTGTAGAGTTGGCTTTCATGAAGCTTTCTTCTCATCTCTGGAAGCATGTGGTAGTTTTCATCAGACTTTAACACAATTCTGTAGCCAGCTTGATGTTTGTTGGCATCATACATCCTTTTGAATTACAGGTTTTCTAGCAGTGAGGACAAGGAAACTGCTTTAAGTCTTCTACCTAGAACAAAAATTTAATAGCTGAGTTAGAAGTTGAAAAATGGTTGCTGACACAGCCAAAATAAAACTCGAATGCATACCTCTTCGATGCTTTCTTGGACTTCAGCTTTGATCTCATCAGCTTGTGCCTCTATCAAATAAATACTATTCTCAAACCTCTTCTGAAACACTTCCTACTGATGCAATGAATTTAAAAAAAAACCAAAAAAAAAACACTGTTTGTTGTTCTTGGTCCTATAACATTGAAATTACAACTATTGTGCACTTTCATTGTCCCATGACAGCTCACAACACTGATGCTCACAAGGTAACATGGGGCTTTGAAGTTTGCCGGTGTCACAGGAAATTTGTCCCCCCTATAATTTGTCCCCCCCGGGCCAAATTTCCTAGGAAATTTGGCCCCCCTAAATCGTATACCCAGAGATCATCAAAAACCACAACCAGAGGACAATTTGAAAAAGTAAAGAATAAAATACAGACCGAAAATTTTCATCTTGTGACTTGATATTCAAGTTGGAACAAGAGACAGACAAGTTAAAAAACGGTAATATTTCGGCTCTATTTCAGAGTCATCATTAGACCAAGATGTTTACAAAGCTTACTGCGTTATATATATATATAAGAAATTACAAGGATGATGTCATCGGCTATTAACAACGAAATTAACATAGTCGGATATTAACACAAGTGAGATATTAACAACGAAATTAACATAGTCAGATATTAACAACATGTGAGATTAACAGCTAGACGAGAGAAAAGCCAGACAATTGTCGAGTGGCTGAGAGATATGGAAATGTCGGATCAGACGAAAAGTGAACAACAAATGACAACAAAATTAACTTTAACTTTTAGGTTACGCCGTAGTTTTTTAATTAAGTTTCGAACAAGAAATTCACCTTGTTTACCAAGGTAGGTAAGCTTGTGAAGCTTCTTGTTGTTGCTAAAGGTGTTTAGAACATTTAATTGAATGTATGCTGCTCATACATTATGCGGAAATATAATTTAAAAAACGTTTTTGCTGTTTTAAAAGCATGTTGGCTTGAGTAGAAGTTATAGCGGCTTTTTATAAACTTTTTCAATAATCGATGACTCATCCAAAAGCTATCCGCAACCATGCATATTATAAAATTCCTAACCATAACTAATGATGCACACAACAAAAAGCTGCCAAAAGCACAATGGCTTTGAATCACAAATCGATGAGTCACAAACGTGGGATGACAAGCCAGCTTCTCTATATAAAGCCAAGCTGCAAAACTTTTTGTCATTGTTGCACATACTTCAAGAAGAGTAACATGGATAACTCTCAATACGAGACCATTTATAACTATGTCACCAGAGGGGAGTACCCTGCTCAATCGTCAAAAGAGCAGAAAAGATCGATCAGGCGTATGGTACAATCAAGAAACGCCGATGATGGCTTGCATAAAAAGTTCATCACGAAAGATGGAGTACTCTACTTCGTTGACAAGAAGTCCGACGGCCTTGGGTTACGAGAAAGGAGAGTGGTGCGATTGGAGGAAAGTACATCCATCATTCAGGAGTGTCACGAGGCTGAGATTGGCGGAGGGCACTTCAAGCGCGATAAAACGTTTGGAAAAATTTCAGAGCGATTTTATTGGCATGGTATGATGAAGGATGTAAAGGAATACGTATCTAGCTGCGATGTCTGTCAACGAGTGGACGGTAAACTTGGAAAACAACATGCAGAGTTGCACCCAATACCGGTATCAGACGTGTGGAAACAGGTGAGATTGACTCCTCCGAAACAATGGCGCAAAATAAATGCCTTTTGGTTGTTTCCCTATTCTATACGTACTAGCCTTACCAAAAATTTGTCTACTCTAGGTCGGCATAGACTTGATTGGGCCACTTAAGAAGACCGCACAGGGAAATAGCTACATAGTCACCATGACGGATTACTTTTCTAAATGGCCGGAGGCACAAGCCATTCCAGACAAGTCAGCGAAATCTGTGTCGGAGTTTTTGTTTAAGATGATTCTGCGATACGGGTGCATGGACATCGTCATAAGTGACCAGGGCAGAGAATTCGTCAACCAGGTATGCAAGAATATCCAAAACGCTGCCAATACGCTGCACTTTATTATTTATACGTATGAATTACATGGATAACAAAAATGTTAACGTACATATATCCATAGGTGAACAACGAGCTCTTTACACTCACGGGTACTGATCATTGCATCACAAGTGCCTATCATCCTCAAACAAACGGATTAACTGAACGGTTTAACCAAACTTTGGAAAGGTGAGTAGTCATAATAAGCTTTTAACTTTTAACTCTTTAATTAGTTCCTTTTAGTTTATTCATAATTTATATATCAACATCTTGTTATTTCATCCTGAGGCGTTCCACACAATCAATTATTTGTAAATAGAGTAGGGGTTCCCTCAATTCTTCATCAATGATGTAATCACTTTTCCCATGTATATATAAACCTTAGGTCCGCTTATGTTAGTTCACTTGGTCTGAAGATGATTTTGCAATAAAATCGAAATATCACCATTTCACAGTTTTCAACTTTCGGTAACTTAAATCTTAAGTTAATTTCTATTACTGCAGTTCTCTAATGAAAGTTATCAACCAAGACCAAAATAACTGGGAGGACAAACTTGATAGCGTTCTCTTCTGCTATCACTCTTCCAAGAATGACTCCACAAAGTACAGCCCATTCTATTTGATGTATGGTCGTGAGCCAAAGCTTCCGATAGAAATGAGAATGGAAGGTAATGCTCCTAATTGTAACCAGGGTCAGCATGACGGTAAAGAACTCTCTTTGGACGAGAAGGTTCAACAGTTACTTAAAATGAAGAAATCGGTTCATGACTTGGTTGTACAAAATAGCGACAACGCACAAGATCGTCAAAAACGAAACTATGACAAGAAACATGATTCATCTAAGGTTGGTAACTTGCTCTATTTGCATGTTTAAACTTGTTTGGGTATGATTCTTTTAATAGAATTTAGCATGATCATATGGTGGCAACCTAAATTAATGCTATGTGCCAGTCCAAGGACTTAAAGAAATTATTAGAGTTGTTCACACTTTAACCTATTCCTCTACAGGTTCTTGCAGTTGGTAATAAGGTGCTGGTAAGGAACATGCGGAATGTTGCTCGAAAAGGAGGAAAAATGGATACTCGTTGGACTGGCCCCTATGTTATTGCTGCACACGTTGGAAAAGGTAGATACAGGCTTTTGGATGAACAATCTGGAAATCCTTTGAAGCAAGCAATCAACAGTTCCCGGCTTAAGAAGTACGTCGAAAGGTCAGTCCAAAGTAAAAGAAATGAAGACACAGCCAAAGAGAAAGGAAATGAAGGCACAGTACATGAATAAGTATTTATATTCTTCTTTTTTATGGAAATAAAACACAGCTTACTAACTTTTGTGCCTAAGTAATCTTTTTGACAAATTTGAGGTTTTTGCCTAATTGCACCATCCTAAATCCGAAGACTTGCTCTTAAAGACTGATTGAAACAAAACTCAAATTCATCAAAAATTGACTTATGCATTAAAGTTAGTAAACTGTACAAACTGCGGTACTCTTTCCATGTTAATTTTTCAGTTTTCAACTGTTTTTAACCCCTAGGCAAAGGAGCAGCACACGAGCGATGTGTGGATCAAAGAACTAGGTCTGAAGAAAGTGGACAACAAAATTCTACAACAGAAGAGTATGCTCAACGACAGAATTATCAATGCAGCTCAGAAGCTTATAAAGAATAAATTTTCGCAAGTCGGAGGTCTTCAAGACCCTGTGCTTTCACAGACCTCGTTCGAATGCTGTCCGGGTGAAGGCGTCCAAATACACCACACAGGAAAACCCACTGGATAACGTCCTCTTCGATTGGGGGGCAGCCGATAGCTGTCTACGACAGTTCATTTAATGACCTGACGGAGTCGACCAAGAAACAGCTTGCAGAGTGTTATCGTGGTTTCATCGACGTCACAAGCCAGCTTCGTATTGAGATGTGCCCAGCACAACTACAGAAAGGATCCGTTGACTGTGGCTTATTTGCGATTGCGTATGCATACGAACTAGCGAGTGGGAACACTTATCTGAATGAAGTGTTTTTTGATCAGTCTAAGATGAGAAACCACTTATTTGGCTGCTTTGAAAGAGGTGAAATCTCCCCGTTCCCCCGTAGTTGTGGAACAGGCGCGTTACGTGTCAATGGACTGAATGAGTTGGTGATACAAACATTTTGTACGTGTTGTTTGCCAGAATACGGTGATATGGTTCAATGCGATCTTTGCGACAACTGGTACCATCTTCCATGTCTGGATTTATGTTCCTGTCCTGAGGATGATCAGGAATGGCTTTGTGACTTATGTGTTCCGCCATCGGCAAAACGCAGTAAAAAGTATGATTAGTTTAGGAAGAGTTGAACTAAGGTTTTCATCGTTCTTGTAAATATTACATACAGTATTTAATGCAATTGCTATAAGAAATAGATATATATTTTACTTTTAAAAAGTCTTGAATTACTTGTTTCAAAGGGGGGACAAATTTCCGAAGGGGGGGACATATTTCCTAGGAAATTTGGCCCTGGGGGGGGACAAATTTTTGGGGGGGACATATTTCCTGTGACACCGGCCTTCCAAACCATGCAATGTTCATATCCTTATGTTGTTATGTCAATCATAGGAACTTCAGCATTTGCAACTATTAAAGCTTGTTCTCACCAAACGTTTTAAAACAGAACTGAAAATTTTAAATGCAAATATGACGATTAGCAATTTATGAATATAAAAAATTTCAAATTCTTATTTGGTTGCCAAATGGTTTAGGGTTTTTCATTTTTTTATGATTGCATTCACTCCCCATTTATAAGACAAATCATTTGATTATCAAAGGTTAAAGTTTAGAGTTTTTGACAATTCTGAAAAATTATCAATCTTACTCAAAGGGTGGGAGAGGTATTGTTGTGTACACGTACTTCTAGTTTTTACTTTGACTTATTTGGTTGTGTTTGGGCATGTACAGAGTAACTTTACCACCATGGTGTGTATATGAACTATCTTTTAAAAACATTGATTTTGTTCAGGTCAACTTTAATTTAAAATCTCAATGTTTTCATATTAGAGTTTAAGAGACAGATGTTTTTTATATAGCTGACTACAGTCTCTTGGAAATCAATGGTTATCAACCCAAGAGAATCTACTGTATTATGGCAGGGTCATTGCTAGATTGACTTGATTCTGAGTTATCAGTTTCCTCTGGCACTTGTATTATCGCAGTTGACATGTTTAGTACTAGGGATGTACTGAGCTATCTAATCTTTTTGTGAGAATATTAACAAGAAGCAATAGTTAATTCAAAATTTTAAAAAGGACAAAATATTGTTATTCTAACTTTTTTCCTTTTGTGACAATATCCAAATTACATAACGAAAAATGAAGGATTTATGCTTTGCCTTGACTAAAACATGCTGGCAAATATTCAGTAAAAATGCACTTTTTTATACATAATATATAACATACTCTGCAAAGATGATTCACTCTGTGATTTTGGTACTAATCTTTAATGAAACTAGCAAATACTTTGAATATTCTGTCAAACAGTGAGCTTTTATGGCTTGCCAGTTGCTATTGACAACAAACCCTTGACCAGTGGTTGTAAAGGGGATGGTTATCACATATTCTTTTTAGAATTTAGGCATTACACCAAGTTTCAAAGATTCACTATTGAGAAAGCTGAATTATTCCAACATTTCCCCACTGTTTGGGCATGCAATAACATTAGCATTTCATTTTTTGTTTTCAGTTAACACTGATTCTTATTGAGAATAGATGACACTATTGATCTTCACAATGAGAAGCAAATGCTTGTCCACAGTAGGAGTATGTTTGCTTAAAAGCTATTAAACTTTTGAAAGCAGGTGACAAAAAGAAAGCCAAATCTTACAAAAGTCTTTACTCAACACATTGAGCAGTTGTTTCAGAGTTAATGTAGGTCTCAGGAATCTTCCTCCAAAGCCAAGCAAACAAGTACATTATCTACAGATTATTTTGTGCTGGAGAAAGTTTTGAAGTACAATGCAAACAGTCATCTTTTCTACTCATATTAAGAACAAACCCGAAAATGTTATGGTCAAAACATTCTCCATGAAGTGTCCCAACTGTTTGACAATGTCATAGACCTTATTCCAAAATGGATGAAAGCGATATTCAAGGGTAAATGAGTTCTTTCTTGTTCTGACCAAAGATGATATCCCTGGGAGTTGTCTTTCTGGTCATCCACATTCATCATTAAAAATGACAAATTAAAGTTCTGGTTGCAATGCTGAGGTGACTAGTACAAGGGAATAAAGACAACGGTGCAGCTTATCAGAAGTTATGCTCTTCACTAAAACTTGTCAGTCTTTAACGACAGCCAAGGTAGTAACTGTTTCCGTTTTTGTATTTTAGGGTTGAAGAATACATAACCAGAGGTCTTGATCAAAACATCATAGATTTTTGATGAATGCATGATTTAGACATGATGTAAACTTGGCAGCTTGGCAAACCTATTATTATACCGTACTGTCACTGGTATACGGCCCCTCATGTCGAGGGGGTGTTCACCCCATACCTTCCCAACTATATGCCCACAGGTGAAAAGTAAACCGAACCATTCCTGGTCAGTGTGGTGTAGGATAATGGAATAAATTGACATTTAAAAATATACAATGAAATGAACATTGAGTCTGAAACAACCAAACATTGTTTTTTCCACAGGATACAGTTTTAAAACAAAACAGTAAACAATGAACATAATCACAAAGGTATGCGTCAATTTCACATGCTACCAAGGTTTAGATCCAGCAAACCACCATTTTAATACTTAGTCAAGCTACCAATATATTTTTTCCATATTTATTAATCATTTTCTGGATCATAAAATCCTTCAGGGTCGAGGCCTGAATCTTCTCCTTCATTGTCAAATTGTATTTCAACTGCCTCGTATCATAGTTCATTCACGTCTTCAAATGGGATTTGGTCATCTATAAGATGCTCTTCTGATCCATCCAGGTTATTGGATATTCGTGTTATTTTTTAAACTTTTTTTTTGACAACAACCTCTGAAACTCCCTCCCAGGTGGCTGATAATATGTTGTCGACCTATTTTTTTATATTTCCTTATGTGATGTGCTGACCTTCCTGCATCCATCTGACCCACTGTTCTCTGAGATGATCTTTAAATGGTTTGCACTGACTGTGTGCATCCACTAGGGTTATCCACAATGTCCATTTCATTATCACGAGCCCCGTCCTGTGTAGTCTGCATTGTATGTATTGTGATGCAATCTAAAATTAAGAGGTGACGTACATCATCGACATTTCAACCCCAGACATGCCAAAACCATTCTGCTATCTTCTCGTTTGTCATCCATCCATTTGGAAAGGTGCTGATTTTAACACTATCTGGCACCCTCAGCCAAACAAGTACTCTTTGAGGAATTTCTCCTTGTTGCTCTTTGAAGATGATTAAAGCAGCATCCTTATGGCCAGATGCATGAGCAGAAAGTATCACCATCAAGCCAACTTTGGAACATCCTGTGTTGGAAATACTTATAGTTCATTCACCCTGAATGTTATTTGTGTACACGGGGACCATGTCAAAACAAACCATTGTTTGGTCAGCATTGGCGATGTTGAAGTCCGTTTAGTTGTAGTTTTCATGAAGGTCTTTAATGGTGTTTTGGAATGCATCGCATTGGATGACAGTCTTTGGGGAGATGCTGACATTCATTTGTTCCACAACAAAGACCAACATTCATGCACTTTTTCAACAACTGTGCCAACTGAAGTAAAATTATGAAAGTATTGTACATTTGGTGGATAAGAAATTTTGACATAGAGGACAATTAAGTTTGTTTTGTTACCTGCACTCGCAGAAAAGTTGTCGTTGTTTTGAAGCCGTTGAGCTGTTGCTTTATGGATTTCTCTTGCCTTCTCTCTTAGACTTAAATTTGAGACAACACTGCCTTCAATTCTCTCGTCTAATAAGTACTGGAGAAGGTCTGCATCCAGCAAGTCAGAGAATGGCTTTCCACCTACGTGAAGCTTCCTCTTAAACTTATCACAACAGTATTTGTGTGCCAAAAGAGTAGCATAATTCTGCTTCCATTCCTGCACTCTTCTTCAGGAAACTCCAATTTTGTGCTCAGTGGCCTGAAAATTCTCTCCATTTTCCTGGTACCAACAAACAATCTCCAACTTTCTTTGAATGGTAAACGAATGTCATACACAAGGCATATCTACTCTACTGAAATACATCAAAGTCATTGCCTTTTCATGTGGCCTCAAATGGGACATGTTTCCACAATGCCCTGTCTGTTTGCCACCAAGGTTCTCAAATGTAAGGAACAAAAATAGGAACATGTTTACTCCCTTGAACTTGAAGCTGTTTTTACATGAGATGATTTTTAGTGCCAGAAACATACAGAAAAACTGAAGCTTATAACCTACTGTCAGAGAGAAAAAAATGGAAGAAAAAGGGACTAATAAAGGGAATACATTGAAATTGGACAGAAAAAGGGAAATAGCAACATTAAGATTCTAACTTAAACTTTTCTCGATAATAGCAAACTAAGAAGATTATTACGTTCATGACTGAAGTGGACGTGCATCAATCTTTTTTTGCTGTGCCTGCATGGGAAAAGCGTTCTTGCGGATAAAAAAATTTTGAATTGTTTAAAGGACTTTTTGTGAGGTATTGACATAATAGGTCTTTAGGAAAGAAAATAAGAGGTGCTTACTTTGAATGCAGCATACATGAGGCAGGGAACTTCAATTTCTATGACTGTATTCAATAAAAAGCATTGTGGCTTCCATGACTCCTGAATATTTTATTTCATACTATTTATATGCACAGTTCTCACCTTATTTTCTGTCACATCAACAGCCCTATTGCGATAATCCGTACTTTATCCATATCAAATGATGCATTTCATTAACAAGTGAAAGTGGGGGCATTTACTTCAGTGGGGGCAAATACCCACAATGATACGGTACTTAGGGAGTGGTCTTGATAAACCAGAGGTACCAGCATTGCCAAGTACCTCCTCTTCTATACTGACAATGACATGAAGTTGTTGACACTAGTTCTTGTGATGGTTTTGGTTTTGTAGAAATAAAGTGCCCACATTCAAAGTTCAATGTTAATCCAACAGAAGCATACAGTGATAATAATTTTAGTTCTGAGATATAAGGTGGAGCTGCAAAACTTAAGAAAACCCATGAGTACTATGACTAAGTACAAGAACAAATGGTGTGACTTTGTTTTGTACACTAGTGGAGGACTAAACATAGACAGAATTTATTTCAAAGACCAATACTGGAGAAAATTTAGGGACAGGTTGTGCTCAGTATATTTTACTTTTTGTCAGTAGCAGCAGAGTTGAATTGTAACAGTTAAGAAATGATGGATGAGAATGCTACACAGAGTTTTGGTTTACAAATCCACTTGCAAAGTAAATGTTATTCAAGTAGGTTGAGAATAGTAAATTATATTGAGTCATACTTTTAACCAAATTTTATGTAAGTAGGTAAATATACAACATAATTTTCTGTTTTGGTGGTGAATATTAAGTTGCCTCATTCTCATCTTCAGCAGATGATGCTGAATGCCAGTAATGCAGGTTTTCCCCTTTACTTCCAGAATCACAAATATCATAACACTGGAAGATTCTGCATAAAAGTTTAGGTCTTTGTCTGTGTTAGAGCAGTTGAGCAAGAAAGATTTCTTTTTGTGATCCTGGCATTGTTTTGGTAGGTGACTGTGGCTTTCAAAGCAAGCAGGTTTTCCTGAAGTTCCTCATTTCTCAATTTTACTTGAGTGATGTCTTCTTCAGGTGCAGTAATCCTGTCTTCATCAACCACTGCAGATGAAGTTGGTTCCTCTTGACTAGCATTGCTAGTACAAACCTGGATTGGTCGATTTTTTTTTCTTTTAACTGGAGAAGCACTTTTCCATGAGAAGATCAACAGCACAGCTGTAACTCAAAGTTTTCATCTTCCACTACATGTATTTTTGAAATCATTCTCTTTGAAGTGTCTTGAACAGACATGAGTATTGTCAGTAATTTGGAAGTGGCATCCAACATCTCTCCAAATAGCTTTAATCCACGTGTCCTTTGAAAACTTGTGGAAAGATATCTTCTTACCATCTTCTTCTTTGTACAACTTTTTTTAACAATGTGGAACAGAGCAATTCTGAGGCACATTTCTAGTTAAAACTCAAACGAACGCTGTATATTTCTTTATTAACATCTTACATCTGGCCCTTATGATCTCATTTCCATGCTAGAATAATTTTCTGAGCAATGAAGAAATCCCTCTTGACCAAAGCTTTATGATTGATATGGTTACACTGAAGGTCTTGGACTATTCGAGTGAAAGTTAAAGCTTTCAATAGTCACAATAACTCAGGTAACACCATGGATGATAGACACCCCAGACTAGTTCATATTAGGAGAGGTAGGAAAATACAAAAGGATCTAGCTCTAAAATTGTGTAGGCAAGCAAATGTACCTCTGGGCCCTTACAGTGAGACAGAAATATCACACTTTCAGAAGGTTATAGTAGGGTAAAGTTATCAGAGTTGATTTACCAAGGATCTGTAGGTTTGAGAACATTATTTTGTAAAAAAAGGGTGACCATTATAATGCTGTCAACCCTTTGAGAATGCCTACATTTCTTCATCATCTCTGTAATTCCCCATGCCTTACAGGTTTAAGCAAAACTTGTGCTTATTCTGTTGGAAATAGTTTTACCCTGATTGTTTAAAGTATTGTCATGCTAAGGAATGTTTCAAAAGATGGTGCTACACCTTCCAAGTGGAAGCGATCATTCTATTGTGGGATTGGATTGGAAGTTGGAACATGTATGTGGAGAAAAAAATGTCACATCTGTAATCAACTGACCAGAGTAATGGTGAACATAAAGTAAACTGTTGTATTGCTCAGTATCTTGATGGAACAGAATTTGGTTTTGAAGACTACAATTCCTTAGATAAGTTTTTCCAATTTTTGTTTTCATGCTAATAGCTCGTAATGCCAAGGGTTTTTTCCAAAACCGACCCACAGTAGACATATATAGTCAAGCAGGGTAATTATTATGCATTTTCAGCAAACTTTTGATTTCTTCATAGAACACCCCCTGCTCGAAGTTAGATGCTTAGTGCTATAACTGACCTTGGTTACTTTAATACCCATGAAAGATTTTAGTTCTTCAGATTTTTAGTATCAAATAAGAAGAAAAAGTCATCGCATAATGTTTATGCATCAGAGCTGAAATATTACACATGAAAATTTTGCACTTAAGGCTTATTTTCACATTAATATTTGTCAAAAGGTAGCTGTATACTAGTTTTATTATGCAACAAGATACTGACACATGGTAACATGATCTGTTAAGATGTTGGAAGTCTAGTATTGAGAAAAAAATACAACTTTTATACAGGAGGTAGTCCATTATGATGTGAAATAGTCTGGTTAACAACTTGTATCACCTATTTTACAACCATTTTTGTAGGCAAATGGGAAAGCCACTAACTCTAATGGAATTAACGTGTTACATGATGATTATAGTTATGCACCAAAAGGTCATGTATAATCACTGTATTCTTTGATTTTATAAGGTTTATTTACAGAATATGCAAGTAAAATTTTATGAAATCGAACTACAATTACCATTAGCATAGTAGGAACCAACACATCAAAGAATTATAAACTGCCTAGAAAGTTCATGTTACTTCAATCTTGAAGCTCGCACTTCTCTATCAAATTTTTCTTTCAAAAGTGGGTATGCTGGAATGTTCCACTTCCCTGCTTTCAATTGGGCCATACGCCAACATCACAATGCAGGTGAGTGGGAACAGATTCCAGTACAGTGTCTGTTCCAACATGTGGCCTTAGACAATCTATTTCAATGCCACTTACAGGACCATTGGTGTCTTCCAGAAACCCACAGATAGCTTTGCCAACATACAAATGGCTCCAATACCACTGTTGCACCACAGATTGTTCTGGCTCAGGGACTCAGTCACTTCCATAGTTTGACCAATTGTCTCTTGTCATTTACCACCTTGTCTGTTATTCCATCATCAGGATCATTACTGAGTTCAATTTAAATGTTATCAAAGTTTATCTGAATTTTAGCTTTTGATGACTTTCTTTTTGTAGTCTTTTTTATCCATTCTTGGCTCCTTTTCCAAGCATTGTAGCTCTTCAGGGTAAGTTGCATCAGTCATAATTTTAGTTTTTATGCCCACCTGTTGTCTTTTTGCAGCTGGTTTGCCTGTTGGTCCCTTCGTGTCATCCACCACCAGCTCCTCAAAGTTTTTATTATGTTGATCTGTTGTTGGCATAGCTGGGTTTTCTTGCAGACTCCATACAGGAACCCGAACCTTCCCTGAAATTGGCGGTGGAGCAGGGCCTATTATCTTGCAGGTGTGGCAATCACAGTGGATCCTGATGGGGGTAGAATGACCAGGGCTTGTGCTAGTTGGTTTTGTTGATGTCCTAAGCACTGATGTGCCTTCCTGAGGTGAAATGTGGTTGCCATCATTGCCATCGGGGCTGTCTTTTGGTGTTGCACTAATGGAGGTCACTAACTCTTCCATAATGTCTTTTGCCTTTACAAGTTTAACCCATTGGTTATGTTGCTTTGACAGACATCCTGTCAAACCTATCTCTTGTGAACTTTTCAGTCAACTGGGTAAATTCCAGTTGCTCATAACCCTGCCTTCGCCTTTTCTGGGGATAAGCACATGTGCCAGATGTAGGGGTGGATCTAGACTATTGCCACTAGTCTCTAGAAAACTAGTCAAATATTGATAAAAATGAAAATAAACGTACTCTTTGTCTCATGTCAAAATTATTTTTATAAGCAGGAAAACCATTATTTTCATGTGCTTGCCTCAATCTTGTACGGCTGCTGCTCCTTGAGATAAGGCACTGGACTGACAAAGTTGTGTGACCCATGGAAACCTTTGATATTTGTGGGGAAACTAGTCAAAGTGTTCCTCTTATCGGCTAGGCAATTAGTGATGTCAAAAGGAACTAGTCAGAAATTGCTGCTGTTGGCCTATCAACGTTAATGTAATTATTGTGCACTAGTCATGCACTAGTCAAAATTTATAAATAAGGCCCATCTATTTTGTGGGACCTCACTGCTACATGAAGTGATAGAAAGTTTGTTAAATGGCGACCCTGTCTTCCGTAAAGAAGACTGTTCTCCTTTTGACATCAGTCTTAGTATATTCTAGAATTGCTAGGTGTGCAGATGGCGATAAATTTCGGTTCATCCAAAACATGTGGAAACCCAACATGCTGTATAAGCTCCTTGTGTCTGGAAACTGGTGCAAATCTTCGAAAATTCAGGCATGGTTACTTTGCCTTCCTTGCCTTGCATACTCCAACTACATTGACGGAATTTTGTTTGCCCTGTCTTTGTTTTAGAATGGAGTGTGCAAAGAATGTTGCCAAGCTAGATAAGCTATTTAACACCATCACTTATTTCAACTAATAATCCTGCCAGTGTTTCATCCATCATCTTATTGCAATATGTTACCTATTTAACTTGGTACTGATCCATCACATAGGTTTGCTTTTATCAACTTCTAATTTTTGTTGTTACAGTATATACCAGATATCCACATCATTCATACGTAAACCCTTCTTTTCCATTCATGAGTAAAAAGTATGATTTATTTGGAGTCTAATGCAGCATAACATTGCCCTATTTATCCAAGCTAGAGGGTCATGTTTTAAGCACTCGACTATTCAGTTTATCACTCTTAGATAAATGGAAAACCCTAGTCCTAACTGATAGGGTTTTTGAGAGCCAATGGTTTATGGTCAGCTTGTTTTCCAAGGAAATCTGAAACTCTTACCATTCAAATTTATGTTATGTTAACAGACTTTGCAATTTACATACCATTAGGTGGTCTGAGTTGCTCCTCCATTACCAGTTAGCTCTTACTGTCTGTATTACTTATTACTAAGAAAATTTCTGGAGAGAAGTCCACATGGAACACTACACTGAAGTGTTCCCTACTGACTTCTCTCCAAAACTTTTCTTTTTAAATATGTTTCTTTGATCATGTCAGGAGGGCACAAGTAGTGAACATGAGCACTTCCCATCTTTAATTTGGTTCCATTAATTTTCTATGCTTATCTCCTTCCCACTGTTGGTTAAAATTGGCTGTAATTACCATCACAATCTTCACAGCAATCCTTAGATTGCTCGAGTTGACAGAAACCATTATCATATGGAAGTCGAATTTCTTTCAGTGGCTTGGCTGAAGCTGTACTGTGTCCTTTTAATTCCAGTACATGACAGACCAGTACTTGTACACTGGTTGGCTATGAACGACAAGAACGTTTTCTGTTTTTTCTGTATAAATGCATCGAGGAACTCTGGCAATGTCTTGAATGACCACATAGTTAGGGGTATTTGTAAGATTACTGGTTGAAAATATATCAAGAGGGAGTGGTTGTATAAAAAGGTTTAGGTATTGTAATCTATTATGGGTTGCTAATTTATCTCCTGATTATGTTATTGTTACTGAACCTATCGAGGGGGAAAAGTGCACTTTGGCATTGTACTCTGGCTGACTGATAATTTTTGCTTGTCAAAGGGTTAGTGACATGGGACCAGTTTACTACAGCCCATGAAAGTATAAATAGGACGACTCCTTGCCTCCAGTCTGAAGTCACACCTTGGACAAGTGTGAGTAGCTTCTAAGCCTCCCTCTAGGGTTACACAATTTAGTTTTTCTGGGCATTGAGTTTGGCTTGTGGCTCTGAGGGGGTGTGTTTTCTTACTTGGCGACGAGCTTTGGACATGTAATTTGGGAATTTAAAGTGCCTTTATTTATATTTCATAACCCTATCAGCCACCTAAGCTGTTCTTCCCAGAGGTCCAGTGTTACAGATAAACCATGAAATTATAGTTTGCCAGTGTTGATGAGATTTTTCTTGCTAAAACTGTCCTCAAAATGCAGGAAATAGCTCTTCAGACAACCAAGTAATCAAACATTTTCTGCAGAGCATCTTGCTGCCGGAACACTCTAAGCGTTTCTCATGCCTTTGGCACTCGGCAACTAGTCACAGAATATTCTAGATCCACCACTGAGATGTCACCCAACTTGTTTACAAAAGTTGCCTTTTTTATTGTTTCCCTTGGCTCCCATATATTGATCCAATCATTCAAGGTTTTTTCCCCATTCTCTCTTAAGTGACCGAAGCATGCCACATCTAACGGTTGCAACTTGAATATCGTCACATTCTCTTCTCTACTACTCTGATGGAAATACGTGTCAAATATCCATTGAAAATTAATAGTAGAGGTCTCCCGGTCACCAATGCTGTACATTTGTTAAACCATTTGACAAGCACCTCCATTGTAATCCAGCCATTCTCTGAGATACCATTAAATATGATTGGAAGTGCTCTATTATCTCGCTAGGTTGACCGGACGTTTTTCCCAGCAAATACAATCAAAGGATCAAGAGCTTGTCCAGCAGCACTGCATATGGCCAGGGTTGTGTGTTTTCCCCCCCTGGTCCACATGTAACTTTGTACTTCTGTAGATCGCTGGGAAAACCGCTTTCATCACAGTTTTATCCTTGTTCTGGTTTCAACTGTTTCTCATGCATTAGTTTTTCCAAAATGTCATAAAAGTCTTATATGATGAATGGGTTGGAAGCGGCGGACTTTCTAGCTGGACTAATCATGTTTGCTTTTTTCTACTGATAAATGCTCAAAGCCAATCTTTAATGGGTATTTTCGAATTATGACTGCAAACATACTCCTGGACAAGATCGTTAATCTGGTCTCATGTTGGACTAAACCTAAAAGAGCACATTATCCCAATATATATGGCCAATTGCTCTTCAGCATCTTCAGACATTTCATATTTTGCCACAGTTTTTTGAATAGAATTTCCTGCTGCAATTCCTAACAATGACTTTTTGGCATCTTCTTTAGATCATCCCTTTCTAGTAACAATTCTGGCTTGTTTTACAATCATAATGTATATGTTTGAAATATGTCCTTGGATACTTTCTGAATGATTTGGGTGTACAACTACTTAGCCATAATTATATGCATTGGATGAAAGGCAGGGTACCCTAGAATGTGTGATACATGACTAATGCTAAATCTGGGGCAAGGTTTCCCCTACACATGTAGATTTACACTTGCCTAATGCACAAGCATGACTGCACATTACCATCTAATGGGCGTTCAGCATTAGAAGAAATTTTAAACATATGTCTGGGGGAAGGTGAAAGAAACATTGCCCATGCTACAAGTGTAAATTTTCACTTGTTAATCATAATTGTGCACAATCATCTACAAGAAAATGGTCTTAAGCGCTTACTCAGCAGTCAAATACATTTCTTTAGACCAGCCGTGTCTTAAAGGTAATGAGAAGTTCCTAATCAGATTGTTAAAAGAATTTTGAACCATGTTTATGTACTGATTACTGTGCTGGTTTAAGTTTAATAAATTGGTGGGGAAATATGCACACAGCTGTGGCTATTTGTGCAAAGATATTTGAAACCAAAGTTAGACAGGTTAAAGGTTTAATAAATGTTTGGGTATTGCCGCTGGGCATGTCAAGAATATAAAGTTGAGTAACGGACTTTGAAACTTCACACTGGTCAAGAATGACAGCTGTCAAAAATGTACAATATTCTGGTAGCTATGCACATTTTACATGATTTAACAGCTTAGAAATATGAAGAAGTAGTTGGATTCTATGATAAGAATGCTGCAAAATAAGGTGTGTAATATTTACTCTCCAAGTGTGAGTAACAGTTACCTGCCTTTACTATATGTTATTCACTCCAGGCAAAAAGTAATGCAACTGCATCTAAAAGACTAAGGTTCGTTTAATTGATTCCCTTAACTGGTTTCGAATGCCTTAATCCAGACTTCCCAAAACATTTTGTAAATGGTTTGAACAGTCACCTTCAGAGGGACTCTGAAGGTGACTGCCACTAAGGCTGTCGAAACGTCAGTCACTTCAACCAACAGTCTTTCCTAAAGACTACACTAACCTGGAAGATCAACTTCCTCAAACATGTCAAAACATTTTGTCTTGACCTCTCCAAGTATATCAAGGGTGATTTAACATGGCAAGTAATTTATATATGTGACTGTAACCCAGAGTTTTGGTCAAAACAGGAACAAGCCAATTTGATCAAATGGATTGTTTTCAATTTCAAAAGGGAGATTTCTGAGTATTGTGGTTAGGACATTACAATCCTCAGGTTATGATGTGCTAAGTTTTGCAAGCTATTAATTACTGAGACAGCTAAAGAACCATTCACATACATCATGATAGCAGCCTGTGTTATGTTTGTCTATTGCTGTAAACCTTACTCTAAAAGCTCTGACAAAATGAAATTCAGCATGCTCTCAATGCAGGAGAAAAAGAGCTCACCAAACCTTGAATTATCACATGAATGGACTCTGTCAAAACAGCAATACTTGTGTTGAGTATTTAGGGCGACTTTGGCATGTGTGTCTCTTGTGTTTTGATGAAAGAAATGACAATCTGTTTTATTTGGAAACAAAGATGAGTGATGTTTACAAAAACATCCTACATCACCAAGAGAAATTAAAATCTTTAGGCTGTAACATTACGGGAATATGGGAACATGTCTGAAAACGTCAGGAAATGTAAGAAATGATGGATTTTCTTGTCATTGTGGATTTCATAACTAATATTGATCCATCGGAGAGGATGGAGTATTTGGATGTAAAACCTTTACACTCGTGTGTCAACCAATCAAAGTTTTACCAGATTGGTCATCCAGTGATAATACAGGACAAATTTCAGGACCTTCACAACTATTTTGGACTGGTTAGGTGTAAAGTTCTTGCCCCTTCAAAAGTATATCACTCTGTTTTACCAGTCCAGTCTAAAGGTGAATTATTCTTTCCCCTGTGTAAATAGTGTGTCATTTATGAATGTAAAGTTTGCATGTATTCTGAAAGGGAGAGGTCATTCTGGGGCATGTTTACTACAATGGAATTGAATAAGCCAACAGAGAAGGGCTGTAAGGTTTTGCACATTAAGGAAATTTGGCATTTTGAACACTCCCCTGATAGTTTGTTTAAAGAGTATGTCAAGTGGCTTTCCAATCAATGTTAAAACCATCCAGGATAAACAGAGGTACATTTGTGATTATTTTGAACATAAGGACAAAATGATTAAGAACTCAGGTTTAAGAGCCTTGGCTAAGTTAAGTTTTGCAATGCAAACCAATTGCATAATAACACAGTTTGTTTATCATGCAATGACATTTTATTAACTTGCAAGTAGGGCTGATATAGAGTTGCATGATATTTGTTTACTTAATATGAGACATGTGAATTAGTCTACAAGCATAAAGATGATTTTGCTGTTGAGAGTAAGGTTACTAATATCTTTATCTGAATATTTACTACATCATATGGTAGGTTAGAATTGTTCAATATTGTGGATTTAGTTGGATAAAAAAACTCTGTATGTAGACATAGACAGCAGTATATTTTTTGTCCAAACCCAGCTTACCAAAACCCAAAGTTGGTAATTACTTAGATGACTTGATGAATGTGGAGCAGAAACATATATTTCAGAATTTGTTTCTCTTGGCCCAAAGAATCATAGTTTTAGAACAAATACAGGACAGCAGAAATGTAAGACAAAAGGATTTACTGTGAACTATAAAATGGACAGGTGCTGAATATTGACAAGTTACACAAGATCACCATTGCTAATGAAAAGTGGAAACACAGTATTGTAAATAAGTGGAAGGAGAAGACCTACCAACTTTGGTACAACAAAAAAGTATTTCTTAATACGCACGCTCTCAAGCTGTTCTCGGAAAAACTTTACGAGTCCCTGACGGGAATTGAACCTGTAACCTTCTGATCGCCGGCGAGAAAAAAAAAAAAATTGTTGACCACAGGCAGAACACTGTTTCTTATGGATATGTTTGGAAACCATCTACTATACCATACGGTACAACTAGTTGCCCACATCATGCATTCCTGACTACTAGCTATTTTCATAAGAACAACTTCAACACAGCAATGCTGACAAATCCACATTTGTCAGTAAGGAAAGCCTTGAAGCTTGATAACGAACTACGCTGGCATTTTGCAGAGGCTTGCGTCTATGAAATATTTTGCCCTACTTTTTAGCTGTGTCAACACCTTGAGTTGTAGTTTCCTGTACTATCATTAAAAGAGTAATCTAAAAATTTGATTTTGTTATTTACACATGTCACAAGGTTAATAGCCATTAGCAGATTTAGGATTCTTACCACATTAGTCAAACTTATGAACTTTCTTTGCAAGGGGAGTTAGTACAAAACACCCACTATGTTTCTCATATGGTAATTACATGCATTTTTTATTTAAATTATCAAGTTGAACTTAAATTGGTTTGGAACAATCAAAAGCAAGTACAAGTATATTTAAATGTAAATCATAACATTCTGCACATGCAACAGGCTGGAGTAAGAGAATCAGCAAAGGAACCGGAGCAAACTTTTGATTTGGCTTTTTGTTAACAGTTTTGTGACATCACAACACTTTCTGACATACTGACTAATGTGTGCCAGAGCCTTCAAATACATGTGTCAGGCATAGTATACAATCTTGGCCTGAATAACAAGGTGTTTACACATTGCCAGGTAAGCTGTCGTTCCAGTTAGGACTAAGAATTCAAATGATTACAGTTACAATTGTGATTCCACAGCATTATATGCAGGTGTCACAAGAACTCAACGCCAATCTTATTCAATTCTGTTATGGTTCCATTTCATATGGCATTGGGTGAACACAATCTAAATTACTTTATTAACCAGTATTATAAAATCCTCAATCAATGATCAGTCTAATTTTCCTGTTTAAATTTTAAGAAAATGTGATCATAAAGACCAATTTACTTGACAGTGATGCATGTTTTCTTGCCCATTGCATAGTACTTGGTGCAAAATTACTGTTATTGAGACGTTTGCCAACATCATTGTTAAGTGTAGTAAGAAAGTATTTCAAAAAGCTTGTAGACAACATGTAGAAGGACTGTAAGACTGTCACCAAAAATGATCTCCACACACTAGTTCAAGTGTTTCAAAATCAACAAAACACTGTTTACGATAATATGACCAATGAAAGGTGACGTACTTAGCAAACTCAGCAAGAAAACTTAAAAGTTTATACCACTAACCGAATAGCTGTTAAGAGGCAGCAAAATTGGCCAAACCAAACACAGCTTACCATAAATGGAGTTTCAACAAACCAGCCAATTGCAAGGAGGGGTACAATTGAAAGATTCAGATGACAAATGCACTAGATGTAAATACGACACCAGGAATTAAGGTTTGGCAATATAAGGTCAATCTGATATCTTAGGATAGTTAGTCACCTTAGTTGGCTGACCTATTTGATGTACCCTAAATCTGCCAACAATTATGGACGTATGTTTCCAAACTCCTTTGAACTTTTATGTTTTGAGCAACTCTCAAAGTGGAAAGATGTTCATTCAATGCTGCATCACATAGATGAATTATTTTGTCCTGTCTTGAAATACCAGGACATATTTAAAGAGATGCAAAATGAACTAGTCGATATTTTTTTTTTGTCAAAGGATTGCCTAACAACCTTTATGATCTTCTTGACAAAGACAATTTAACGAAAGAGCATTCAAAGGACAAGCAAATGCCTGAATTGTTTACTCAGGATTTGCATTATGGAGGTATATGATGCAGAATTTCCCATTTTCCCTTTGAAAATACCAATCTCTATGTTTGTTAGGCATATTTTTTATTTTCTTTATGTGAAGTATTGTTAACACCTTTACATGTTCGAGTGGCATTGGTTTTCCTGTGTCATCTCTTTAAAGAATCTCTATGCCTCCAAATGCTTTTAGTTTGAATGGTACAGACTGTATACTGTTGTAGGATCAAGTTATCACTTCATCCATTTTCCTTTGATAGGAAAAGTTCTTGGCAATTTCTCAATTGTCTCCAACCATCACAGTAAAAATAAATCGACTTCATAGCCCACATAAGGGCTCCCAGTTTCCCTTACAATCTTTCCTTTTTTCCCACCAAAACAAAGGAGAATGGGCATTTTCTCTGCCATACCAAACTGATAATGGTTTTTCAAGTACAAACATTAAATGCTATGGACACATTTCCCTAACCCAGTCCTTCTCAAATAGTCGGGCGCACCCCCCGGGGGGCGGTGCCAGGGGGGTGCATGTGACCCTGGGGAACATGCTTTTATTTTGCTGTACTAGAATAAAGTGTAATTGCACATCCACTACAGTAGGTGGCAGTGGTGCTCTCGTTGTCAGAGTGTGCACAGGGAGTATTAGCTCTACAGTGTAGGGTTTGCACCGAGCAGGCGATATGAAGTGCAGTAAACAAACCCTCAAGACACCATGTAAAAATTTTTAACAGGGATGAAAAGAAAGGTGGAGAGAGACGGAGATAGTGAGAGAAAAGAAAGTCACCTGAAAGCCAAGACAAGGAAATATGACGAAGCTTATGTAGCGCTTGCCTTCACTGTGACTACAGTGGGAGATGAGGAAAGACCGGTGTGTTTACTGTGTCTAAAAACGCTGGCAGCGGACAGCATGAAGCCAAATAAATTAAGGTGCCACTTAAAGACATTACACCCCAATCATGCTGATAAGCCGCTGGAGTTTTTTCAGCAAAAACGTGCTGAATATTGCCAACAATCATCCCGCTTTGTGAAGGCTACTTCAGTAAACCAGCGAGCACTGTTAGCATCATATAAGGTGGCGTACCAAATTGCTCAGTGCAAAAAAACCCACACCATAGCAGAGGAGCTGATTCTGCCTGCAGCATTAGACATGGTCTCTGTCATGCTGGATGATGCAAGAGCTGCAAAAATAAAAACTATTCCTTTGTCCAATGACACTGTCGCCAGACGTATAAATGACATTGCTAACGATCTTCAAGAACAACTGGTAGATAAACTCAAAGACAAACGTTTTGCCTTACAATTTGATGAAGCAACTGACAGCAACAAAGACTGTTTATTGCTTATGTATGTTTTGACATGACAAACTCCCTGTGTGAGGATCTACTTTTTTGTAAATATGTCAGAGGTAGAGCCACAGCTGAAGAGCTATTCAAAATGCTGGACTGCTTCCTGACTGAGAATGGGCTAAAGTGGGAGAACTGCATTGGTGTTTGCAGTGATGGTGCACAAACCATGGCAGGGATGAGAAAAGGACTTCGGGCACTCATCAAGAAGGCCTCGCCTAATGCTGAGTGGACACATGGCATCATACACAGAGAAGCACTTGCATCAAGGCACCTTCCCCCTGAATTAAGTGAGGTTATGACTGACATTATAGGTGTAGTCAATTTCATAAAGACCAGACCACTAAAAACAAGAGTCTTCTCTGCTATCTGTGAGGAGATGGGAGCTGAACATCAAGCTGTGCTGTTTCACAGTGAAGCAAGGTGGCTGTCACAAGGAAAAGTCTCGTCCCGAGTTTTTGAGCTCAGAGAGCAGATAAGAGTGTTTTTGGAGCAGGAGCACAAGTATGAAGTCACAGAAAAATTTAGTGATGAGAACTTCCTGGGAAAACTAGCCTACCTGAGTGACATATCTGGAAAGCTAAATGAACTGAATCTACAGCTTCAAGGGAAAGATAAACACCTCCCTCAGGTCACAGACAAGATCAGCTCTTTCACTCGAAAACACTGATTCATTCGAGAACCTGCATGAATTTGTGGACACTACTGACTATGATGCTGCCTCTGATTCCACACATTAAGAAGCATATTTCATCATTGATGGGGTTCTTTAAAAAGTACTTCCCTGAAAAGTTCCCAGTATGACTGGGTGAGAGATCCTTTCAATGCACCAGCTCCAACTGGTTTCAGCTCTGCAGAGGAGGAGCAGTTCATTGATATGACGTCTGACTCCACATTGAGACTGAGGTTCACATCACAGACACTGGATGAATTCTGGCTGAGTGTAGAGAGGCAGTATCCACTCTTAGGGCAGAGGGCCATGGGCATTCTGCTTCCTTTTGCAACATCTTACCTTTGTGAGACTGGCTTCTCTGCTGTTGCTGCACTGAAGATCAAGTACAGGTCCCAGCTAAACATTGAGCAGGAGATGGCAGTTGCAGTATCATGCTTCAAACCCCGCTTTGAAAAGCTGTGCACTGCAAAACGTGCTCATTGTAGCCATTAATCCTGACTTATTCGTTTTTAACTTACTCCTGAGTTCATGTTTCTGAACTGAATTTGAATTTATTCTTATTTAATTTTATTTTTCAGTATCAAATGGTGCAATAAGTTGGTCAAAAATGTTTACAGTTTAAATAAGGATTTTTTTTTTTTTAATTTCAGGCAAATTGATGCACTTTAAATCTTTTCTGTTAGACTAAAAAACAATGTTAATAAAGTTATTCTTTGTAAGTGGAACTATATATATTTCTTTTTTTATTTTCTTTAATGTTAATAAGGATACAATGTTATGTAGAGATGTACTATAACAATTTTATAAACAAATGATAATATTTATAGTCGCGGCAGAGAGTGGGGGGTGTGACAGAAAATAATTGAGAAGCACTGCCCTAACCAAAGCCTCATTCATACCCATAGTCAACAATAGGAGTTTGAAAAGCATAACCATTGCTGTACATTATGCCAAGTATGAGGATAAGTCATCAAATATAATCCAACCTCCCAGTCACCACTCAGATCAATAGTTTGGGGTAATTTTGTCTCATAGCTAGTGGATGAATTCTCAGGGAAAATGGATAGGGATGCATTCCTTGGAAATGTAAGGTAAAAATGTGTTCTGCTCATCATGAATAATGTGATCAAGATGCAGTTGACATTTTAAAGACATCTTATTTCTGAAGCTGATGCTCATTAATTAAATTTATTAGGATAACCTTGCGACTTAACTAAGTACTGTACATTGTCCTGTTTAATGACCTTTTGAAGTTCAGGTTCATAAAATGTGCCCTGAAAGTCTTCATTGTAATGCTTTAACTCATAAAATCAAGGTTGCCAAGCTATCCTTTTAAAATAGATAGTTTATTAAAATAATTACATCGCAGCCCTGTAGCTGAATTGCATAATTAATTCACATTAGGAAAAAATATAAGACAATAAAATAAGTATAAATAAAGCTATATATACAAATGTTGTGCATATAGAATCTCTAAAGTTTATTGTTGATCAAGCTGTACATCGATGGAATAAAAGTATTTTGGTAACGCTTGGTATTAGTTTGAGGAATATTAAATGTTTTCTTTCTCTTAAGATTGTACTTTGGTTGGTATCTTTGAGGAAGTAATCCGTATAATTTGTGTGATTGATCACATAATCTTTTTGAAAAGTTTTTCACACAAATCATGTCTCCGGCTTTGTAGTTCTTTATATTTACTTATAAGAAGTAAATATTTCCTTTTGATCTTGCAAATAATGCATACTTGTTCACTAATGTTCAACTTGTAATTAGAGACAAAGACAGTCAAGATTTCTATCATACAATTCATGCCACACTGTTTTCATTCTTACTATTTACAAGAGCAGGTTTCATCTTAATACTGAGATATGAGCATAAACCAACTCTGGCAACATGCCAATGGATCTCATGGTTTTATTTGCTGTAAAATCAAATGTTCAATGATTGATGTGTTAGTCTCATTAATGGTGTTAAACAGTTAAGTGTCTGTTGAAAAACTCCATTCCCTGGTCAGTTAAGACCTTCTTATGCCCAGTGAGACACTCTAACACTTGAGCTACTGATGCTCTGCCTAAGGATAGAGATTCACAAATGTTCATCTATCAAGACCTTTTCAAAATACATCTCTCATCATTAACATATAGTGGCTTCTGCTAAGGTCGCACGTATGTTGAACTTGCACCTTAGCTCATTGTTTTACTGGTCATCAGATGCTCAGAAATCGTTTTTCTGAGGACAGAACTTGATTAACATTTGTCTATTGTTGAAAATAAGGTTCTGGGTAGTTAAAAATCTTATAAGCTTTGACAACCCCATGCCAAATATCATCACAATCAATCACTTAAATAGCCTGGTCTGGATAAGTCAACCAGCACTCATCTTCATCCGAGATCTCATAATGTTCCCTAAACATAGTCCATAGATCTACATTTGTATCTTTTCAAGTTCTTCCTACAGTTGAATTTGTTGATGGACCAACTGCATGAAGACAAGGTTTATCATATGGTCAGGCATTATGTTGTCAACATACATCTCTTCAAACAGGTGTGCCATGATTACTTCTATGTTTCTTAAACCAATAATTTAAAGGGAAACTCGCCAAATATACTGCAGTTAGCATTCTAACATGTCAACAATTTTTAGACTACTCTTTTTATCAGTTCAATGAATCACATATAAATTTGTATTTATACACAGAAATATTGAAAGTATCCGATTGTATCTCCATATAGCTTTGTTCGATAACAATCTCTCACACCTGGTACAAAAAACCATTTCTTCTTAACTTTGCCATATTTACTCAAATAAGAATGTCACCATCAAACAACTGCTTGTCAATACCAGAGTAAGTCAAGCGAGTTGAAACTTTGTTCACAGTCATCATACAATTAAACTCAGTAACAGCTCAAAGGCAACCTGTGGAAACATAATCCACTCACCCACCGCACAAAGTGCTGTGTGAGGGTACTAATCTTGACATGCATGGAGACTAGGGTGGAAAAATCTATCTTTATCTGTTTATAGGTATACATCCACGGGTTCCACACTCAAGAGTGCAGTGTGCAAACTCAGGGACTGGTATGTTGTTCATGAGATGAGAGGCCAAATTGAAGGACGTTGCTCTTGTCCTTTTTTTGCTTTTATTGACCACTGCAAAGTTGTTTACATCATTTGACCGTTTAAGCCAATAAATGATTGAACACAAGCTTTAGAAAGGGCTTTCTTTAAAAAAGTCTGAGCTTGTGACCGGTTTGAGTTTTCAAACTGAGCTGCATCGAATATGCTCAAAATATCACTTTTAAGAGGGAGATTTTGACATGGTACTTTCAGATGACTATCTACAAAACTTGTGAAGGAACTCATCCTGGTGTTTGTTGCCCTGACATTTGCTCAGGTACAAACGACATTCTTTGCATGAATCGAGAATTTAAGTTTTGGTTATCACTTAGTTAAGCTGTATAATTCAAAGGTTAGTCAGTATTTAGAAGCCTTGAAATACAAGTTTTATAAATGGGATGGTTGGCTAATATTCCTTGAAGACCAGCGTTTTAAGCCGTTTTCAAAATTTGCTTCCAGACTTCAACCTTCCAAAAGGGAGACTTCACATGCCAAATATTATCTGCTTTGTTTTAGATTTTAAAACTTTTTGGGAAGCTTAAACTTGCCCTGCTTTACCAAATTTATTGTTGAACCTTTTTTTGTTCAGGAGCCGACAAATGCTTTGTTGGAAATCTGCAAAGTCTAACACTTCAGCATTTCTCTTTCTTTTTTACACTTTTGAAAATGAACAAAGCAGATAGTTTTACTACATAAAAGGTATGTCTTCCCCTTCTCTCAACTTGTTTTTCTTACCACAAAAGTTGTGTCAATTAACCGGTTAATTGTGAAGTTATCGTTTCATAATACCCTGAGGATGATTCTGAAATAAAGTTGTATCAAGTTTGCTTGTATTCTGTGTTTTGGACAGCAATAAGATTGCAGAATTTGTTCATGTATTCTTTGTTTATTTTGTCAGTTTTGAAATTTGTTTCATCTTCATCACAGAAGTCTTGTACCTTTGGCTAAATGCTAGGTATAAATCATCATCACAGCACCTCTTGGACATGTGTAGGTAATGTTTTAAATTTTAACCTATCCCCAATGCTGCATTACAACTGGTAACCTAAGAGGATTCTTGACTTTTAAGATGGACACTCTGAGCATCTAATAAAAAAATCTTACATTAAGGGGAATTAAATGACAAGTGTAGGAGATAATCAGACAAAATGGCACAAGTGTGCAACTGGTATGGTGTCTTCATCCTAGCATTCATTGTCATAACTGTGAGGGCACTAAAGGTTATGATCAGTGATTTAAATTAATTTTTCCAGATGGAGTTTCTGTTGATTAATGGCCGAGCAGTGTAAGTTCAGACAATTTTCCTTTTTTTTTTTTTTACACTGGATTCAGGTTTTGCAACCATACAGTGACACAGCCTAAGCAAGAACTGCTGTTGATTGCATTCACTTTCCCAATTAAAAGTTGAATTTCAGGCTTTTTCTTAATTTTGAAAAATCATCAATCTCGATTGAACTCTTGAGGGATACAATGGAAGGTTGGGTGAGGGGTTGTTGTGTACACGTATTTCTAGTACTCGAAGTACTCCATTGGATCCACTTCTATGGCAGTTTTGAACTTTAAAAGCAGCTCTTTACCTTTTACCTCCAATCCATGTAAACAACAGTGAACTATCCAGTACAATGACCATTTAACAAACCTTCATATACTTCATGTTTTGCAAATGTCTCTTTTAGCCAAGTCCCTGTTTTTGGTTAACATAAACATCCAGTCAACCTGAAAATGCACCATACTTTCCCAGGGTCCATGGTAGCCAGACTTAAGGGGTCAGAGCTCCACAAAAAAATGCTGACATAAGTAAACTATATCTGCAGTATAACTACTCACAACCAGTTTGACCAATGCAAAGACATTGGAACAAAACTTTCAATGTTATCATAAATGATTTACAAATCTAAGTGGATCAAAATGGTGAAGTGAAGCAAGTCTATACAGCTGGGATTGACTGATAATTTGTAGTAAAGTGGACATAATCATGGAATGATATATGGCTTTGGCTGAAGGTAACCAAAGATGGTCTCTAAATTTTTTCAGTATTTTCAGCTAGACTGAAACTCTTTTGAAACATTTTTCAACATTCAGTGAACATACTGTATACACTCTTTAGTGTCATTGATGGCAGTTTGACCTAGAAAAAGGAATGAAAGCTTGAGTGGCCCACTTAGCATGTTTCTTCATTAGGCAGTCCCAAAAAGTAATGGACACAGTATTAATCCTTGTATTAAAATCCGTGTAGATCAGAAGTACAATTATTACAACTTACAGTGGTTTTGCAAGAAAATAAGTTGTCTATGAACCACTCTAGCTCACCATCTTTTATTCCATAATGGAAGAGTATTTCTAATAACTGCATAACTGGTTGTGTTGAAAGCCTTTCTTAGGTCAACGAAGACAGTTCCTACTGTAGGATCTAGGCGTTATTGGGCACATTGGGTTACCGCCTGAGGTTGAGTGACCACATGTTATAGGTAACCATTCAGAACTGGTTAAGAGTGGATACAAATAAGTTGTGTTTTCGAGAGTTGTGATTTAAGGAAGATTTATATTGATTTAAGCAAGGCAAAGGACTACAGTCAGGTGAAGTGATCATCGCTTGTTATAATAGGTTTAGATGTTTTATTTACCGTAATTCTTGTGTGTTTCTTGTAGAAACTGCACTGTAATAGACATGTTTATCAGTTTATAAATTCAGTACTCAAGTAAGTTTTCTGAGTTCTTTGCAAGAACCCTACACCTACCGAGTTACCTTTATCAGTGTCTCTCCTTATATCATCCAGTACAACAGTTGCTGCAAGCTTTGTTGATAGACCTGATCAAAAGCCAAACTGAAATGGTAAGAGTATCGAATTTCTATCAAAAAATGACATAAGTTGGCAATGATTTATCTTCTCAATAATTTTGGATGGCTCATGTTATATTGATATCAGTCGATAATTATCAAGGTTTGAACATGATCCCAACTTGTATATAGGCATCATTGTGGTTATTTTTCAATCTGCTGGAAAGATTCTCATTGTAAGTAAAAGGTTGATCAAATGTTTCAAAGGAACAGCTATTAAATCAGCAGAATACTTTCGTAGTCCTGGAGGTACGTTATCCAGGCCTGATCCTCAATTTCAAATGTCAAGACAGTCCATAATTTAATTTTTGTTAGTTCCTCATTGCCTGGTTTTCTTCAAAAGAAGTCATGCAATGGAACAGCTTTCTCCTTTAAAGTTCTAACAATTCCAGTGAAAAGTTTGCAGGAAGCATTTGCAATTTCAGTATGGTCACTTGTTTTAACATCATATTCAATTTCAAAAGATTGTGAGGTTTTCTTATTTTGTTACCTTAACAGATAAATTAATTTTTTTATATTGCACAGACGTTGCACTTTCACTTAAGCCAAAATATCTGATCTACTTTTTTGTTGACCTTGATCATCTCAAAAGTTTGTCTCTCTCATTCATGATGCTTTTTCACATAATCACATAACACCAAGGGGCAGGCTTTCCTTTAACTTTCTTCAAAATCATTGGAGCATGTTGGTTGAATATGTTACTGAGAGTATTCCTTAGTAAGAACCTGTAGAACAGCATCCAGTCAATTTTTTTAATGATTCAGGCTTATGACACTTATAGTCACAACAAGTTATCGGTCTTGACTCATAACAGGTACTATTTAATTTCTTTACACCTCAACTTACTCATCTTCCAAATTATGTCTTTGTTCCCAAGTTATCACATCTGAAATGAAGGGACCAACACCACTTCCTTTACTAGTTTTCTTGGACAGCTAACAAATGAATACCTGGGAATATTAAACAATGTATTGGGTTTAGCTCCATCTTTATTGTCAATTTGTGTTTCCTTTTATAGTTAAAATATCACCAATGTTAGACAAAAGCCCCTTGCATTTTGGTGAAAAATTCTTAAACCCCTTACTTGGAGTACTGACGTGAAAGCCCAGGTCCAGGACTAGGTTGAATATTGCCACACAACAAGATCAATAAAGTAAGACAGCTCTATCTTGAACTTTGGAAACACAAAATCGCACTACCCTTGTTCAGTTGCTGCTAAATCTCTCCTTTCCCTCAATGGATATACCTAAGGTGTCTGAGTTAACAAAAGCAATCTTTACCTGTAAGCTTACCAGAATAATGGTTATCATTGTTGTATTAGTAAATAATCGAGTGTTATGAATGATATTAAACAAGGAGTGGCACACTTTCACATATGAAGCACGAGTCTTTTTTTGTGGTCTTATTCATGATTGTTTTTAGCCAACTTTACCAACAGAAACTATAACATGGTGTCATGGAGTGCACTAAGAACTCAAGAAAGTCAATCAGAGGTTAAAGAAGCTAGAAGAACCACAGTCGAGAAGAATTTTTGTAAAGAGTCATGGCTAATACATGTGCTCTCACTGTCCAACTTCAAGAAACCAGAAGAATGGCCCAAGTGAAGAGTTGCAGATCAACACCCTTATGTATATTATGGGGGACTAATGTGACGATATTTCTAGGGTTTTACCCTTGAAGAGGTATGACGTGTGAGAGAAATTTGATAACTTCTTTATTGGTAAAAGGAATGTACTCTCTGAACACTCAAAGTTGAACAACTGAAAACAAGAGCCTCGAGAGTCAGGAGATTCATTTATCATGGACTTTAATATAAATAACAATGCCCAGCAGATTGTGCAAAGTATTGCCATATGTAAACATTAACAATTGCTTAAACAAAGAAGGCTAGAAGAGTTTAAAACATATTTATTGATTGATGTTTCGTTGCTACAAGCAACATCTTCAGAGTGGAGATCAGGGATTACAACAAGATATATTTATATTAAACAAGCAGTATCGAATAACAATTAAGATGATATATTTACAATAGTAACGGAAATTGACAGAAGACAGCAGTAAGGTGTTATCAGAAAGGTGTTATCAGAAGAGGGAAAGAGGCATCGAACCAATATTCCCATTAAGAATGGGTTTTAATTTATTAATTATAAGAGTTTCTTTAAGGAGTAGTTCAGAAGCAGAAGGCAACGAGGATAATATTTTGAAGTTGGAGAAAGAAATGGGATGGCTAGTTTCAAGGTGGTGGGAAAGGATACTAGTGGGAGAGGGATTAACTCTTCTGTTACCTGTCAAGGGTGAGATCCCCATATGGACTTGTGTTGCCTCTCTAAATTTTGTGAATATATGATCAGAGACAGAATTCTTGTTCATTCAAGTGACACCAAGCTAAGTGACCACAAAGGAAGACAGAGCAAGTTGGCGAAGAAACAACAAGGAATCTTGAGGAACACTGAATTAGCTCATGTCAGAGAATAAACCTCTGGATTCAATGGGAAACAAAAAAAAACATATTAGCACTGCGGAACCTCAGAGACGCACGCCAGATAAAATAGTCCAGCAAAGGATTTCAGGTGTCATTCCTGCAAAAAACATGGAAATTATAGAGGGAGATGAATGACCGTCAAGCTTGATACTCAGAAAATTATTTCTGAGCCCCAGATGGGGATCAAACCCACAACCTTCTGATAACTGGTTAGACACTAACCATTGAGCTACCAAGACTCAGATGGTGAGCTAAGGTGCAAATTCGATATATATGTATGACCTAAGCAGAAGCCAGTATATATTGATAATGACTGAAGGAGTTTGATGTTTGAGAAACATAAGAGCTTGGATACATTGAGGTAGATGAACGATCTTCAAGATCAATACTCAGAAAATGATTTCTGAGCCCCAGATGGGGATCAAACCCGCAACCTTCTGATGACCGGTTAGATGCTCTAACCATTGAGCTACCAAGACTCAGATGGTGAGCTAAGGTGCAAATTCGATATATATGTGCGACCTAAGCAGAAGCCACTATATATTGATGATTGAAGCAGTTTGATGTTTGAGAAACATGAGAGCTTGGATATATTAAGGTAGATGAATGATCTTCAAGCTCGATACTCAGAAAATGATTTCTGAGTCCCAGACAGGGATCGAACCCGCAACCTTCTGATTACCAGTTAGATGATCTAACCATTGAGCTCCCGAGACTCAGATGGTGAGCTAAGGTGCAAATTCGATATATATGTGCAACCTAAACGGAAGGCACTATATATTATGGACATTATACTTGAGTTTGTGATTCAAAAGCAGCTAACATTGTTCTCAAAGATTTCGATGAAGAAGGAGTATTTTTTTTGAGAAGTTTCTGGTTCCCATTAACACCCCTGGAGAGAGGTTGTGGACATTGAAGGTCAAGAGATCGACTTCAAAGTTGATTCAGGCACAGATGTGTCAGTTATTGGTGATACTGTTTATTACAAATACTTCAACAACATGTTGTTAAGAAAGACTAATAAGAGACTTTTCAGTCCATGCCAAAATCCACTGAAAATCCTTGGAGTCATCAACATAGAAATCAAGTTGAAAGGCAAGTCATGCAAAGAGGACTTATTTAGCAGATCAGCAAGTACATATCTGGGGAAGATGGTTAAAGTTAACTCTGTTACAGAAGATAACAGAACAGATTACCAGCAGAAATATCCTGAACTTTTCAATGGTTTGGGCTGTATAGAGGAAGAGTATGAGATTAAAAAGTAGCCAACAACAGAGACTGCTAGTGTCACAACTCCAAGATGTATTCCTTTACCTCTCTTGCCACAGGCAAAAGCTGAGCTAGATCAAATGAAAGAGATGTGTGTGATTGAACCAGTAGATGCTCCAACAAAGTAGTGCTCACCAGTTGCAGTAGTACCTAAACCCAATGGCAAAGTGAGAATCTGTGGTGACTTTATTCAGTTGAATAAAGCCATACAGGGAGAAGTCCATCCAATGCCAACAACATAGCAGTCATTGGGAAAGGTGGCTGGTGCTAAGTTCGTTATGAAGCTCAATGCCGATTGTGGATTTTAGCAGATGAAGCTAAAGAAGACCTCTAAGTTGCTAACAATATTCAATACACCTTAGGATCAAGTTTGCTCTACACATTTATCGTTTGGAATATCACGTGCTCCAGAATACTTTGGAAGGATTGCCTGGCAGAAGCAGGGTCGAATTAGAGAGAAAATGTTGATTCACAAAAAAATTTGTAAAGTTCGTGGTACGGCATGTTTACCACAAGTATCAAATTACACTGCTGAAAACATTAACAAAAGCTATTTTCCAATTTCCCACTTTTTGTTTACTTGGCATGTGTAAATCATGTTCAGGCCATTTACAGTCAAAACCGGTGCTTTCTTGCAGACTACACTGCAATATTTCCCCGCAACAAAGCAATTTTGATGACAAGTCGAAGACTGAAGTTTTCTCAAGCAACTTGCTAACAATTTGTATCTGTAAATTTAACATGATGAAAAATATTTCATAGTCACATGGTAGTATTATTTCAGTAATGTGCATTTACTTAAAGTGAAACGAAGCATATTTGGGATTTCTGCTGGGGAACCTTCAACAGAATATTTGCAATTTGCTCAAGTCAAATTATCTTATTGCATGCGAAAATATCTGATTTGATTATAAGTACTTAAACAAGTACATGACAAAAGAATTTACCACATCTACAAACAATGACAAGAAAAAATAAGAAAATCTCTTAGTGTACACAAAAATAACAATTTTATGAGTCTTCTAAATCAGACAAAGTGTATCTAGCAATGTCTACAACACAGTCGGAAGCTGAACCAGTCATTTTGTGTTTCTTGGGATATTGATGCAGTTTTGCAGCTGAAATTCAACGGATCTTCTGCTTGTACCATGCTTGAATAGCTTTATCAGGATTAAAATCTTCAACAGACCCTTCTTTGCCAATACACAGGCACGAGTCTAGCCTGTCCCTTCCTAACTTGTTTCTCCAGTCAGTTTTTCATTCGACTGGAGATACGCTCTAGTTTGGCATTCAACTCAATGATATGCATCACATCAGAACATTCCTTTTTCAGGTTGTCGTTTGTCAGAACTCTTGCCCATATTTCTAGGTACTTTACTTGGTTGACACCAACTACCATAGGTCACACTCAGTTCTTTAGGATGTTCCACTGGGCTGGAATATCCATAAAAATGCATCCATTGTCTTGCAGAAGCTCCTTCCAAAACTCAGTCAAATCGTTGATAGCATCATCACTGTAGTTCAACAAAGAATACTCATGTGAAGGCCAGCTATTCACGTCAAGACTTGATACCAGATGGTTGTATACAGTGTATGGGACTAACTCTCAGATCACTGAAATGCTCTTCAACTGAATGACAGACTCTTGCAATCATTTCACTGAGTGATTCTTCTACTGCACGTTTTGAAAGACTTTGTTTCCATCATCATCCTCTGATATGTCCTGAATAAACTTTGTGTAATTAGTAAGCCAGGTTGAGTGACCATCCAAAGAGTTCGCAACAAGAGTTTTCAACTTCGTCATCATCCAACTGAACTCTTGTATGCAATGTAGCATGGTTACTGGATTGTGCTCTTCTTTCTGCATGCTCACACTGAACACTTTCAAGGGTGTCAAAACATCCAAGTAAAGTGGATAGAAAAATTTGCGTATTGCCACTTCTTTGCAAAACCCTCAATTTCTGCCTTCTTAAGAGACTGAGCATTTGTTTGAGCAAAGGATTCAAGATGTGCAATGAATATACCACAGTTTTGTAAAACAATGGTCATTGCTGTAAATTTGTGTGCTACCCAGCGAGTGCCTCCAACTTTGGCAGGCTTTTAAACTGATTTTTTGAAGATTTTTCCAAATTCACAAAGTTCTCACAAATGCTTTGAACTTTTCTTGTATATATAGAACAGCTTAACGAAAAAAAGTATCTGTTTCATCCAAGAAAGTCCCCACAAATGAGTCCTCAATGGACAACAGTCAACCATGGAGCATTTTTGCACAACAAAACAGCAAACCCTTTGTGGATTCCTGTATTCACAGAGGCACCATCAACATTAAAACCATGTAACTTTGAGGAGAAATTAACTAAGCCTATTCTGCTGAAGGAAAGCTTGATTGCTTCCTTCAGTCCTTTGGCATCTGTATGTGTTGGACATTCAATGCTTAAGAATTTAACATTTGGATAGCCACCATTGTTTACAAACAGAACATAAACAAGCTCCTCTTTGATCACTGCATCATCTGTCCTTCTGTCCATCAGCAGTGAATAATACCTGGCATTCGGTAACTCTTTGACCAAACTTTCCTTTATTGCATCCCTCACCACATCAGTAAAACCAGCTGTGACATGATCATTTCTGTTTGACTTGAATTCTTTGATGCCATTTTTGTATTGAAGATTAAGAAGTCCTGGATAATCACTAAAAGGCTGCTCTTGTTTCACTAGATAATATGCAGTATTGAAACATGCTTTTAGGATTTCCTTATCTTTCTCAGCCATTTGCGTTAGCCCATGTCCAATAAAGGTACTCTGAAGAACATGCTGATTGTATCCAGCAGCTCCTAATCGCACTCTGGTGTTAAGGTCAGTTGCTTTAAGATGAATGTTGCTGGTCAAGAGAGTCCTTCTTTGCATATTTGGTTTCTTGAAGTTGATGTATAGCTACACATTTTATTCAAATCGCCTTCAAACTTCTTGCACAAGGAGCATTTAATCATTGTGACCTTATCATTCATGATGACCTTTTCTAGTTCACAACTAAATTCCTTTTCTCATTTTACTACCATGTTCGGAGTGGCAGAATACTCTGCCATTCTGTTCACAAAGTAATAAAACAACAAACATGCCTGTTGGATGTCTTAAGTAACTAGCGCAAACAGGCACATGCAGGAAAATTTGTCTGAGCATTCACCAGACCATGTGATGCAAATAGTCAGCTTGTCATCACCTAGGACAACAACAAAATGGTGGCCCTTAAATGTCACACTGAATATTTAAATATTTCATACAAATTTCAGGCATTTTTTTTAAGAAAAGAAAAAACACATTGCATACATGAAATTCTCAAAGTTGTATGAATATATGTCATTGAAAATTTTGGATTTGCAACCTGCTAATTTGAACCCTGAGAAGACTTGAATCTATACTGAAGAGGTTGCTACAAGCCAGGGTAACACTGAATACCTGACAAATGTCTATTATCAAAGCAAACTGTTCTTTTCTTGGGCAAACTTGTAGGAAATGATGGCATCAAAGCAGATCTTGGAAAGATTACAGCTATAAAGGAGATGCTAGATATGGGGTCCAGCTCAACAAACTTCTTTTCAAGAAATCAAGAAGTCATGTTGTGTATCTGTGTTGGCTATTTATGACCCAGCACCAGAGACAAAGATCTCCTCAGATGCCTCATCCATTGGGATTGGTGCAGACCTGCCAACTCTCACGGATTTCCTGTGTGACTCACAGATTTAAAATTTTAACAACCTCTAAACTTTAAAAGTAAACTGAAATAATTAAAAAAACTGGACAGTGACATGCCTAACGGCTGAAAAGGGCTACCTAATATACGAACACCGAGTGTTTTCAATAATCTATGCAGTATGTCCCATTAAGTATACTGCTGGTGCAAAGCACAAATTCACTGGAAGAAAATGGCTGAAGCAGAAGAGCCATGAGAAGAGCGCAAAGAGATTTTGAAGTTTTCTAGCCCTGCTAAGAAGCTGAAATCGTCATAGAAAAGACACATCGGTGCTGCAAAGTATCAATCTACATTTAATGAGTGATGTAAAACCTATCCAATTAAAGCTGTCAAGAACGATAAGCACTCCTTTTGTATCCCATGTGCAAAGTCATTGTCTTGTTAACATCAAGGCATTAAACATGTTAAAGTTCATTGTACAGGACAGATTCATAGAAAGAACATACAAGCCTCTAAGAATAATACCACATTGTCAGATTTTTTTGAAGCATCGACAGCAGACAGTGACAATAGCAGAAGTTATGGCAACAAACTTTTTAATTCAGCACAATCTGCCAATCTCCACTTCAGATCATCTGGGGCCACTGTTCCGGACAATGTTTCCAAACAGTGAGATAGCAAAGCGCTATGCCTGTGGAAGAACTAAAACATCAGCCATAATCAATAAGGCCTTGGGACCACACTGTCACAAGTATGTGGTGAATCACGTTAAGAAACACCCGTTCAGTTTAGGAATAGATGGATCAAGTGATACCAATGTGGAAAAGATGAATCTGATGACAGTAAGAATATTTGATATAAATGGTCATAAAACAGTTTCCACATATTTCTATAATGTGTGTCACAAATGCCGACACTATTTTCAGGGTTGTTCAGACCAAGATGGAAGACGATCACATTGTATGGTTTCAAGCTGTGAGCCTATCAGTGGACAATACCAACTCTATGATTGGAGCACACAATTCTTTTGCATCACCATATAAAGCTCAGAATGCAGATATTTATGTTCTGGGATGTCCTTGTCGTTTGGCCCACATTTCAGCTAGCACTTCCAACAAGGCATTTGTGGACATGTCAGGAATTAATGTGGAAGACCTTCTGATTGATTTGTATTATTGGTTTGAAACGAGTACTAAAAGAAGAGGGGTTCTTGTAGAGTATATGGAGTTCTGTGATCAAGACTACATGAAAATTCTTAAACATTCCTCAACAAGATGGCTTTCAGTAGAATTGTGTGTTGAACGATGTTTTAAGAAGTTTGCTGGACTGAAGTCATATTTTCTAAGTGAGGACTTTGGTGATGCAAGATTTCAAAGACTGCACAAAGCCTTTGAGGATCTACTTACAGAGGTTGTGTTGTTTTACAACCTTCTGCAGTCAGACAAGCCACTCATTCACGTGGTTCATGATGCTGTAGCTAAATTTGCCTAAACTCTGGAAAATCATGTTTTCAAGGCCAGTATCATGAAGAGCACAATTCTCACCAATATTGATATGGGCGATTCAGAGGTTTATATACCTCATCAATCAATTTATTTGGGCAGAATGACAAAGTCATCATTACAGGAGCTGCTTAATGAGGGGAAAATATCTGAAAGATCTTACGACACTATTCTTTTAGCAGCACAAGCCTACTTCAAAGCTTCATTTCAGTATGTTCTCGAAAAGTTTCCAGTCAATGATGGACTTTTGCAACATGCAAAATGGATAAATGTAGCAAAGAGATCTGAGGCAGAATGGGGAAGTGTAGAATTTTTTCTGACCAAATTCAAGGGAGTCTTACTGATATCTGGCATCAAAGCAGATGCCATGTATGATGAATTTTGTGACTGTAAGACTCTCACTGACGAGGAAATTGGCAGGAAGGCATGGGACGAAGCCAAGGTCATCGATGGTTACACTGAAGATTCTGAGGAGGTGTTTCATTACTGTATGGACATTCTGTGGTGGCATGTTGCACACATGCCATTACCTGAGTCATCAATCAGAAGATTCCAGCACCTGCACAAAGTCACAGAAGCTGTCTTAGTTATTGGCCACAGCAATGCTGCAGAAGAATGCTTGTTCAGTATGGTTTGCAAGAACAAAACCGATAGCCGGTCTGTTCTTGGTCTTGAGGGCACTCTTTCAAGTTTACTTACCATGAAGCTACTTTACCCTGAAAGTACTACCTCATGCTATAAGTGGAAACCGGAAGAGGCTCTTATGAAAAAGGCAAAAAGAGCTGCAAGGAAGTACAACAGTGAATATAGATAATTTATCAAAAACATTGATATAAAATGCTTAAAAAATAAACACATCAGCTGGTAAGCTGTAGCAATCAAAGGAAACAGAACAAAAAAACTGGTTATTGCTGTAGTTTTACTATTTGCTTACAGTAATTTACAAACTGAAGGAATAGAACAAAGAAAATTGTTTACAGTAACATATGCAATTGACATATAAAATATAGGAGTATGCTGTAAGTTAATTGCATGTGAAGTACATGAGGATATCGTAGTATGAACAGTAGTGTGACAGAGACTGCCAGGACAGACTGATAAAGCAAAGAAGTCAGCATAGTCAGTATAATCAAAGGAGCAGACTCAACGAGTTAAAGTTACATGTTCATTGTTGGTAGTAGTGGGCATTGAAAATGCAATATCTCTTAACATGGATCTGTCATTTACCGGCAATTATTAATGTATGCCTTATCCAGAATTCCTCCAGAATTTGATGATGAATCTCAAGAAATAATTTCTTAGATTGCCAGATTTTTGGCTGTTGGAGGTTGGCAGGTCTGTTGGTGCAGTTCTAACCCAGAAACATGGAAAGCAGTGGCATAAATCTCAAGATCTTTAATGCTAACAGAGAGAAAGTATGCACAAATTGAAAAAGAAGCATCAGCTGCCACATGGGCTTGTGAGTGATTATCTGAATTTCTGATTGGGATGAATTTCCATGTTGGAACTGATCACAAACCTTTGGATTGAAGAACCTTGATGAGATGCCACCAAGGATACAACACCTGAGAATGAGATTGCTACAGTTCAACTTCAGAATCTCACATGTTCCTGGTAAAGACCTGGTGGCTGCAGATACACTGTTCAGAGCACCCATAGATAGAGAGGACGGATATGATTTCCTCCAGAAAGACATTGATTTATATGTCAATTACATATCTGCATATCTCCCAGCTTATGATAATCAGATTGAAAATATCAAAGAGAAACAAGCACAGGATGAAGTTTGCAGAAGGCTGGCCTGATAGATGGAAGGTACCTAGTGTACTTAAACCCTACTGGCAGGTCAGAAGTGATCTAAACATCAATGGTCTACTTCTCAAAGGAGATATAATTGTTATCCCAGCTGAAATGAGACCGGAGATGTTAGATTGCATTCATAAAGGACACCAAGGAATAAGTAACTGCAGAGAACATGCCAAAAAATGTACTTTGTGGCCTGGTTTAAGTAAACAAATTGAAGAACTAGTTTGACAATGCAAGAACTGTGCTGAATACTTGAGTGAATCTGAAAGAACAGTTGATTCCAACTCAAGTACCCTGCAGACCTTGGCAATTGGTGGAAACCAACTTCCTGTATTTGAAAGGTTGTAATTATGTTTTACTGGTTGGCTACTTTTTCACGTATGTCAAAGTAAGTTATTTGGCACATTTATCTTTGAAACAATTAGATCATTACAGTCAATCTTCACTAAACTTGGGATTCCCAAAAAGCTGACATCAGATAATGGTCCACAGTACAACTCAGCTAAGTTTCTTAAATTCACCAAGGACTGCAGTATTAAGCATGTTACTAGAAACCCAGTTTACCCTCAATTAAATGGCAAAGCAGAAAGAGCTGTTCCGTTCAAAGCTTTATCAGCTTATGGATCTACATGAATGGAGAATGGAAAGTTTGGTAGACAACTAAGAGACACCCTTTCCTGTATTACCTCCAAATTAACCCCTGATTGGCCTGATCTGGGGAAATTAAAAGAAGATAAAGTTGAAAGGCAGATCAAGCAGAAAGCCAATCTTGACTCAAGACACAGAGTGAAGGACTTACCTACACCAGAACCTGGTCAAGATGTCTGGATTCAAGATAAGAATGTTACAGCTAAAATCAAAACCAAAGCTGAGACACCTCATTCATATATACTGGACACACCACCTGGTAATACCATTTGCTGAAACTGGATTCCTTTGACTTCTTTTAAAAGAGACATCTCCATTGATAGACCATTTATATTAAGAGTACTTTCTACAGAGAGTCCTGTGATAACAAGATCTAACAATGATAAGAGCAATTTTCAGCATGTCCACCATTACTACTCTGATACATGGACCATAAATCAAGTATTAGAGCAAGTATTGACAAGCGAGAAAATCAAACCCTTTCTGTAAAAGTTAGAATAAAAGAATCAGAAGGGTCTTAGGACCTGAGTTTAACTCAGATTTAATAGACTTATTTATTCAGATAAAGAATATTTTTGTGGTTGTTGAAAATGAGATTTTTCATGTAAGTCAGCAATGAATTGTAAGAAGTGCTGAGAAACTACACTAGTAGAGTGTATAACATCAAACACATTCAAGATGGTTGACAACTACGAGTGTTTGAGAAACGTGATAGCTTGGATATATTGATCTACCTCAACTACAAGTGTGTTTATTCCATGTGTTTATTCCATGTGTTTAGTCATGTGATGTACAATACAATAATCACTAGGGACAGGGTAGTAAGCTTTATGTCACAGAGTGGTCTAAGAGATATGTATACAGGCAATGATTGGTTTTTCTTCTATATCGTTTATTGCAACCAGGGTAAGTAATCTAATAGATGACATTACTGTGAGACAACTCCTGAATTTTGTCTTCAAGATAAAGGGGACTTTTGGTGTTGCAAGTAGTAATGAATTCAATTGGATGATTCAGGTAAAGATTCATTTTGTTAATGCAAGACTTGATGTGATTTTCTCCTCATCTGCATAGATAAGGAATCTGAATCGAAACTTTTGGTAAATTATCATCAACAGAGGCATCCTACTTAAGCTTAAGGTGGTGTTTACATGGATGCATGCCTACCAGAAGGGCAAGAAAATTCCCATGTAAAAATGAGGTGAAATCCAGCTCTCTGACCAGGGCTGGCTCACCTCCATATAAACACCCCTACATTTGTTAATTAAAGTGTTGTAACATTTGGTTGTTGTTCTAGCAAACAAGTGATATACAAAGTCTGGGTTCAGTTAAAATACACTCCAAGCGTAGATAGACATAACTAACTGCTTTATTCACAATTTCACAACAGTTTATACGTTGTAGCATATTTATTTGTGGAAGGAATGAGATATCTATGTGCTAAGTTGTGCAGTTATTACTACCAGGTTAGTTCACAAAGTTTTGGGCATTTTAGTATGTTGTAGCACTGCTACATACCTGAGTTATGATGCATTTTTCTAGGAGCAAAGAGTTGCCATGCCAAAAAGCAATAAATTTGGTACCCGCTGCACGAAAATGGTGAAACCCTCAGAGTGTTCTCTTTTCACCAGAAGTGTCCTAATGAAATTGGTTTCGCTCATCAGTTTCAGATTGTGGCCCCTGGACTGCTTTGTTCCCTATTTGTTGCCATGAAGCCACCTGATAAAAGATTGAGGTAAGGCAAATATGGTGTTTTTGATTAAATAATACTTTGAACAATTCTTCCTCCATTTCTTTTGGATCCTCTATTGCATCAAGCCCACCCAACAGGCCAGAGAATATACTGATGGTGAGATCAGTCAGGAACTCCTTTGATTTCTCCATCCATCTTTACTCATAATCTGAATAAAGTTTGTTAATTATGTTCGTGCTTTTCTTTTGATAATCTGATCAGTTGCCGTCTTTTTTTTTTTTTTCATTGGTGTTCTCTAATATCATCTGTTTTAGTCTTGGGCTTTGGCATCTTCTATATTTCTTCCAAGGTTTTATTTTACCAGTTAACATAGGACAAACCCTTTTTTCCCAGTTTGATATCGATGTATCTCACTTTATTTCATTTGTGTAATAGCTTTTGTTTGGTGGCATCATTGTCCAAATAACTAAAGAACTCCTCCTTTAATATTTTCAGACCGTGTTTGTGTGTTTTGAAAAATACCACCCTAGTGTCATTGTCTCTTAGACCTCTCGATATAGAGTTTAACTTTTGAGACATGACAAAATGTTATGGCTGTTGTTTTGTTCTGTTGAGTCGCTCGTATCATCAATCACAACTGCTGTTCTTGCCCCCAATTAGATGTCTACTACATTGCGATAAGTTTTGTGTATCCAGATTGCTGGACACAATATCAAAATGTAATCAAACTGTTTCTCTTTTTTTTGCCACATGGACTAGGTCCCACAATCAATGTTGTTGATGGTTCCATTATTTTACCTAATATTGGATGCTCTGAAGATTGTTGTTGATAAAGATGATCATTCCATCAGACATGAAGCTGTATATTGTTTGATGTTTCATTGTAGCGGCACTGTTTGTCAATTCCAGAAGAATACCAAATTGAGTATTCAGCACTTTTTTACTGTTCCTGTAGACTGTCAAGTTGTCTTCATGTGATCTCAAGTCAGTGCAAATACAAAAAGTGTCCTTGAAGAACTCTACAGTGGTGGTTTATGGTAGCCCATGAGCGATACAGCATTTTTTCTGATTCTATCTTTTTAATATTCACAATTTTGATTATAATTAAATAAAATAGTTGCTTTATTTTTCATTGAAAAAGTTTCAAAATTTTTTCACTGACCTTGCTATGGCCTACGAGTGCCATTTCTATCCCACAATGCAGTTATTTTGGCAAGAAAAGTTGTGTACTGTGCACAAACAGTAAAGGAAGTGGAGTCCAATCATTGGCTGCAGTTCAATAACACACTGACCTCAAACAAAATGGGTGTGAAAGAAAATGGTAAGATTATAAAAACATCTTCAGCAAACGAACTGACAAAGATGAAACCAAAGACATTGATTGTTTGATGGTGCAGAGGCTGTTAATTTCTGTAGAAAGTAAAGCACTAAAGTACATCAAAGAAGCATGTATGGATCACTTTGGTATGAACAGAAATACATATCAGAGCGATAAGCCAGCTGGTGAGCAAGGACCTTTGTTTTCAAGCATTGGCCAGATTCAAAATTGGAAACTACTGCATACAAGTTTTATTGAAAGAGATTATGAATCATTCAAAAAACCTGAAGAGAATATCTCCAAGACCAGCTCCACTGAGTCAGAGATAAGTTTGCAGTCTCTACCATGTACAACCAACAGCAAAGTCATTGCAAGGTTTGGTTGAACCGCCACCCCCTTTGTCAGTGGTGTTTGCAATGTCCATTCCCCTGAGCCAAATGATTGAACTTGACAAGCTTATTCCACCTAACAAGGAAGTTGTGACAGTACAGGATGTGCACTGCAATGGCTGCCATGTCATATATTGAGGTATTTACTTATTTGATAATTTGTAACTTTTTAAACAGTTCCTTCTCATTTGTGTCGCTTACTGGAAGTGATAAGATTCCTATCTACAGATTTCCACGGATTGACTACCAATGGCTCATTTAAAGGGATTTGCGAGTTTATATTTTTTACGATTCATGTAAACATCTGCCAAATGGATTGCCAGTCTAATTTCTAAATTATATTGGCAGTTAATAAATCAACGAAACATGGATCCATTTGTTTTGTACTGCCTTCAAAACCTTTTGAAGTCAATCTAACAATCTGTGTCGATTTTTCATCTAACCCTGAACCTGAACTGACTATCAAAAGAAGTATTTTTTGGGACCAATAACTCAAGTTCCACTCGATTGCCCATGTGGTTGGCTCCAAATATCAATTCAAATATACTTTACAAGCCATCATATATTCATGGTTTTAAATCTTCCCCACTTACTAAGTACATTCATCCTAGAACACACCATTGCCTTCATATGCTCAGAATTTTGAAAACCTTTCAAGGCTGTACAAATGGGAACAAAACCAAACAACATAAACTTGCGAATAACAAATCATATATTCATGCCCATCTTAAATGCAGAATTACCATGCACTACCACAACGTGGGAGTCAGACATAATCCATCAAATTGTGTTCAGATATTTCCCACCAAATTAAATACCAAGTCAACAGGTAGGAAAGGGTTTGTTCCAAGTTTAATATTGACGAACACTATGTCGCTTGTCCCAAAGATAGATGAAGTTAATTATTTTGTTGTGAGCCAGAAACATGGCTTACAGACTTGATAGATATAAATAATCTTGCAATATCCCAATACAATATCGTTTGTAAAAATCGAATTAACAGAGCACATGGTGGTGTCTGCTTATATATCAAAAATTCTATCCAGTTTACAACCCTAGACCAAGTACATTCCCCTGAGTTTGAAGTTCTTTGGGTTCAAATTGTGCTGACTAGACTCCCTTGTGGAATCAACTGTATAATTACTGGCATGTTATATCATCCTCCAAGTTGAGAAGATAAACTAATGGAAGATTATTTGGCAAAATCTCTCACAACAGTCGAAAGTCTTTATCCTGGATGTGGAATTCTTATAGCTAGTTATTTTAACTGACTTGATATTCATCATCTTTCGAATCAATTTAGAATGAGACAGCTTGTTAGTTTGCCTACCAGAGCCAATCAAACACTTGACTTAATCCTGACAAACCTTTATCAATTCTATGCCAAAAAACTCACTTTTAATTTACCCTTCCTTTGGATTATCAGATCATAATGTCGTAGTTTTAAGACCAAATGAAAGGCCTACACTATCTGATGGTAAGAAAGTCATAGCCCGAAGAGATACCAGACAAAGTCATAAACAAGAACTTGGGAGATATTTAAGTGCAATCGATTGGGACCTTGTAAAATACCAAAATAACTGTGAAGGTAAAGTAAAGCTGCTTCAAAATATTATCCAAACTGGCATGGATCTGACAATGCCTCTTAAAGAGGATAAACGTCATTGCAATGAGCCCACCTGGCTTACAGTGGAGTTCAAAAACCTTATTAAACATCATCAAATAGCTTTTGCCAACAATGACACCACTCATTACCGATAAAGAAAAAGGTCAAGAAGCAAGTATTTTTTATTAAAAGTAGACCGTCTGCTTGGTGGAACAAAGTAAAGAAAATATCTGTCCTGCTGCCGGCTTCTAACTCAGAAAATCTCCTCTCACGAATACACATTGACCAGGTTGATGTAGGAAACCCTTTGTCTGTTACTAATAAAATAAATTCAGCTTTCTTAGAACCTATGCAGGATTACCAACCACTCACTAATACCTTGGTTCCTGCTGACTACAACAACTCTGATAATGAAATATTTGAAGTTACTGAATTTTCAACGTGCAATATTTCACAAAAACCAAACCCTCGCAAAGCATGTAGCCCAAACTGGTTACAGAAGGAATATGCAGAAATTTTATCTCAACCAATTTGTTCCATTCTCAGTAGTTCATACCAAGAGCAGAAATTACCACCTGCCAGGAAATTTGCAAATGTCATCCCCGTACCTAAGACAAAACCAGTTACGGAGATAAATAAAAATCTTCAACCAATATCTTTAACACCTAGCATCTCAAAAGTTGCTGAAGAATTTATTGTTACAAAGTATATAGCTCCAGCTATTAAGGTGATCGATCCCAACCAATACGGCACAATACCAAAATCTTCCACGATTTGTCAACGATCTCAAGCAACCAATGGTACTGGGTCAGCGGTAAGGATTACTTTATTTGACTATAGGAAAGCATTCAATCAGTATCTACCATCAAAAATTGGTCATTGCTTAACAGACTCCAACTGAACCTGGAGAAATGCAAGGACCTCAGAATTTATTTCAAACAACAAAAGCAAGACTTTGACCCTATAATTATTAACAATAAACAACTTCAAGTTGTTGATCATGCAAAAATACTAGGGTTAACAATCTCTGAGAACTTACAGTGGACCTATTACATTAGTGAAGTTGTTAAGAAAGGCAGCAAATGCTTGTACTGTCTCATTCAACTGAAACGAGCTAGCATCCCTATACCTGATGTTGTAAAACTTCTATTGCACCTGTATTAGACCAACTCTTGAGTATGGAGTGGAGGTTTACCATCATTCACTGTCCCAATACTTAGAGAACGAATTGGAATGAGTTCATAAGCATTCTTTGGCGATCATATTTCCAGGGGAAGAATATAATCAAACATTACAACTCTCTGGCCTAAAATTCTTATATAGCCAACAGCAGGACTTGTACAAAAGATTGTTTCAATCTGTGGCAAAGATGTTTCTCACGAACTTCATAATTTGTTGCCTCTTAAGAATGAACCAACGTATAATTTAAGACATAAATGCACTTATATTCTCCCATTAATCCACACAAAACATTTCCAAAATATGTTTATCCTTTCAATGTCGAAATGTTAAGTTGTATATAATCAGTGTGCTGCTAATATTTTATCTGTAAATAAGTACTTTACTCTTTTCTTTTATCAGTTTTAAATTGTATTTGTAAAGTCTACACAATTCAGCCTTATGGGCTGCCATTTAGTTTTATTAAATAATCTTGAACCACTTGAGGCATGTCTTTTGCTAGAGGAGGTTGCAGAGATGCATACAAAGCAACAGCTTTAAAAGGCTTACAAGGTTGCTTTGTTGTGAAATGCTACAGGAGTGACCAGATTGACCAGATTGAATTGTTAAAACAACTTGTTGCATCAGCTGAAATTCATACCAGAAAGACTGTCCAAATACACGACCTAATATGTCACCTTTTAGGTTTGATGTGCAATGAAGGACCATCACAGTTTGGCCAAAGTTTCAAATATACAAAATTGTATCATGGGAAAATTAAGAACAAATGTGCCACCATTAAGAAGTATTTTAGGGAAATTTACAAGATACATTAATAATACACATGATGTTCTGACTAATCACTGTGAGATTGGTTTAAAGGCTGAGACATCTGCTCACTATTCTTACATAAAATGTGGTAAACAGGTGATGGTTTTGGGTTTTCAGGGAGTTGGATTTGAATTGTGTGACCTGGAAAATTCCAGCACACAACTGTATGCAGATGACTTGATGGATTTTTTGTGCAGGTAATCTGTCTGCTATAGCAATCAATAGATTCCTTCAGTATAAATGTTACAAATTCTGTAAGCTTTTAAATTTAGATATCAAGTAACTCCAATAATGCCTCTTTAGTAAGCAGGTGATAAATTGTGTTGTTTATCACTGTATTTATGCATGTATTAAATAACTGAAAATTCAAAGTTTGACAAATCCAGTAATTACTAAGACAAGTTAGATGCAATGAAGATATGGCATAAGAATCTTTTCAGCATGCAATCATATACATGTACTATCCTCAGCTACTAAAAAATATTAAGACCATGTGCTATTTTAATATCACTAATTTAGCACTAAATAGACTTATTAATCCACATAACTTAATGTCTAATCTTAATCATTTATACACAGGTTATATTAAGCACATATATTTATCCATAATTAATACTATAAAAGCAGCACATTTTCTTGTTTTTCAATGCTTAAAGATGGGCTAAGCTGAATAAAGGGTCTTGTTGAATTAACATATGTCAGTTGAAACTATTAACTAATATTACTGCTGCCAGTTTGCTTTAAGATAAAGGAGTGCATTCGCTGCTTTTCTGGACTCAACCTTCCTGACATCAGGAGTGATAACCTGGCATTTCTGACAAAATTTTGGTTCCAAAATATCATCAGTACCATTGAATATATTGGAAAGTTTGGCTACTTCTTCCAGGTCATCCTCTGAAACTGGGATCCGCCACATCTTTCAGAGAAATTGTAAATATGTTATAGAATCCCATCGGGCAATTATTTGTTTTTTTGTTTGTTTATTTTCTTTCCCTGTGGTTGTTCCAGATAGTTTTCTTGAATGTATCTAGCTCCCTTTGTAATAGAGGCACATAATTAAATGCAAGCATTGATCTAAAAAAAAATTGTCATCAGCTGTAATCTCCAAAATTGAAGGGGCTATCTAAACAGCCTCCCCACTCTTTGGGTAAAGCATTTGTTTATCAGCCAAATTGTTTGATTTTTTCAAATTCGTGTTGACAAAACAAGGTCTTTTTATGAGATGACAGCTGATTATTGAGAGGAGCACAATCTTTGTAATGCCCTTATGGCTGCCAAGTGCTACCTCAAAACACGCTTTTGGTCTACCAAAGTTGTTACTGATTGTTCTTTGTAATGACTTTAAAGCTCTAACCAAACAAGAGCACAAGGAACTGCAACTTTTAACTTACTGGTTGAATGTTTGCACAAGTTCAGTACTTGTACTAGTTCTCATTCTTTTACAAAATTGTAAAGTACCATCGTAATAAATACTAGCAAACAATTCAAATTGTTTATGGACACTAAAGTAGCATTTCAAAGGTAATGAAATGGTGCCAGCATTTTTCTACTTTGTTTAGAGGAAGACAAAACGTCTGGTGCTTGGAAACTACTGTACTTGCATCAACATACTTTTAATGTTTAAACCACTCACAACTCCAAGGAAATTGGCATTGGAAATTGAACATGCTCAAGTTACTTGCTAGCTAATGTAAGCCATAAGTTAAAACTTGCAGTGGCTAGTGCTTTTGTGTGATCAGGGCTTTATAAACTTGCTATATATTTAAAGTTATTAACATAATTTTTTTTTATCAAAACTCATGGGCATCCCTTACAAACAATGACATCTTGTCAATATTAGATTAAAATCTGTTATAATCTAATAAATATACGAAGTTTTTACAAGTTCTGCTATAAATGTCACCGTAAATACTAAGGTCGTTTGTATTCACTTTATGAATGAAAAACTGTCCTTTTTGTTTGTTGAGGGTCATAGTCACCAGACTCCAACAAACCATTCAACTGCTGCTTATAAAATTTTTCTAATCTGTCAAGTGATTCCCTGCATCACCTCTCTATTTTGTTTTCTGTGGAGGATCCATATATGATGCTGTCTACAACATCAAGATCACCAGCCATGTATCTGAGGAAGGAATGCATAGTGGCAATTACTGTAGTTTCATTTCCCCTGTCACTTATTCTTGATGGAAGGACTGTAAAAAGGATGATGCAATAGTGATGCAAAATCCACGAACCTTGAGATATACACAGCATCTTTCAGGGCAACAAAATGATAATCTAGGCCACTTCATAAAAGCTGCAAAGTCTCTTAAAAGTTTAATTATGTAGTATACTTTTCTCTCAAACCATAATTTAAACACCTTTTGCATGTACTTGGAATTATTGCAAAAGCAAATCTACATTGTGCAAGGCTGATTTTCCTTCTGGCCAATAAATAAACACATCTGTTCAATTTGATGAGTTGAGAACTGTATAAACAACTCAGACAACTCTTACCATGTAGTTACAAACAGTTGTTCTAGCAGAGACCGCTTCTTAGATTGGGAAAATACAGTGGGGGTTACAATAAACTTGCTGTTCAATTAATAAATTGAAAAGACCAATATCTTGTAGTTTATCCATTACTTACTTTGATGTTTGTATAAGTATCCAAAGTAGAATCTGCCAACAATTTCTGGTTTGTTGTTTGTGGTCCAGGTCCAATGTATATTCGTTCTTCCACTAAATGTGTCCATTCCTCCATAGATACAAACTGGAAACATAGACTTAAAAACCACCAAGTTTGTTGCGGCCATCCAGAGACATGGTGTGGTCTGGTCCCTGTTTGATGAACGAATGTTTAGCTTTGGTATTTGAAAGCCATAAAGTATTCATCTCCTTGCCCACCACGCAAAGTGTGGTGCGAGGGTACTAATGTTGACATGTGTGGAGTCCTGTTAAACACATGGTGACTAGGGAGAAAAATTTTCGCTTTGAGTATGTGTCTTTCTATGTATATATGGATCCCAGTCGCTCAAAAATGCTGTGTGTAAGCTCGGGGGGACTGGTATGTTGTTGAACAAACCGTACTTAGGTACTGTATCGAAGCAAATGTATTTGGTCTCATTCTTTTTTCCGTTGTATGGATCTCTTGCGAGTTGTTTACGTTATTTGAACACTGAAGCCAGTAAACGGCTTTCTTGGTGCCTGCAGCTGGTTTTGCCATCTCAGTAACTGGACAATTTACAACTTGACAGAGCAGTTCTCAAAGTTTGCTCCTTGGAATATACATTTGCCAACTGTTCACTTTTTGCAGCAACGCTTTGTCTTGGTTCTTTCTGATTTATATGAACAAAAGACGTAAGGGAACTCGTTTGCTGTCAGGACATTTGCTAAGCGACTGTGTTAAAACGACATTCTTTGCTGAAGTTGAATAGATGTTGATTAGTATAAATCTTGGCACTTTTCGCGTTCTGGTAACCACTTACCTGACCGCACAATCACAGGTACGTCTGAATCGAGTAGCTTTGAAGTACAAGTTCTGCAAACGGAATTGTTTTGAGCAGTTTTTAAAAGTAGCTTCCCGACTTCATTCTTCCTTAAGGGAGACTTGTACAAAATATTACCACCTGGATTTTGCTGGTGTTTATTGGTAAAGTAGAATGAAGATTCTGGTTCATTCGTCTCTGTACAATGATTATTTTTCAACATTTTGCAGTATTTAGCCAGACAGCATTCATGGTCAATTGTTTGAGAAGTGGGATAGAACACTCGTCATCCAGAAGAGTTGTTCAGGCCATGACAGTCATTGGATGTTTTCTCCGCTTTCCACACAAAGATTTCATTGCCTCAATAAGGATTTTTTTCACTATGAAATGTCACCCCATTGAAGACATTAGGATGTATTTTTGGCTCAAAACAAAAATGCAAGGTAAACAGCCACCAGGTAACTCGCTGCAAAGCTACTTGTTTTTGGTCACCAAATTATCCTTTGGCAAAAAAGTTGTTCACTTCAGTCTTTCTTACTTCAATAGTGATTCATGCATGATGACCTTTACCATATTTGATTGGTAATGCTTTCATCAGGATTTTAAAACCTCTCAAGAAAGTTTAAAGTTGTCTGTGTGTAAATTTACCATTGAACCCTTTGTGCTGAGGTGCCACTGAATGCTTAGTTGAAAATATGCAAGAGTTGCAGGTTTATATGCCATTTGTCTTTTTTATTGATGTTTTGCCTTGGAAAAAGTATGTCTTTTACTTCCCTCTTCTCGTTCTTCTTTCTACACAACTTGCACAAGGTTTGCTTGTTGCATTTTGTTTTATGTTTTGTATTTTCCGATTTTTGGTCCGATAAAACTGCAGAATTCGTTCATGTTTTCTTCGTTTACTTCATCACCAAAGTCTTGTACTTCTGGATGAATACTTAGCATAAACCCTTATCATAGCAGATCTTAAAGACATTTGTAACCAACTTTGAGGTACGTATAATTTATCAATTTTTGAAGTCAAAAAAATGTCAAAAATATTCAATCATGAGCTGTCTGTAATGCTGGTATTCGTTTGATAATCTTTGAGAATGCTCCACTTTTAAGACAGAAAGTCTGGTAATCTAGTAAAACAATCTTTCTTTAAGGCAAAATGAGTGAGAAGTCTAATTGGAAAATGACACAAATTACCATAAACCTGCAAATAATTCAGGGTATTGATCCTATTGTTTGTTGTTTAATAATTTAATTGGAAGAATGGACATGTTACCATTTATTAATCTGTTGAACGTTATTCTCACAAAACTTTTTGTTTTAATAAAGCAGAATTGAAAGTTTAAACGTAAACATAAAATAATTTCCAGTTTGGATTGTTGTTTATTTGTGGCCAAATTCTGTGTGGATTTTTTTTTATTGCATGTCCTCTTCCAGTTAAATTCTGCTGACTGTCTTTTTGATGATTTTGAAAAATTATCATTGTTACTTGGATTCTCAAGAGATATATTGGAAGGGGGTGAGATGTTGTTGCATGCATGTATTTCTAGTTTTAAAACTATGTTAGGTGATTGATTCTTAACACAACACTTAAAAAGTTCTTAAAGAGGCAATCAACTAAAATTTCAAAGGGTGCTTTTGGACTAATAGTAATGAAATTTACAACTATAAATTGAATTTTCTTGTCATTCATCAATAGTAATAATGTAAAATTTCCGTGTTTATGCTGAAAGACTGTAAACTTTAAAGGAAATCTTACTTCAGCAAAGAATGTTTTGTTTCTTGGCTTTTTTCCTGGAAGGTCGCACATTGCCTCTTTCATCCCATTCATTAGCCCATAAACCAAATTTCTTAAGACATTTAGTCCATGTACTTTATGCACCTTCTTGTGCAATGCATGGTACCCAAGAAGTCTGCCAGGTCTGTCCATCTTTTTTTGATAGCAGCATTGATGTAATTTATTGAAAAGTATTTAAATCATCAAGCAAGGAGACTCTTCTTGCATCAAATCCAGTATCCTCCTAAACACAAGATCAGTTTCTAAATCTGCATCCAGTTTCCAACAAGCCTTCTCTCTTTAAACAGCTTTGGAAGTTAAAATTTCCCCACTAAAATAACTGTATTGTGGGATAGAAATGGCACTCATGGGCCATGGCAAAGTGAGAGAAAAATTTAAAAAATGTTTTTTTTAATTCTAAGTTAAACATTTTTCAATTAAAAAATAAATTAACAATTTTAATTATGATTATGATGAAAATAAAAAGCAGCTGAAGTGCATTTTCAATAAAAAATTATGAATCAAAAAGTGTTGTGGCACTCATGGGCCACAATAGTGGTAAGTATAATCAAATTGAATCTGTTGTTTCAAGTCTCTACAGTAGACCTAGTTTGGTTTGAGATATCTCTGACTACAGGAACACTTTGTTGTCAGCATTGTTGTCCTTGAAAAGTAGCACAATGGCTCTCATGTTCTTTTACACTGTGCCGGCTTTTGGCCAGGTGTTCTTAAACATCATGATGTGCCCAAGACAAGGTAACATTATTTGCCGGCAGCAAACATGCTAGTGATCTCTGATGCTAGTTCCTCATTCTTTAACATCTCATATTCCAACTCCAGATTCTCCAGACTATAATTACCTTTAGCTTGGCCACTCTGTTCTGTCAAACGTCGGTACTAGCTGGCAACCTAATTATGTATTCCAGGTTATTCATCATATTTTTAGAAACAAACAATCTACTATCATCCAACACTTTGGTTCCAAAAATGGAGTACATCGGAGCATCTTAAACTTTTGCTGAGTTGTCTTTTGAGGTCAGCTTTCTCCAATTTTGTGTCCCAACACCAGACTATCAGGTGAAGGTTTCCCGGATGCTCTTGTGGGAATTGTCATATATCACCTCACCAGTATATTTGAAATCCAACCTGCTTTGCAAAATGGTTCTTGGTGTTGCTGACTTTGAGAGCCAAGCAAAGGTGCAAAGACTCCAGAACCAGACAATTGCTCCTCAACAACCTTGGGACTCTGATATAAAGCTGATGACATGCCTCATCCATTCTCCAACTACCCTGGTGCTATTCTTTGTTCTGTCTTCTGCATATATTTCAACACATGTTTTACTTCCTCGTGGTAAGATATAACATAGTTCCCCTGATGAATAGATAAATGTGGTCAATGACGAAAATAAGTCCTCCACCCACTGTTTTTTTTGGGAATGTCTTCTATTTCTCTCCACAGCTGCGACTTCTTGATCTTCTCCACTAGTTTCACAGGTCTTGGCTTTTGATAGACCCACCTCAGTTTAGTTCTTGCTATTGGTGGTCTTAAATGTTCTCACCATGTTCCATATGTTGCCTCCATCTTCACCCTCTGTTGCATCATCGGAAAAAGCTGGTTTCAATTATTGTTTTCTTGCCCATTAGCCTTTTTAGAAACCTGATGTTGGTGCACTCTAGTTCCAGCAAAAGGATGCCATCGAATAAAAATCCAATGCTCCTGGTGTTATAATAGTTGTCCTTTTTGCCGAATATTTTCTCAATGGCTGTCGCAGGCTTGCCTGTGTTGCTCAACCTGTCTAAGTTGTCCAATAAATCATTGCTCTCATGGCTTCCACCAAAATGCATCTCCTCCTCCTCTTCTCTGTTCTTATTCAGGTTCATCTGTATATCTTACTAAGGGTAAAATTTATTGTATTTCTTTATGAATCTCATGTTGTCAATAGCCCTTAGGCCTGACAGTAATATTTTTTTATTCAACACTAGGCCTCTCATATAGCCTTTCAGTCGGTTCAAGATTTAGTTCTATATGGTACTGGCTAGTGTACTATTTTTGATGTAGAATTTATTTTGGTTCTTGCCAGATATGCGTGAATCAAGATAGCTGATGTTGCAGTATTGAACACAAACAAAGCAGCAACAATTTATTTACCTATGGCTGACCCTGTTAAATAGATAGACACTAAGTTCAACAACAGTCTTAATTTCTGCTTTCTTTTGGCCATCCTTCTGTAGACCTATGACTTTTTGTGTAAAGGCTTGTCTAGCTTGACATCAGTGTGATTGAAGTTGATGATCTTTTTGACCAACTCTCTTCTCATGATCAATGGTTGTCTTTGTGCCAGTTGTCTACTTAATGTTATACACCATTGAAAACAACTGAAATCACTGACAGGATAGTTCTACACCATTTATTGGATACTGACACTTGAGCTTCTTCCCCTTTGGAAGATCCTGAATAGTGCCACCATTATTCCAGATTTTAGGAAACCTTGGTTTATGGACCTGTCATTCTTGGGAGTATTAGAGTAGATGTTTACTTCTATACCATTCGTTGTGTCCTTGAAGGAGACTAGACTTTTTGTTAATATCAGCATATGGGTAATTTTTTGCGAATTCCTTTAACTTTTCTCTCTCCAATTTTTTCTTGACTTTCTTGTAATTATTGCCGAGATACTGCTTGAATAGATCCGCCATATATTCTACCATATAATATATGAAGAAGATAACAGTGTTGGTTAATGGAAACTCTGAAGTAATTGACCTTCAGGAATTTATGATAGTAACACATGATAACCCATTCATTTTGGTCAAGAAAGCAACAATATTCTGGAACAATGAATTAAAGTATAATAGTGTCAAAAACGCAATAAGCCCAGGTTATTGGACTTTCTCTATGCTAAAGAAGGAGATCAAGAGTTATGGCACTGCGAGTCTCAAAGCCAGTGAATGACAGAAGTTGTTCAATAACTAGTAATAATAATATTAATCTCAAAGATTTTGGGCCCATCAGTGCCAACAAGAAGATAAAAAGCAGGCCAGTAGATGTTAATTTAGGGTTAAAGTTTATAAGAATAAGTTGAAATATAATTAGTACACACAATAACATTTACATGGATTCCAAGTCAAGCACATTAGTCAGTTTAGCTATTACAAGTGCTCAGACAATGAAAGGGAGTGTTCAACATTATTCTGATATAGAAATTAGAGTTCCTATCAAAGGTGTAGATCAGGATCGAAATGAAGTAAACATTGGAGACATGCTGTTGGATTTGTATCTTATCTAATTGTGAATCAGTTTTGAATCACTCTAGGTCATCTTTAACAGCAATGCTCTCTTTCGAAACAAGTGAGTCATAGTCAGGCATTTCACCATGTTCTTTCAACTTTTTCAAGTCTAGTATGTAGTTTTGCCTTTTTGCACCATAGCAGTGACACCTGTTGTCATAATGGTATCAACAAACTCTTTCAGACAAAAATAAAAATAAAACTCTTGTCCTCAGTTAAATTCCCTTTACAAGAGGTAATCTGGTTTTGAATTTTAGAAGCACACTTCAGCATAATGGAGCTCACAGTAAATTTAGCCACAGATTAAAAGTAAGATTGGCTGAAGAGAATCTCTTGACCATCTGAATCAATCAGAGTGTGGATGGTGCAATTTCCGACCCTTGAGAAATTGGGACTGCACAAAGATACATGTAAATTTTCATACAAACTGCTGGAGTTTCAATAACTCGACTGATAATAAAGGTTTAGAGCAAGTTTCAACAATTTGACAATGAAGATAGACAAATATGAAAATGTTGACTCTAATGATCTGGCTTATTTAGTCGAGCTGGACAAAAGGGGGGAAGGGAGGAAGGTTTTGAGGATGACAACAATGGAAGTAGTGCCAAGTTGCTGGCCGTCAAGTTCATTGAACAGACAGGGAACACATACGAAATTGTTAGCAATGAAGCATTTAACCTGGATAGAAAAACGTTTGCCAGATCTATTGGAGAAGAAGTTAAAGAAGCTGATAAAATACAAAAGAGAGTTAGGAAAATAGTCAACAGAACTTTTGCCAAGGTTTGTGGCCAGGATGGCAATAATCTTAAGAGGCCAAGCCCTATTTTAATAGCAGATGCCAACAGCAAAAAAGCAATTGATCAGATACCTGGAAAGTGAGTACCAAAACCAAGGGAGAGAGAGAGAGATAGAACTCACTGAGATACCACTTGAACTCATTGCCAGGCTATCTCCTACGGGGAATAGAGAACTTTTGGGCATTCATGATCCATCCAGCACAATATTGCCAGAGACCAGGGTCGGAGACAGTGGAGCCCTACAGCTTCAAGTAGACTATTTTCAAGAGATGACAGCTGAGCTGAAAGAGGACTCAACATGGGAGAAACAGAAGGAAGGCAAGGACTAGAGAGAGCTAAAAAAGAATGCCTTTGGACTCACCAGTGTTATGATAGCAGTTGCTGAAATAATAAGCACAAACATAATTTCAGGAAGAAAAGCTTTTGTAGCAAGGGCTTGAGCAACAACCAAATTTGGAAAAGCCATTGCAAACATAGGAAAAAAGTTGGGTTCACTCTTGAATGTAGGAGCCAAAGATATCAGCCAGCTGGGTTTTAACCTATGGGTGTTAGCTATTGCCTTTGCCTGGCTCCTCTATGACCAGTATAAGCAGAGACAAATAAGACCTCGAGTTAAATATGAAGGCTAGACGAGTGCTAAGAGTGATAAGATATGTCATTCTGCTTTTCAGGAGAAGCAAAGTCATTGTAATCAGCATGAGTCATCTTGACAAATATTTGGCACCAAGTAACACTGGTCTATATGATTCTTGAGCCAAAAAGGTTCACTTCAAACTTTATAAACCAATGTGTATCATAGCAATTCACCAGAAAACCCAAAGAGAGCAGCAGCTGGAAAGGGACTGGCAGAGATAGCAAGATAGAGGAAAAGAAGAAACAACTAGAGGGTGAGGCATCATTCAGCTTGGACACAAAGTATATTTATCCTGTAGCTGGTTTGGCCCTTTATTACAGCAAATGATAGAACCAAAGAGAGGTCAAAGCTTTGGAGACAATAAAAGAGGAAGTTGAGGAGGAGGACAGAACCAGTGGAGATTAAGAAGAGGAAACCACCAAAGAAGACCAATACTTTGGACTCCCTTGATTGAAACAAAACATGTGCTCTAATATATGTCAACAGTGAACAAAAGAGAACTACTGAATGAATGATACAATTCAGCCTTGATCACAGGTGGAGCTGTTGCTGTCAGGATGGTAGCTAAGAAAGTGGCCAGAATGCTGTTGGGAACACTTAAACTTGCTGTAGCAGTGACAGTATCAGCCATGGCCATAAAGTGGACCCAGGATAAGAAATATCTCCTGGTGGATCCATCCAAATCAGCTTAATTTTAATTCATATCAAATCCAGCAAAAATACTGGCATTGAAACAATGGTTATTCTATAATGGCGAAAAAACCTTGACCAGCCGGTAAATTCCGAAAATGAAGGCCATCTTTCAACTTAAGATTTAAGTTAACAAAAGATAAACTGTGAAATGGAAATATCACCATTTCACAGTTTTTATCTTTTGTTAACTTAAATCTTAAGTTGAAAGATGGCCTTCATTTTCGGAATTTGCTTTCTCTTTTATAATGGCGAGTTTATTTGGAATTGGATTAAGCATGATAGTCAATGCAGTCAGTTGTAGCAGGGGCTCTTTTTTGATCCAACATTTGAACAAGAACAGCTATGAAGTGTAGATAAAAAGACAAAACAAGGAATTAGAAGATCTAGCGAGAGCTAAGACAACAGCTAAGCAATGTAAACAAGGACATTAATCAGACCAATCAAGCCTTGGATGAACTCAGGAAAATAAGGATGGTGGAATATAGTGGACTGGAGTTGACATGGGGGCCAACTTTGTCAGATTATTATAAGCTAAGCAAAGAGATGCAAGAGAATCAAATGTTCTTCATTGGAGTCGTTGGCATGGATGGTGGTTATCTGATCTATAAAATGGAATTATTTTTTTAAACCACACTTATGGGTCTATTGATTATAGATTGATATAATTATGGTATTTTGGATGAAATGATGGAATTCAATGGCGTCAAGAAAATCAGAGGTTTACTGAAACCAAAGCCAAGATCTAGAAGACCTGTTGTTGTCTATTGCTACAAATTCAAAGTATTCACACTTCAAATGGATAGCTCTGTTTACACATGACCAAAATGTGGTGAGACAACATATGGATCCGTAAAGGAGTATGATGACACTAACTGGTTGAAGACAAAGAGCATTCACAAGAAATCGAAAGGTGTTGTTATATCGAAACACATTTGGACAATAATGGCCAACTTTATGGACAAGGTCAGAGTTGATCAAAGGCAGGAACACATCCAGGTATAAATTTTACATCATCTGGCTATGTAGGAGAGGTGTTGACCTCCCAAAAGAAATTCCAGATATGAAAGCCACCAAAACACGACTAAGGTTTGAAAAAAATCTTTTCAAGGCAGTCTACAAAGAATGTAAACAGAGCAAGGGTTGCAACTATCCAATTTAGAAAACTTGGTTAAATAGAACATTGGAAAATAAATGACCTATCTGCTGACTGGTAAAGACTTCACAAACCAGAAGAGGGTGGCTAAAAACTTGGGATCCACTGAACTTCACTAAAGTGACCAATGGAATAGTCGTTGCTGGATCTCATTCGGTGCACTTTGGAAGCCCACATTTGCCCAATTATGTGATGCTTACATAAGACAAAATCCCCGATATAGAAGAAAGAAGGCAAATATATCTTGCCTGGGTTACCAAGATAACCAACAAAAATGGTATATTGATGCGTATGGACAGAATGTCGCCAAATTGTTGGTCTGTACACCTGTTATGGCCCTAGAAGCCTCTTGGTGTTATGATGTGGTCAACCAGTATATCTTTTTAACAAATTCAAAGGTCAAATTCAAAATTCGATTTTGATGTTTTCATCTTTCTATGGCAAAGTAGATGAGCAGAGGCAGGGCTAGTTGAGCAATAAAACTGCACTTCACCTGTGTCCACCTCGATGCACTGGACTGGCCTGATGTTGCTTTTCACATCACATGTACTTCTACAGTTATTGTTTGCAGGTTATTGAATTGGTTGTTTAATTCGTCGCTCTCAATGTGATCAATTACAAGGTTAATGGGAACAAGAGTATCCACAATGCATTCCCAAACAAGGCGATGAACTAGATACATCTTCTATACCTTGCTCCCTGCAGATCTAACACCATGAGATGTACTGTGGCATTGTGGCTTCCCCTGAGTAGCTTCGTTCATCTCATGTTGATCTCATAGCCATCTCACAAATTTCTTGCCTTGGATTTTAATCCCTTGTACCATAATATAACTTTTTTAATAGGATGGAAAAATACTTAAGTTTTCACAAGAAATTGAACAGTGAAACAGATGATACTACACCATAGTAATGATGAGTACGGATCAGTTACTGAAAAAGTTATTGAAGTCCCTATGCAAAGATGATTTGAAACAATTCCTCCTAGCCAAGAAGGAAGACACCAAGCCCAAGCTTACACTAAAGGATCCTCTTTCATTGATCATTTCAACATCATCTAGCAAGAATGAAAGGGAAGACTGATCATGACAGCCAACCAGGGAGGGTGCAAGGATTTGTTAAAACACATGAGTGAATTAAAGTGGACAAGGACTCACGAAAAGGTGACCAAAGTGAAAACCATCAAGGAAACACATAGCCATCTTGCCTGATGAGACAAAAATGAAGGATGCTCTAAACAGCTAGATCAACAAGTTTGACTTCTACATTGAACAATTACAAAGTAGACTAGCTGATCAGGGGTCAAAGTTGCCAGAGGCTATTCAGTTACAACACAATAGTATTAATAGGTTTGTTATTTCAGAGGGTGTGTTACAATGTCTGGAGCTGATAGGAGCAAGCCACAGAAAGGGATCCAAATTGTTTGCTTATAACACACTGACAGGATATACATCACCAATCTTGCCTTAAAGCTGAAGAACAAAGTCTGGCTAAAATTCAAGGCAAAGATGATTGGCAAGGCCTTTGTAACTGACCCTGCTCCAGTCTATTTTGAGAAACATTTCAGAAAGGGTATAACAATAAGAGACTATGAAGTGGAGAAGGGAGACAGCAAGATATTCAATGGCCAAGCCAGAAGTGACAAAACATACAAGCTATGCAAAATGGTGGCAAATGAAGACAAACCATTAATATTGGCTTTTACCAATAAGGCTGTCGAGAATGTAAAAAAGAAATTGCCAATGAAACTGCAATTATGCTTCACCTTTGACAGCTACTTTTTTGAACGCAACAGAAGGAGCATCAAGAACTTTTGATGGTGCCTAGTAAGTGGATGACAACAATCTACAAAGCCTTTGTCACATTTGGTAATAGGGTCTGTTTATTTGGTGATCCCAATCAGTGTTCACTTGTGGAGGGAGGGAGGATTTGGTTTGTGAAATGTGCCCAGAGATTAAGATGCTGGAATATTCAGAACTTAGCAAGATACAACAAAAAGACTGAAATTTTGGGCAGATTTTTGAAGACAGGATTGGTGAAAGTAGAAAGAGAGCCAGAGCCACGTTTCCTTTATCAATGCCACAAGAATAAAGGTCAACAAAGAGTGCTGTGGTAGGTTCTCTGCTGGAAAAGGGACAATGGCAAAAAGGAAAGTTATGAGATCTGTAGGGGTGTGCCAGTAGTCACAACAACTAATATTGTAATATCTTGATGTTTACGCTCAGACCTTCAGACAACAACTCAGTACAATAATTGTGCTGAATAGAATACAATCAATTATGCTAATACTGCATGCCTAATTTGCATGCTAAGTAACATATATTACAAATATTTAGAAATATGAGATATACAAGATGATGGAGTTCATTGTAGAGGATATTGGTAAGGCAATTAAGATAGATGTGAAAGAATTTGAGGTGATTGAATTTGCTGAAAGCTTCATTCCATCATTTTGTGTCATGGTCTACAAATATCAGGGTGCAGAGATTGACAAGCACTATAATGTCTTTGATGTCGAGAGAATGGATAACAAAAAAAATTATACAGCACTGTCAAGAACAACCAAACTAGAGTTTATTCACCTGGACACAAAAGGTTGAATAAGAGATACTTCAATAGATATATTCCAATGTTAGAACTCTGCAATCCTGAGCAAAATAGTCTTTTTTTCAGATGAGAAGATCTATAAAATGACTTTTAATAATAGAGGAATATATATTGGCTGCACCTGTGAAGAGTTCAAGACTCAACATAGAATGCATCTGACAAATAAGGGGAGCCACGTCTACAAGAACAGAGACAAGGAACCAAAAATAGGACTCATTACAAATGCTACCAGCAAAGACAAAAATACTTTAAAAGCTGTTCAAAAATTCTACATTGAGATAGGTAGCTAAACATCAAAGGGAAGCCCAGCAAAATCAAAAACAAAAAGTTTTTCAAGATAGATGCCAAAGTGGATGGAGAAAGAATCCAAATAATAGCCATATACAGAGTTGGCAACAGGGAAGATGCATTGGCAAAATTGCATGGAATGAAATCCAAATTAATCAAACAATTAACTTCGACCTTCAATTGAGACCAGATTTCATTAGAACATTTTGTGAGAAAAGGGATTGCTCTAAGAGTTTTCACCATTTTGGTGCTATGGGTCTCAAATTTATCGCTTTTTAGCATGGCAGCTCTCTGCTCTTTGGCTACCGACAGAGGCTGTCAATTGATAATTTGTCAGATTGGCTACTTATGAGCACTTACTCGAAAAACCAGTTACCACAGCAACCGTAGTGACTGCATAACTTCAGTTGGAATGTGCAAGACATTTGGTGCGTTATAGCGGTTTTTGCACTGTTGGGAAAACCATTCAATAACAATTTTTTTTTAACTAAGTTTGAATGTGAAAAAGGTCCTGACTTGAATATGGCAAAACAAAATAAATGAACCGTTTTGGAACATTGACAATTTTTAGGGTGTGAAAACATCTTGTCAAGTAGCTTATTATGTCAGTGAAAGCAACAGACATTTACACTCACCTCACTCAGGCCACCTGGGAATTTTTTTCATCACTGATCTATGACATACTCAGGTACTAGGATTTCAGATTTTATGGGAAACACCTTTTCAGTTCCATGGGTGACTATTTTTCAGTTTCTTAAAACTGGTTAGGGGTACCCATTCCTGATGAAATTTTTAGTTTGTTTAGTATGATGCATCTGCACATAACATTCTAACTTTAACATGATGCTTTTGTATCACTCTTTAACTTAAACTGCCTGGAAAAGCAACTTTTATCTGCTTAACAATCAGTCATCTAGTTCCACTGATTCAGGACCTGACTCTCCTGACAACTGAGACTCTGCATCACTGACATTCCCAACATAGTCAAAATCCCCAAGTAGTTGACAGAGATTCGGGTGAGAAGAAGCTGCAGGAACAGGAAGGAGATCTGGAGCATCTTTGTGAGCTAAGGTGCCAAATTCCACTTTTGATTCCCTTGAATACTGACCGTACTTGAGATTGGGGGAGTTGAGATAGAGATCAATTGCTTTGTTCACAAGCTTCTCTTCATAGGCAGGATCCAGCTTCAGAAGAAGAGGAACATTGACCTGTACCACCAAAAGATCATCCAATGTTGTATTTATCATGCAGCCTTGAGTCAGATAGGTGCTATTTGAGTGTAGAAACGCCTGTCTCTGCTGTGCTACTTGACAAGACCAAACACAAACACAGCTCTACAAGACCAAACACAAACACAGCTCTACAATAAGAAGGAAGTAGGAGAATTTGTCATGATATCCCTCAAAAATCTTCTGCCAGAAAGAAATCTTTCCTGTGTATGCCTTAAATTTATTGGCTTTTAGTGCCTTGACACTATTCAGCTCTTGCAGTGCCTAGTCGACACTTAAGTGATCAGCTAGGGTTCAAACACAGGCCTTCCTTTACTTCAGATCATCACTACCCCAGGTTGAATGATCAGCTATCCTCATTGCTTGGATAATTGGATCCTGCACAGACTGGTATCACTTATCCAGGCATGAGATTTTCCTTCACCTTTTGTATCTTCTGCTTGCCCTTCACCACGTTCTTTAGTTCAAACCTTTGTCATATCCTTTTTTTTGTCTGTATGTAAGTCTTGCCCTTTCTTTAAACTGTTGAGCAGCTGTGAGTGTTGTGCAGTATGCTGATTCATCTATGTTGATGTTGAAGGGGAATACAGGCTCTGGTGATGCATCTAGTAAACCCAGCTCTCTCTTGCACTCTTCAATACCATCAAATACACTGGTTCTGCATGGTCAGACTTTGGTGGGCTGTAATGTGCAAGACTGTGCATTACAGTTCAAGGGTTCCAAGGCAGCCATATGTCAGCAGAGCCTTGAAGTCAAGTTTGCAGGTCTTAAGCTGTGTTTACACTACAGGCTTGGGCCTGGCCTGGACTCAGATGTGAATGGGGTTTGCCTGGGCTTTGATTTTTCTGGTGTGTACGAGTTTTACCTGTACCTGGCCCAGGCCTGGCCTTGTTGCCATAACAATATGCACCCACGATAAAACTGGTGGGAAAATTATTAGACATGTCATGAACACAAGGATTTATTTACTATATTCCGATTCTAATGGTGAATATTGGATTGGACGATGAAACTAAACTTCTGATCACACTTTGGAGTGATCAGAAGATTCAAGAACAGCTAGAAAACCATACCATATGCAATAAAGTTGTTTTTGACAAGCTTGCCAAAGGAATGGCTGATGGCAGCTTCAATAGGAATGCAAATCAATGCCAGTCAAAAATATAGCATCTGAGAGAGAAATACCGGAATTATAAAGACAAGATAGCAAAATCTGGTGCTGAAAGTTTGCCAAAATTCTTTGAAGAAATACACGTGGTACTTGGAACAAGACTGCAAAGATGCCCACAGTTTTGCTGGATAGTGGTAATATGGAGGATAATACCAATAATGTTAATGGCAATGATGAAAGCAGTTCTTCTGAATTTAACTGTAAGTATAAATTATCTCTGCTGGAGTTTACAGGTGACAATGGATAGAAGAATACTTAAAGCTTTATTTTATTTTTTGTTTTAATTGTATTAAGCCTGCCAGATCACAACAGTAGTCAGTCAGATGGCAATGGAGGAGAATCAAGTGCCAGTGGCAAGTATTAAGTACTTTAAATTTCACTTAAATTCAGTATTGGTTGTAGGCTGAGATGAAATATATGACAAGGTGAATATTTAAGACCAATAATAGCGACCTTAATATGACAATATTATATATACATATATATACCATGTTTGTGAAATTAATAATATATTAAAATTTAATATTAAAATTTCTATGTATTGCTTGGGTTCCACACACCAACCCCCTCCAACAAATTCTGTTGAACAAGATTTAAATATTGCCATAAAACGGATAAAACAAATCCACCTTCAGCAGTTATTAATGCACAATATAAACCATTATTTTGATCAAAATAAAGATAAACATTGAGCACACAATTAGAAGGTACAGTATTTAGGTGTTAAATAAGTTAGTTTTGTCATCTATGTACCAATATTTGGTAAAAACGGGCTTTGCAATTGCAGTTCAGTCCAGCCTTTGTAATCTTCAAATGGGCTTATAGTTTGTTTTCTTTTTCAGATGATGATATGTCTGACTAATCATTTAGTAGCAGCAGTGTCAACAGTAGAAAACATCAAGCAAAGATGAATAACACCAAAGGTGCAATAATCTTGAACATTAGCTAGTGTGTTTCAATCTGGTTGTCGTAAATTCCTATATGAGACTGTTACTAAGATTGCAAGTTGTACAATGTAGCCTAGAAATGATTATTTGCAAATGAAGTAATTCTTGTTTTTCATATCTCCTTATTTCCATAGCAGCTGAAAATCCTAAGAAAAGGAAAACTCGCCATAAACCAAACAAATTTGAGTCTGCAGTTCAGAGTTTTAAGAATGTACTAACAGGACAGCATGAGGAAAACCTTAGACGTACTACCTCAATTCAACAACAGTGGCTAGAGTTGGAGAAACAGCAGATGGATGCTGAAATGGAGGAGAGAGAATGTGAACGGCAGCATGAGATTCAAATGATGCAGCTGTTTAGCACAATGGTTCATACAAATGCTATGCAGGTTCCACTACAGCAGGTCAGCGCTCCACCTGCAAACCAACATCATCAGCCTACATATACTGATATAAGCCACTCATCTCCTTCAAGCAGTGAATACTTTACCAACTTTCATTTTCACTAATTATTCCTTTTCTAGCTATGATGTTGTGATTGTTTTTTAGTTTTCAAGGTGGAATTTATGACAGTTAAATATATTTTGACCCATGAACTTTAAGCTGTACACCCATCAGACTTCATTTTTGGGGGCTGTCACTAGAAACCCAAGTTCTCCTACAGGATGGTCAGGACTATTTTAAGCTTTTCTGTTAAAGTATTAATATTGTATGTCTGAAAATGAGAACGATTGAAAGTTACTTCTAGTTATAAGAAACTAAACTTGAACTTACACCACCAATCTAGATGGAGTTACCTTAAAACAGTTAGCTGTGAATTAAAATGAATAGTAAATAGAGCATTTTTTACCTATTGCTCTGAGAAAGTCCAGAGTGCACATGAATAAAGTACAGAAATGTAATTAAGTCAGCATGCAGTGTATATGCATTTAAAGTCTATTGTTCAAAGTATTGTTTAAAAAATATGTGAACAATTATTACTATGTCGTCACTATATTACATTCTGAAGCATTTAATTTTATAAGGAAAATTTTGTTACCTACAGCTTATATACAGTAGGTTACTGTAAATGGAAAGGTTGTATCAGCTTAAAAGAAACTAATATTTTTAAAACAACAAACTATGCTGTGTCAATTCATGATATCCTGTGCAAGAACATCAAGTTTGACTGTAACAAACTCGAGAATATTTTACACTGAACATCAATTCGTTAAAAATATATTAACCCAGTTGGTAATGTCCATTATACATTTTGAAATCCATTATAACAAAGTGAGTGGAATAAATGTTCACACTAAAAACCCTGTTGGTGCTCTAGCATCCTCTTTAAAACATTGCACACATTTTCAGCCTCCTCTTCATCCTCTGGATTATCCATGTCTATGTCAACTCTCCAGTCTTCCTCAAACTCCTCCTCTTGCATTTCACAAAGATTGCGAAGAATGCACCATGGTGCAGTCTGCTGAATTATGTACTGCATTGTTGTATCATTCTGCTTCGATAAACACCTCCATCTCCCTTTTAATCTTCCAAATGCATGCTCGACGACAAACCTCATTTTGCACAGGTGTAAGCATGCCATCATGTGGATGAACCTTTAGCAACCAAGGAAGAAGTGGGAATGCTGGGGCACCAACTAAGTATAATGGTACTTCTACTTCAATCATTTGTACATCCTAATAGAAAAAGACAAGTTGATCAGCCCAATTTGATACAATTAATTTTTAATATTTGCATCTTACATCACCAAACTACACTGTACCCTCATTCTAGAACCGACAATACTGCATGAGTTCCAAAAATGAGGATTAAACATCTTCAACATCTTCCAACATTAACTTACTCATAATATGGAATATGGCAGCCATCAATTGCACCCACACACTGAGGAAGGCCACTCATTATTCTAAAGCCTTCTTTTGTTTCTTGGACTTGCTCCTTTGCAACAATTGCAATAAACCTTTTCAAAAGTACATTTACCAGTGTGTCGGATACATTGTGTGTAATTTTGCAACAGGTTGCAAGACCAACCCCAAATAACTGCCCAATTGAACGATAGTCCATTCCGGTAGCAAGACTCCATAATGCAATAACTATTCTTTTGGAAACTCGTATTGCCAGATCTCTACATAGGTACAGAAAAGTTTCCTTCTTCATTCTCAAATGTTCAATTCATATTCTGGATGCCCACTGTTGGCTTAATCTCCCAGTATGAATGATTCGGTTTAAACCAACTCCAGACATCCCTGAATGTTAAACAACCATATAGCAATGTAATTGTCAAAGTTGTATTCATGCTGGTTTTCTATAGGCTTTCCACCATTTCCCAGAGATTATTTGTTTTTCCTCTATGCATGGCCCTCTTCCTCCAGCGAAACCTTTTGTGCCGTTTCAAAGTAAAGTAATAAAAGCACAGAAACACTCGTGGATACACCAAATTTATCCACGCTCACAGTCAAGGTTCACACTTATAACTGCTGACATTCTTATTAAAATGTGAGCCTAAAATCAAGCCTCCCCCAAGCTAATGTGAATGGGGCACATTTTACCTAGGCCTGGCCTAGGATTCTAGTGTAAATGCAGCTTTATTGTCTGCTTCAATCATATTTTCAGCATATAGCAAGAGTGTGAGGTACTTGACATTTGTTACCCTTATACAATGATAGTGGTGTGCTTGAAATTGAGTGCCCTTGATTTTGAGAAGACACCCATGTTATAGATAGCCTCTGTGCTAGTTGGATTATGAATTGCTTGCTCTTTGTGCTGTTCCAAAACAGGCTGTAAATTTTCACCGTCATGTCATCTATCTGCTGGAATGATTAATTTGCCTTTTAAGGCAAATCGCTAGTTCCAATTGATGATTGATATAATGGATCACTATTAGCCAGGGCTGTGATTCCTTCATCTCTGTGCAAGCACCAGAAATCCTTCCCATGTTTACACTTGCCCAAACAGCAATAAGCTGGTTATTGTATTTCTGCTGGATCAAGCCACACCGCTCTGTGAATGTATCATCAAATGTTTTGTTTATACATGCTGCTTCTATCCCTCCAAAAATCAGCCATCTTCTGGCACTTGAGGAAAAGTTCCACTGGCTGTCCACAGATTACAACTTCACAATAAATCAGTTCCCTTTTCTATCTTGTTTTCCTTGCTTCTGATTAATCCATTACACCTGCAAAGAAATTTGCCAGTTCTAATGTCGATTTAATGTCATTTCCAACTGCCTCTGCCAGAAAATTAACAAAAATTGAGCATGCATGTTCATCATCTTTCCCTGTACTAAAGTGCACACCATTTCACCTTTGCAATTTAACTGGAAATAGAAAATCAGTTAATGGTTTTTCACCCAATACAAGAGATAATGCTGTGTTGAATAGCTGAGTGTAATTTTTATTTACCGGAACTGCAATGCATTTACTAAGTGTTGGTTGCACTTTGTTTCCCTACAAAATTTGTCTTTTGCCCATTGGTGAAGGGATCCACTTCTTATGTGTTTTTCCACATTCCCCTTATGAACATATTTCACACCAATATATTTCAATATTCCTTCCAAAGGTGGACCCCTTATGCCTTTTCTAATTGCTTCTTTACAAATTTCTCTGCAAGGATAGCAGTAATTTTGACACAAGCATGTTTGTTTGTTGTTTTTCTCACAACAACTTGAAGAGAAGGCATTGTGAATTTGGGTTGCATGCCAATCTTTCATAACTGAAGGAATTAGAAGTAAATACTCATGTGTAATGTTCACTGCATACTTTGCATTTCATCATTGTGATGTTCTCATAATACATTTCAACCACAAAATCTTCAAAAAAAAGCTCCATTTTCTGAATGTCTTGAGACTTACTGATTCAGATTTCTTTTTCTTTGGAGTCAATGCCATAATTAATTTGTGGTTTATAGCAAATCTCAAAGCCTTGTGAAGAAATTGAAGCGCTTTCTCTGTCATATTTAAAGCTTGCCCTAGAATGCTTTGCATACTTGCTACTAAAGTAATACCAGTGCTGCCACTTGTAGGGGGATTCCCCTACAGTAGGGGAATTTAGCATTCTGTAGGTGGTAGGGGAAACCTATGGGGAAAACTGCAAAATGTAGGGGGATTTTAGGGGGGAAAAAATCTTCTTGAGATGAGATTGTCTACCGTCATTTCTTGCGAAAAATAGTTTACTTTTCCTGTGTTCTCACCACTTGACAAGTGCAAGTAATAGAATCTTTCCTTCGGCTCATCTTGTGGCCTTATATGGCAATAGATCGATCAACATAAATTCTTTAACGGTGAGTCATCACTAATCTGGAATGTGCACGTGGTCACCTCAGTAAGTTACACTTCACAGCCCAGGTCTTTTTCCTTTAAGTTTTCACAATACTGTAGATCAGTCTAAGTGACAACATAGCAGTAGGCAATGCTGAAAGTAAATGAAAGAAAGTTGGGCAAGTGATTGGCTGTCCATTTCCAAACGTGTAGCTGGCAAAGCATATTGTTCACTTTGCGACAAAGATCTTGTGGCCGGGAAATCAGAATTGATTGGCCATGCAAAATCATCCAGTCACATTCGCCAGAGCAAGACTTCCAAAGACAGCTGCTATATGAGGGCCTTTCTCACCACAACTAACGTATCAACGATCAAAGCCGAGCTGAATACCGTTGCCCTAATAGCCAGGAAGAACATTCCTTTCAATGTGCTTGACCAGCTCACGGCAACTTTGCACCACATTGCCGACGACTCAAAATCCGTAAAAGATATGACATGCAATCGGACGAAAGGAACTTACTTACTGACCGAGTGCCTCTCTGTGTATGCGCATGAGAATCTGGTGGGGAATATCAAAGCTGCAAAAGGAATTTCGATCCTCTGCAATGAAGCTACTGATGTTTCGATGAAAAAAATGTTTTGCATAAATGTGCAATTTCTCCCATCAGATTCTTCTGAACCTGTCACTAAGCTTTACCACTTACTGCCAGTCAAAGATGGAAAGGCTGATGGTTTGTTCGAGTCCCTGCGAGTGGTGTTGGAAGAGGATGGAATTTCATGGGACAGAGTTGTCGGGTATGCATCTGACAGAGAGAACCTTATGCAAGGCCAGAACAATTCTTTCCTCACCAGAATGAAAGAAATGGTTCCCGATCTCTTCGTGCTGAAATGTTTTTGCCATTCATTTCACCTTGTTGCTGAACATGCCTGTGCTGCCCTATCAAAAACCGCCGATCAACTCGTTCACGACGTCTACAACTATTTTAAGAATGCACCAAACCGCCAGATGAGCTATGAAGATTTTCAGGCTTTTGTGCAATGCAAGCCACACAAGATTTTAAGCCTTGCCAAACAAGATGGCTTTCAGTGGCCCAGTGCGTCAATCGCATTTTACAACAGTGGACGGCTCTTGAGCTGTTCTTTGTCTCCGAAGCCACTGAAATGAAGTCTCCCACCACCTAGAGAATCCTCAACGCCCTCTGATCTCCATATGTGAAAGCCACATTAGAGTTCACGGATTACGTCCTCGGAGATTTAACAGGCTTAAACAAGTTGTTTCAATCAGACAGATTCAAGCTGCACCGATTGCTGCCTGAAGTTGAGCATGTTGTTTGCATGTTTTCGCAAAACTTCATGGCTAAGCCAAACTGGTCCATAGAGTTTGCCATCATCAATGTTGATGACGAATCTAAATGGCTGTCTTTGGATAAGGTCTATCCTGGCATCGCTGTGACTGAGACCTTGGCAGAAATGAGGCCACACGAAAGGGAAAGCTTCCTATTGCATTGCTGCAACTGGTACAAGGAGGCAATTCGCCAGATGCAGAATTGTATCAACCTGCCCCGTCCAATCTTGGAAGCTTTTGTCAATGTTGACCACATGGCCGTCATGAAAGGGAAGGCTGAGGTGAAATCCACTGGCATATTGGCACCCAAACTTCCAAAGCGACTTTCCCAATGCTGAGGGGTGCAAACCATCGACCGTCAGTGGTGTTCCCTGTTGGTCAACAATGACATCAAAAATGGTGGATGGGAAGCCAGAACAACACATGAATTTTGGCAAGCCATGGCCGACGTAGAGGCATACAAGGAATTAGCAACTTTTATGCTTGAAATCACAGTGTTACCCCAGAGCATGGTGGTTGTAGAGAGGACATTTTCAAAGCTGAACAACAGCAAGACGAAATTGAGAAATGCCTTGGGTGTTTGCACAATGGAGGCGATAGTGAAGGTGAGTGAGGAATTTCCCTGCAATTTCGAATCAAATAAATGCCTTGCTGAGCTCCATTCAAAGGCAAGAGTCAACTACATGAAAAAATACACAGACCAAGAGCACAAAACTGTGGAAGACAATTTTTGACATTTGCTGGCATGGTGAACTGAACTGTTTAAACCTGAGTTGATTGTTGCCTAATTAGATTGTTAATGTAAACTTTGTTATGTATTTATTAGATTTTTTAAGTAAACTTTGTGTTAATTATAGTAATGTTAATGTTGCACTGAATACAATAAACCGTTATCAATTGAACCTGAGGTCAGTACGGGAAATTACTTTGCTTGAATTTGTACAGGTTCGACCATTCGAGGCAACCTGACAATCTTGTACCCAGGGCCTTCTCTTGTATTGGCTGCGAGGTCTGATGTAGGTGTATAGTAGGGGGGTATAGTGCTGCGTAGGGGAAAGTGGGGGAAAATCAGAGAAATGGTCATAGGGGGATGTAGGGGGAAAATGAATGTTTTGTAGGGGAAATATGCAGAGATAGAGTGGCAGCACTGAATAATACACTCTGGGATGATTACAAGATGGCGGCTATCAACAAAGCTTCTAGTAGATGAGCGGCTAAATTAATATCCAATTATGTACAGGATTTAAGACTCTAAAACAATTATTAATTTTTTTCCATAATTGTTTTACTAATATAGGAAATGCAATTTCAGTTCTGTAGTTTTCCCATCATGACACATTACCATGGAATCCAATTCCCTGCATACTGATCCTCCTCCCAACTGGACATCCTGTATCTCTTTATGACTTGTCATGAATCTGAACTTCTGTTGTGAGAAACCATACTCACCCACAAAACTAAGCCCAGGGTTAATTGAGTCCACTTACTTGCAATGTATATATGCCTGGTATGTTGGTTCCAAATGGAAGGAAATTGAGTTGGTCATGTTCCTTTTTCACTTATGTGGACTCCCCAGAAGTTGATTACATTATTTGAAAGCTGAAGCTGGAAAATGACAAGACCAGCAAAATTAATGGACTTCCTAGTGGTTGTGAGTGATATCACTTTTGGAGGGGATCATAATAACTGGACAATTGATGATTTGAAAGAGCAGTTTTCAAAACAACTTGCATGGGATATACCCAACTATAATCACTTTTGACTTGGTTTATTCTGTTGAATGTCAGCAAAAGACCTAAAGGAACTTGAGCTGGTTCTTGTAACAACTTAGCCGAGCTACATAATTCATAGGTATGCCTTGAAAGACGTATTTTGCTAATGGAATGGTTAGTTCTTGTGCCATGAAGAAGGATATAGTAAATGACTTATTTAACAAGTTATTCAATCTATGATACTAATAAACGCAGACACAACTTACTTCTGTGACTGTATCCTTTTTAATGTATCTCAAATAAATTAAACAACAGAATATGACAGTTTGACTGACTATCCCAGAAACTAAAACCTCATGTTCATCATGTGATATGTGAAACCTAAAATATTCCCTGATAATTAAAAGTTCTTGTTTCTGTAAGATATAATAATCAGCATTCGGCTAAACAGTTTTACTTGCAGACCAGTGTTTTGAGCAACTTCCACCTCTGGCTTCCTAATTTTAGTCTTCCTGAAGGGACACTTCTTGTACCAACTATTACGACCAGGACTTTTCTGGGTGTCTCCATCTGCAGGACAGTGGCTTTTGAATATTTTGTAGTAGTTGATAGGACAGCATTCATTGTCAATTGTTGTTTCAGAAGTACATTAAAACACTTAACATTCACAAGGATTTCATTGTCCCCTGAAGATACCAGGATTCATCTCTTTCTCAGTAACAAAAATGCACAGCCAACAGCTACCAGGGAACATTCTCATCGAAAATGGAAAATTTTGTTCCAGAAAAAAAAAATTGTCTTTCTTGGGTGACTTGTGAACGACTGCCTCCCAGACTTTAAACTCATCTCCTTTCAGAAAATTTGCCAGTTTGCCAGTCTTTTTTACATATTTGAAAGTATATAAAGAAAAAGTACATCCATCTGCTATTTTTTCTTTTGACAAAACTTGTGCAAGGTTTGCTAGTTGTATTTTATATTCTGGTAAGCAATAAAATTGCAGAACTTGTTCATGTTTTCTTTGTTTATTTTGTTGGTTTTGAAATTCATTTCATCTTCACCACATCAGTCTTACACTTCCTGATGAATAACATAAATTTCTGTTATAGCACCACCACATTTGTGACCAACTTAGAGACAACGAAAAAAATTCTAAATTGCTTTTGGAATAAAAAGCAAAAAAATTTTTCAAACATGAGCAGTCTGTAACAATGGTTTCCTACAGTTAGCCTACAAGGATGCTCCCTTTTTAAGAACAGTTGGGTCATAGAATGACAAATGTCATTTTGAAAACCATATGAAATACTTCAGGCCCATGACTTATACTAAGTCTTAATCAAATTTGAATTGTTAATTAGTGGCTGAGTTATGTAAGGTTCAACACCTGCCAGTGGGACTAGCTTCTCACATTTTTCCTTTTTATTGCCATTAACCTCTTATTGTCCAAGATATCTTCCCTTGAGGAGAGTAAAATGAAAGGGTTATACAAAAACTTGAAATTTTTGTTGAGGATACATGTTTATTGACAATTTCTTGGTTGTAACTGTTAAGATGACTTTTTTCATGTTCCAGTAATAATAAGGACGATTTGTCAATTAAGGTGACTCTCCACCATAAATCACTTAAAATAGTCTTGGGATAAGCGTCTAACAAATATGTTTCTGTACTGTAAACCACATTATGCCCCCAATGTCAAAATATAATGCTAAAAAGCAAACCAACCAATAATTGAGATTTTTAATTCCTTTGATCACATCGCCATGGCAACAGTACAAAGTCTTGCTCTTGATAAAAATATTGAATAGTTAAAAACTATCAAAAGATTTTAAGACAGATTCTGATTGATGATTGGTGAAAATCTTAGCAAAATCAATTCAAAGGTCTTTGAGTTTCTATACTTTGAAGATTACAGAAGCCATAAAAAGTATATCCAAAAAAACTTTAGCTGAGGTTAATCAATTTCAGAAACCATAACTCTTAGTTATAGCAGCATTTGCAATGGAATTAGGGTATCAGAGCAAACATACTAAATGTGGAAATGTATTTTGCCTTCTTGGCAGGTTACCCCAGTGATATGAACCATCACACTTGGGAGAGGTGTACTTTTCTTTTCAGGTGTTAATCCATCTAAATATGGTTCCACTTTAATGTTGTGGCTGCCTTAAGGGACATCGTGGGAAGTCTGAGTGACAGTTGACCCGCCTGTCACTTTTCAAAGAAAAGAAAAGTTGAAACAATCCCACATTTTACAACATCGTTATTCAGGTGGGGGTTGTATCAGGGAACCAATGGATCCCCAAAGTTTAGCAAAGATATGTTAAAAAAATTTAAATTGGCATATCACTGAGATATTTTGTAAAGATTATTGCCTAGGCTATGTTTGACATTTTGCTTTTGATCCTGTATTAGACTTAGTATAAGTTCCCACTATTTAATGCCTGCCAAGAAATTCTGAAAAGTAGCTTGTTAACACAAATGGGTACTAGAAGTTGTGGCTGAAATGTTATGCAGTTGGTTCCTCTAAACAAGTTTTTTTTTTTATGTTCAATTTGTTTTCTGGTTAGGTTTTGCACAGCTGTCTTGCAGATAGTTAATTTGTTTTGTATGGGGATATACTGGCAGCTCACATGCTATGGTTACAGTAGGAAGAATGAAGGCATTTAATATGCCTGGTAATACCAACTTTAGATGGTATGAATTGGAAGAAGACAAATGAGAGCTGTTTTGCAACCTTAGTAAATGGTGTTAAATCTCATAAATTTAGGGATAGAACAGAGCAGGCGACTGCCATACCACTATTTTGGTGAATTAAGAAATACAAGTTTTAATTAGATGCACCAGTAAGCTTACCATAATCATTCAATGTTTTAATTTTGCCAAACCTTACGTTTTTCCATACCCAAAAGCAGTACATCAGGTGTGTTTACCATAGTCACATTTTCCTAAATAAGTATGCTAATTTATACCATAAAAAAAAAATGATAAATTGAAATCCTGTTTTGTCATTGGTCATGCGAGAACACCAAAGTGAATTTTAGAGGCAGTCCACCTAAGAACTGACCACTCAAATGTTGTGACATCACAGAAGTTCCTGAAACTTTCAATGTGAAACAGGTAACTTATATGATGAATAAAAATTGTGATAGTTTTTAGTTCAAACTTTTTTTTTATGTTTTTCAAGCAACCTTTTTCTGACTTGGTCGAGGAAGCATAAAATGATGCTTTTCAATTATGAAATTAGTATCTACTTTCAAATGCCCTAAAACTGCATGAATTTATCTAAACTTACTCAAACTTGCTGATTTTTTTTTTAATTCATGTTAGGGTAACATTTTGAAATTAAAATTGTTTGAATAGAGTAAAATTTCACTATTTGTCGGGTTTTTGAATAGACCTTGTTGACAGCTAATTCACAATACCTTGGTGATTGTAAAATTAAAATTTTTCTCTCTAGTGCATCATAATCTCAAATCCATTATATCTCCAACGTAGACTACGAAGACTAGTCTACAAGATTCAAGAATAATATTTTTGGGCAAAGCGTATTTTGCAAAACAGTGACATGATAAATATTGACTATTTTGACATTCTAAAGCAAAATGCAAGTTCTTTTCCTTACCCTGTTGAGGTGAAGTTTTGGCTGGAGACAGCTTGAAAAGTAGAAAACACACAAAATAGAATATAGATACATTTAAGCAAATGTGTGACAGGCTCGAAATAATCGGAATTTTTGGTTTTAGCAAAGTATATGTTTGCACATGAAATCGGCCTGACATGCTAATTAGATGCCATTAAATAGTCAATCAATGTTGTTTTGGAATTCAATGCATTTTTGATATAGAAATGTCTTCTGTATTCCAAATAAGTCAGATTTCTTATATGTTCTGATATCCACCAACTTTGGAATAAATATGTGGGGAAATAATGTAATTACAGTTGTAATTTTACGGGGTTTTTTAATTGATTTCACGAGTTGCCAATTTCACCTATAATGAACAACCTGTGTAATAGTGTGTTTTGTCTCTTCAGTTTTTTGATGCGTTCACTTACACACCTTGATGTTGAGTTTCTACCATCTCAAGGAAGTATTTGTGGCTCTAGTTGTGGATTTGAAGAGTTTGTCAAATTAAATAGTTGCAATGACAATATTTCAGCGCATCTTTCCAAGTGTCAACTGTCTCGTGAGGTTGTGTCAGAGCGAGAACTTATTTTAGCAAGGTCAGGATTCTTTGAACTCGATGAAATTCAAACTAATGAGATGATCGTATACCCAAAACATTGGCATTTGCTAGGGAAGTATTTGTGACCAAGCAAGAGTTGCCAGCACCCATCACATTCTGGAAGCAAAAGTACTATAATAGGTACTCACGTCTTTAACTTCAAGCTTACGTGCAAGGTCACGACAATATTTGGTATAACTGTTCCCATAGAAGCTCGTAAGTATATGTAGTTATTCACAGTACATACTTGCTACTGTAGTAATGTGGATTGTGCTTTCTAATGTTAACCCTGTTGTTAAAATCAGCTGATTACAATAAACTCTCGATAAATATTATGGTCACCATCGGTACTGAAAGTAATGTCCGCAGTATTGAGAGTCCATAATAGTGAGAGTTAGTTTCTTTATATATATATTTTTAGGTAGTCAGGTGTCTGTATTAGCGGGGTCTCTGCAAGACGAGAGTTGGCTGCAATTGACCATTTCAGTCATTGCAGAAATAAGAGAGATGGGTTGGGTGGTGGTGTACTTTTTTTCATTATTACTCTGATATTTTTTTGGCCACACCTCGATGGGGATGGTTGACAGTAATAACTGTAAATCAATATGCTATGTATCACTTTAAAATGTTTTTTGTTGCAATCATTAGCGATATGCACTCTGTGCTGCAAGAAACACAGTGAGTTAGTCAATAAAGAAGCCCAGTGGATATGCCTGTTGACCATGGTTGATGAAACATCCCACCTGGAAAGGCTGGTTGGACCATAGTTAACTATGGTTTAATTTGCTGTGATTTATAATCATTTTTTTCAACTAGACCACCTAAAAATCTTGCAATGGGAGCTATTAGCTCTCTAGCGGCTTCAACTCCTTTTCGTGAACCACAAACACCACCATGTGCTAGCATGCCAGGTTGGACTCCAGGACCTGCATGTGCTCCCCCATCAGTCTGGAAGTACTGAAGTTGTTGATGCATAAAATTCAGCAATGGACAAAATTGCTAGTCTTGTTAGCTAACCAATCATGAGAAACCATCTCAATGCACAACTCAGTGCTCCTTTGAAAAACATGAGCAAAGAAGAGTGACTGCACATAGTAGAAAAAGCCAGAGAGGATTGCCAACTTCTTTGTAATATCATAGCACCCAACAATGGAGAAGAGTTATTTCACTCCATGACGACTAGTTCTGAGAATCAAAATGATGTATTTATACCTGATGACTTGGTAGTACTTACAACTGCATATAAGAATGCTGGGACAAGGAACCTCAAAAGACAAATTCTCAGTCTGTACACATACAGATACCCAGTCAAAACACTTCAAAAAATCCATGAACCGTATGAGCACCTTTCAAGTTGGCAGATAAAGCATGCCCGTTTACAGACTTGATCAAATGGTCCCGGTACTCTACCAGTCAAAGACAAAAAACATCACATACATCTTGACATGGCAAAGGTAGATCATTTTGTAGAATTTGTAAACTGTCCTTACTTTTACCGGGATGTGTTTTATGGGAGTAAGATACTTACACTTAACAGCGGTGAGAAGGTTGAGATGCCCAATGTGGTAAGAATGGTGACAAGAACAACAATGGTATGTCAATATTTTGAATACTGCTAAGAACAAGAATACAATCTGTTGAGTAGAATGACATTATTCAAAATACTTGAAGTCAGAGAGGCATCTCATCGTACTTCTCTTCAGGGTCTCAACAATACTGCTGTGGATGGCACTTCAGCATTCCAAACGCTAGAGTCGATGGTAGACACTATGGAAAAAGGAGGAATGGACAAACAGTGGTGCGTCGACACCTGTAGACATGGAAAGTGATATCTGAAAACAGAATATAGTGTCCATTGCAAAGCTAGTGAATCCGCATGTGCTGATCACCGCCGCACATACACACTAAGTGATGAAAACGATCCCAATTATGGTCAGTGCTGCTCACATCAACATAGTATAGACTCTGAACAAAATTGAACTTGCTCTACAAGGAACATTATGGACACCATACAGCGACGAACAGCAACAAGATGTGCTCAGAATGATGTTCTTCTGTGGAAAGCACACCTATTAAGATCGATCAAGCAAGACCTTCTTAACGAAAAAGACCCTAACACAGCACTTATAGTGATGGATTGGGTGATGAAATTTTTACAGTTAAAGTATTGGGAAAAACAATCTGACTGGTTTGGAAAGCGAGGGCTAAGTTGGCATGTATCTACAGTAATCACAGTGAATAAAGATACTGGTGATCTGGACATTCAAACATACACCCATTTGCTATACACATGCAAAGAAGACTGGTTTGCTGTCCTCAATTATTGAAAACACATTAAAGAGACTCAAAAGTGAAAAGCCTGAGATAAGTAAAGTCCAGTTAAGAAGTGATGAAGCTGGTTGCTACCACAACAATTATCTAATTGTGTCAATAAGGGATATTGCACAAACAATTGGAATCGAGGTAACTGGCTATGACTTCTCTGAGCCGCAATATGGTAAAGATATCTGTGATAGAATCTTATGTCCGATGAAGTCGTCTATCTGTAGATATTGCAATGAAGGACACAATGTCATAAGTGCACAACATGTGCACAGCGCTAACACAAAAATTAGTTTGTGGCACTTCAGCATGTGTCTGTACAATTGATGAGACCAAGCAAATGTTGGAAGTTAAGAAGATAGACAGCTTCAGTAGATATCACAATTTCAAGTTTGAAAAGAAAGAAGTGCATCTGTGGAGGGCATATGGAATCAGACCCGGAAAGTTGACCCAATTCAAGGATCTAATCTCCAAAAAACTAGTCTCTCCCTGTCTGAATATTCATGAAGATTTTTTGCCATTCAAAAGTGCAAGGACATACAAAACAAATACAAATGAAAACAAAGTGCAACAAGAAGCCCTTTTCCACTGTCCTGAGCCCGGATGCAACATGGTGTTTAAATCATTCAGCAAGCTTGAAAGTCACTTAGATGTTGGTGATCACATGACAGAGAAGACTAAAGAAAACCGTATGATCTACGATAACCTGAGGCTAGGATGGGCGGCAAAATTTCAATCAGTTGACATATCCTCACAAGATTCTAGTGCTTGTGCTGAACTGCCTTGTCACCCATCCAGAAAACAAGCAGAGAAAAGCTGTGATTTGGAGAGTGGATGGGCACTGCACAAGACTAAGGCAGGGACAGTTCGCTTTTCTGTGAATGTTAAAGATTATTTAACCAAACGATTCCACATTGGCAAGTGGACAGGGAAGAAATCAGACCTTGCATAGGTCTCAGCTGATATGCGAACTGCTAAGACACCAGATGGGTCTCAGCTTTTTAGTCACGGTAAATGGCTTAAAAAGAGTCAAGTCCAAGGTTTCTTCTCTCGACTAGCCTCTTCTAGAAGAAAACAGAACAACAAAGAGCTAGACCTTGAATACCTAGAAGAAGCAAGCACAGAAGCTGAGGAAGAGGACAGGGCAAGGCTACTGGATGAGGTTGTGGCAGAACTTGGCCCCAAACACCCTATTTGGTTTGATACATGTTGTCTGTGTGACTGTTTGCATGATGGTGAACTTCAGAAGTTCAGTGTAGTATGCTGAAAGAAATACTTCGCTATTTTGATGTTTACTTCGCTTGAAGAGATCAAAAGAAAGGCTTGCTTGCCAAGCTGTCTACATATTTGGCATCCTGTGAGTGTTCTCAATTTGAGTGATTTAGTTCTTGCCTTGACGAGTAGCCAAAACAGCCATAACTGAAAAAAAAGAAAACTAGCAAAAGAAAACTGAGTAATATTGTTTGCTTGTTGACTTTTGTTATTTTCATTGAAGTACTAATCATAGTACGGTAATTAGCCGGTTCATTATGATGTGTAATCACATGAAATATCACACATGTAGTAATCTATAGTTCTCATAATCTACTTCAATTCATTGAATTGTGCCTAAAATTACATGTAAAGACTTGTGGCATTTAGTAATCAGAATCAATTAAAGCGACTTAATATCAATAATATCATGTCTGCTTTTACACTTTTTGTATACAATTTTAAGACCACTGTCACACAACATACAAACTTGAGATAAATTTTTTTTTATATATAATTTCCGTTAAAATAGGTGAGCAACCATTACATTCTTATTTAAAGTTACTAATAAAATAATCTTCAACTGATGATTTTGTGGTTTTTAAGAAGTTCCTTTCTGACAGCTCCTATTTTCATCTAATTAGCAATTAAAAAATGTCAGGCCAATTTCACGTGCAAACATATACTTTGCTAAAACCAAAAATTCTGATTATTTTGAGCCTGTCACACATTCACTTAAATTTATTTATAGTCTATTTTGCATTTTTCCTACTTTTCAAGCTGTCTTCAGCCAAAACTTCACCTCAACAGGGTAAGCAAAAGTACTCGCATTTTGCTTAAAAATGTCAAAATAGTCAATATTTATCATGTCACCATTTTGCAAATATGCTTTGCCCAAAAATGTTATTCTTGAATCTTGTAGACATAATAGATTTGAGATTATGATGCACTTGAGAGAAGAAGGAATTTTACGGTCAGTTATCTCCAAGGTATTGTGAATTAGCTGTCAATGAGGTCTATTCAAAAACCTGACAAATATTGAAATTTTACTATATTCAATTTTTATTTAAAAATTTTACCCTAACATGAATTAAAAAATCAGCAAGTTTGAGTAAGTTTAGATAAATTCATCCGGTTTTAGCGCTTTTGAAAGTAGATACAAATTTCATCATTAAAAAACGTCATTTTACACTTCCTCGACCGAGTTGGAAAAAGGTCGCCTGAGAAATTAAAAAAAAGTTTGAACTAAAAACTATCACAATTTTTATTCATCATGTAAGTTACTTGTTTCACATAGAAAGTTTCAGGAAATTCTGTGATGTCACAAAATTTGAGTGGTTGGTTCTTAGGTTGACTGCCTCTTAACTGAATTTTGGTTATTTGACTGGAGTCGCCAAAACTGGAGTCTGGTATGGACTGCAGTATTCTTCCCAAATGGATCAACTTTCTCCCTTTTGAAGATGTTGAGGAAGACAAGAGCACCATTGTTGACCATGATAACGGCTATAAACTAAGACATGTCTACAGTTCACAAGCATCTCTTAGCTGTAGAAGGTATAGTGAATCATCTATCTTGATAAAGCAGCAGAATGTGATACCGATAGCTCTTCCAGATGTAAATTGGTAGCCCAACCCAATGGTGATGGATCTTCTGACAACACACCATCCTCAAACACCTTAGTACCTGAGGATAAATAGCTGAGCGAAATACCTCATGGATTTGACCCAGAAACTGGCAGAGATAGTAAACAAATTTCAGTGCTGAAAAGTGCAGGAGAGCGAACTTGAAAAGTACAAGAACTCTGAGAACTGCAATAAACTAGTAGTACCCAGAAATCTGGTGAAAAGTAAACCATCCTATATCGGAAAGTGACTAGATTGAATAACTAATCGAATTGCATGATGTATTGTGACCAACAGGATCATAGTAAGTAGGTGTGTCATGTGGTCATATACTATTATGTTTGTAGTATGTTTTGCATATGTGATTGTGAAATAAAGTTATAAATTTCAATGTTGTGACTTGTTGAGGTCTACTGTTCAGTGGAGGGAACATTCTAGACATGTCGTACCTCCAATGGGATAACTAAATCGCTAGTTGAATGAGTCTAGTGGTAAGGAAACGAGATATGGAGCCAGACACATTAGAAACTAAGCTAACCCAGCTTAAACTTGCACTTGAGAGAATGAAGTTTGTGTGTTGGAAGCTGCATCCCAAGAAGCTATTAAAAGACACCTAAAAGTACTCAGAATGATTCTTTGCAAAACCAACCAACATAGACACCCAATAGAGACAAAAAAGATTGCCAAAATAGAGGATTTATCATCAATAAATAAATGGAATTACAAAATCAACGCCAAACTAGAAGCAGATGGTGAAGTAATTCACCTTCCATGATGGCCAGAGAACAAAAGCAGGCCAGGGAAGAAGAACACTTACAATTCGAAGCCAAACTTGATGATACAAAACAGGAAGACAAGAAGTTGCACACTGTAACAGAAAGAACAGCCAAACTCCCAGAATTGGTTATTCAAATTATGATGGATCCTACATGGATTGGCCCAGATTTTAGGTACAGTTTACTGAAGCAATCAACAAAAGCTCCCTAGCCACCATCAACGAGTTTACTTATTTGTGCAAGTTATTCTAGCCCAAGGTTAGATGCACAGCGGCAGCATTACCATTTACTACCAAAGGCTACAACAGGGCAAAAATTTTTTTTTTTCAAAGTGAATAACCTGATGAACACTTTTGCAATCAATGCCCATGCCAAAAGCAATAGTTGAAATTAAGACGTGGATATGCTTTACTTCCTGTCCAAGATCATCAATTACATGTGCTTTGACAGAATCTGGTGTACCTACATGATACATTTCCACCAATCTGTTCTGAGGTTTTGGGCTGCAATGGTAGAACTTACAACTCAAATTCAGTTCAAAAATATGATATATTAACCCACAGTGTTTGCATGTTTGACAGAGTATATCAATGTGTGGTCATCCCCAATCCCTCAATCAGCCCTGAAAAAAAACATCTCTAGAGGCATATTAATATCAATGTAGTGGACACTGTAACACAAGTTCAGCCAATTGGGGCTCCTCTGAACTGTATAAGTGCTATTGGTTAGTAGCTGTATACAGTTGAAAATTCACCCTGTTGTAGACTTAGTTGCCATTGCAGTAAGGACAAGAAACTTTACACCAGATGGCACAAGTGATCTTAATTCTCCTAGATTACCATACCACTGTCAAAAGAATATGCTTTGTTTTCCAAGCCCACCATTTGAAAAGCATCAACGTCATTATAACTAAAATAATCAACACACTGTCTGTCCGTATCATGCATACTAAGACCATACATTTAGTTTTGATGCAAAACAGATTGATGTAAGAAATTGTGTGCAAATGTTGTTCAGTCATGTATGAAGTGAATCCTATCCTTTGTTAAATAGTTAGCCTGTTCACAGCTATTAAAGTTATAGCAAGAGTAAATACAAATACACATTGTCATTCAAAGCAAGTAAATCTAAAACAGTTACTTAAATAGATAATACTTAACACTGGTGAATACAGTGAGCTTCATCTACAGCCACACAAACCAGATTTTCCAAAAACAACTTAGAAGAGAATATTCTTCTCTATGTGTCAGTCACAAGAAGACACTTAAGCAAAGCATGAACATGAGTGTACTTCCCTTGTATCACATCTTGCACCACAATATCATTGGATTCGTCTGTGATACAAACAGCAAGTATTTCTAAATTATTCAGGTGAGAAACTTGTTCTTCCGTAAGCGATTTCAATGGAGAAATCACAACCACAGTGCTTGTACTTCTGGGTCACAGCTTTAAGATGTCAGCAACCAGTGTAACTGCTTGAAAAATCAAAGGTTTTCCAAACGAAGTTGGCAGGTTAACATAAACATGTTGACCTGAAAAATATTTCTCCAACACCTCTACTTGTTCAGGATAAAGTTCCTTCAAATGTAGAACAAACTATTCCAGCGATCAGTATTTGGACGATTGGACGTCATGTTTTGGAAAAGATCTAACAATTAAAAATAATTTACACAAAACAAGACAATCATAAAGAACTTAATGTTCATGTACATGTATATCAGCATAATGGTCGTATCCAATTCAACGGTCCAAATTTTGATGGTATTAAAAACAACACAAAACAAACTAGTAAAGACTGCCTAATTAGTTGTTTCATGCAGAGTTCAGCTGAGTCAGGTATATCAATGGTGAGATTCCTCAGGATAACCATATGTAGGACTCGGTGGCTCTGTGGCTTGAATATTTGCTGATTGTACAGCAAACTAAACTCTTCTCTGCAAGTCTATCATAAAGGTTTCTCAAATAATTAGCCACACTTTTTACAAATTAAATCCCACTTGTCTTCAGCTGTCGAGCTTTTGGCAAATTTCATTTAAAACAGAGGCAGCAGACTGAAGAAGGAGGCTGTCCATTGATCACTTCCTTTTTTTTGGATAACTATCAATGCTATTGCTTCTTGTTTCTGCTACCTCTTCATCCTCTGGCTGCTCAATGCCTAGTGATGATTTAGATGTGACATTAACAAAGGTTGTGCTATTAGTTGAAATATCTTTCAAGAAACTACACTCATCAAAAAATTTCCAGTTGGGTACCTATATATCATTTGAACCACTTCCACAGCTTTGGCTCTGTTTCACTTTCAGTATCTGTTCACAGTAAAGGGTGTGCAGACTCTGAGTCTTTGCTATGAAATGAATATAGATAGAGCTTCAACACTTCTTTTGTTCCCCAGAATCTTGTCAACTAATATTGGAAAAAGTTATAGTCAAGTTATGAACACAAGGGCTACACTTAAATATTTTCCTGGGAACTTTTCCCAGAATAGTTTGGGTGGTGACAGGGATTCTTGTGAGTTTAAAGGCTGGGACAACTTTTTAGGAATAGTCACACTACAATATTATTTATTTGCAGTACTATATGATTATTACGATACACAACTACTTACGTTGAATCAAACTTGAGGCCTGGTCTTTGCATATGATTTGGACAGTAATAGTCTAATAATTAATTTTAGGGTGCTATTATCACCCCTTTTCCATGTTAAGAAAATGCCTTACTGGTATAGCCTAATAAAAAATATGTGTGCTTATTGGTTTACATGAGATTTAAGCCAAAGTATTAACTATAGAGGTACAGGCAGGTTTACAACTTAAAAAAAACAAAAGACAAGTTCAGTTTGAACTTAATTAAAGGGTTATGTCTTAAGTCAATATCTGGAACATCCTCTTTTATTAATTCTAGTGAACGAGTGAGTAAAGTGGCTTGGAAGCCACTGCCAACGTGAGTATGTGGTAAATTTTCTGATGGATCATGCACATAAACTTCCGCATGTGACGTTTTTTCTTTGCCACATAAAATTCGGGAAAATTTTCTGATGTACATGAGGACAGAAAATTTGCCGGTATAAACGGCCCTTTGTCTGTAAGTTGTAGTTCAATTGAGATTCTCTGAATCATTGGTCAGGAGTGAAGGAGTTGTGAGCCTGCCCGAGGCATCTTGTTCCCAACCCTTATAGTGGTATAAGCACTCACACTGGGATTTAAAGACTAGTCTTTCTGGTTCAAGCACATTCTCACGTAATTCCTTTGGTCTTGACAAATCATTCACAGTATCCTAATTAAGGTTCCACTAGTTTCAGATTTATTAATGTGATAAAAAATAACTTAAATAATTATCAAAGTCTTCAAGGTGCTTTAAGTTATTTCATATGAGACTGGTTCACTATTCTGGATTAAAGGAAATACACAATGTGCACTAATTTATCTGTATAACATCGCACTTCATCAGACTAAAAGAACTCAGTGCTGTTACTGTTTTAAGTACGTTTTTCCATGTAAGAGGGTAGAAGATGAGAAAGTGCCATAGCGTGCCCTGGTTAGACTTCCCCTCATTATCATAACCAAACTAAACCTATCCAGATTCAGGCTAAGGGCAATGTTGTGAACCATAAAGCCTTAGTGACATGTGTGTGATATAAACAACCATGCTATCAAAAAATGCACAGCACCTCTTGAGAGTATCCAACCTCACACGGACATTTTGTCAATGTTTTACAGCAACTGCTGCATATACTTGGGAGCTTTTCTTCTCTGCAAAAAGCATGAGAATTAGCTTCACTTAGGACAGAATGTAAATGAGTGCTGGTTAAGAAAAAAACAAGTATGTTGTGTGATTTCAATGGTTCAGTTTCCCAACAGTCAATCGGGCTGTATAAATCATTTGCCTGCTATGTAAGCAATACAAGTTATTTACATTCAACTTATGACCTGTAGCAATATCATGATTTGTGAATAATATGCTAATCATTAATATTCAAATTGCAGCTGGCTTTTGTTACTTTCTCATTAAAGGCATAATCTGGTAAGTTTGATATAGTCAGTCATCAACCTGATGCAGATCTAATGGGAAAATGTATATTTATATATGATTCAGACAGTCACATTGTTTGTCATTTCTAAAGTGAAATAGGCCATTGTCCTACTCTGGGACATTGGATGATGACAATTGCCTGTATAATGCTTGTTGGCATTGAAAGTATGGCCAAATACCTTTGCTGCCTTACAAGCATCGAGTTGTATCGCCATCCCATCCCCAGATTGAGGAGCAGTATAACAGAGGTACCTTTTCAATGTGCCTGTTTGATGCAGCAGTGCATAAATTTGATCGAAGAAGTGATTCAGCTATTTATTAGGCCCACAATCAACACATTTCTTAATTTATGTGTCTTTGCATTAGATGATGTCTTTAAACTGCCTATTGAGTCTTATTTTCCTAGTTCCACTTGTAAGGAAGCACCAGATTCATTATACTGCATGTTCAATTGCACCATTTCAAATAAGAAGGCAAGAGAGAGTACACATTTCTGCATGTAGTGTTATTCAAACACTGCTGTACATAAAGTGTTGTCTTGTTGCAATAACCATTACGTAAACCTGAACAATCTTTGTGGAGCAGCTCCAATTAACTTTCTGTTTTTACTAACATTTTGGATCTTGAATATGCTCCAAGTACATCAACAACACAAAGTTTTCTTGACCATATACTTGTAAGGAAGAGGAGAAACCTCGATGATACACAGATGAATTTGACACCAGAGATCTCATTTTGTGCCACAAGCTGTGGTATTGTAATTTGTTTTATTCACCACTTAGGGCCTGCTCCTTAATTGGACAAATGGCAGGGTTATACAATAGAATTTTATGTTCAGCATATTGGGGTGCCTGCTGCTCCATTGATTAAAAGTTAATTGATCCATTCGATTGCAGAGTAATCTGGCATTATTGTAAAATTTCACTATAATATAGATACTTATGTATCAGAGGCATATCTTCCAGTACAAAAGCCTAAAGACCTTTTGTATTACCAGCTTAGGTAAGTTGAACCACAAATAGTTGAAAAGCACTGTCAGCAACAGTAGGAAATTTCTGTGAATGGTAAATATGCATTCTCTCAAAGTGGATATTGGACATGCCTTCAGCTCCCAAGGATTGACCACATAAGAAATCCTCGGTACAATATAGCTTTTCCATGCTTTTTCCTACTGATGTAGAGAATTAAAAAATTATTTTGTGTCATATTAAACTTTCTGCCAATCATCTCATCCTGTATCCCAAAGGAGATATTTTTCAATACTTTTGTGACTAAAGGTCATCTGGCACCTGCCAGAGTAAAATAGTTGAGTACTCGTCAGGAGGGAAAAGGTTAATTTTGGCTACAAATTTGAAGTTTATGAGTATGTTAACATGTTTAATTGGATTGCAAGGTTTCTCTCAGTTTTCAGAGGAAAAACGTTTTAAATGTTTCACTTTGAATTGACTGTTATTACCATATTGCTTCATCAATTCTTATTCTTAACTTGACTATCAAGTTTTACAAGGATTCTGCCTCCTCATTTGCATATTCGAGGTCCCATGAGAGAGCACACATGCATGGTGAAGAAGAAACTCCAACAAAATTTGTATTGGTTAACGACTAATAAATCTAGTGTATTGTCAACTGAAAACACACTTTCTCTACAGGCAAAAGCTTGTCCAGGGTAAAAGAATTGGCATTTACTGCGTGAGGATCTTTATCATGTCAACTAATCTTCCCAAAAGGGATAAACAACATGATGAGTACGTCGCCATCTTACATCCAGACAAAAGTCATCTCCTTGATGAAGATCTACCCTTACTTGACGGTGAATTCATCGATAAACAGGGACAAAAGTGCAAATCATCTGCTGAAAAGCGGACAGCAACACAAACTGAAGGGAAATCCTCGAACAAACAAAGTCCACCAAAAGCTATCCAGGCGGGAAAAAAATGGCAAAACAAAGCGCCGCTGCTATAAACTCATCCTCAGTAGCTGAGGACATTGAGGATATAAAACAACAATTAAAAGATCTAACTAGATCTCTGGCCAAAATTTCACCATTAATAACGGAAATTAAATCGGCCTATGACAATTATAATCAGACTGTTGGTTACCAGACTGACCACTATGGTGATGGAAGTGACACTGAAATTGACTTGACAACAACTGCAGACTTGCTGGATCAGCCTCCAGGGAAAACAGCGAGGGAGGAATTCAGCATACTATCTGGAATGGCAAAAGTGGTGAACAAGATGGCGAGGACCTATACTCAGAATTATCGGAGCTTCTCAAACAACTGCTTAGTAAGACGAATTGATGGATAAATTCCCCACACCAAGCAACTGTAATGGACTGGACATTGTCCAAGTCAATCCAGAAATATTTAACAGCATCAGGAAAGAGAAAAACGGACAACATGATGCTCCAGAAGCCCCAAAAACCACTATTAAAGGGTATAACTGCAGTTGCCAGAATTCTGGACTACAGTCAACTCTCATTGTTGCGGAAACCCTGGGGACTGTCATTTGGTGTCCGTAATAGCGAGTGTCCGCAACAGTGGGGTGCGAGAAAAATGACCCATGGTCAGGCTGTAAAATATCTTTATTATGTATTACTGCTTTTTTATTTTAAAATGTCCAGCTTCTTTCAGTTTCTAGTTAACATTTACTGTGATATATAAATACAAAATACAAATTAAAATACAAATCAAAAATCTGTATTGAGAAAAAAATATATACCCAGACCAAAAATCAAACTGTAACATGAATCAGTGTCAATTGCCTTTTCCTTCACTGTAAAGCTACGATAACGTAACAAAACTCAGTGGACTTATGCGAAGTTAGTAATCCTGTTTTAGACAAATACTGACAAATACTAACAAATTCATGGCAAGTAAAGAAAAGTGTGAAGAATAAAAGTCTTATTCTTGGTTGAGAGGCCACCATGCTTACAAAGACGAATTTCAGCCTAAAATTGACATGACTCTTGTGCTTCAACGTGAACCGGAAAATGCCAAAGATGCACATGTTGTGGCCATAACAGAAAATAACGGACGAGTTGTGGGGCATATCCCTTTAGGACTGTCCAAAATTCTTTCTTCATTTTTGAAAAGAGTAAATCACAGAGGAGGAGCTGGCCTGGGTTTAGAGATTCCCGTTCTTTACAAGTTTTATGGTGAACATAGATATTTGACAAGACTTGACAAACTCATTGGCAGTGATATAGCCAGGCAGTCCTTGTGAGACAAACACGAAGGAATAGCCACTACACACTCTACACAAAAGCACAAGTCTGTCAAGAGCATTAAAATAGCATAACAAAGTGAAAAGCCTCGAAAGTAATGTAAACCGAGCGGAAGAACTTTGAAGATCGCAGCATACATCTTGGTTGTATTGAAAGACATGTTTATATTTTGTCTGTCATTTTTGTCGACAGAAGTAATGACAAACAGAATATTAAAAGAACTTCCGCTGACAAACAGCAGGTGTCCGTTGTAACGAGAGTAAAACTATACAAATGTTAGTTTGGGACTGCAAGAAGTGTCTGCAATTCCATAATAGCAAGAGTTATTTCAATACATTTCATAGTAGTTTCAGCCAGGGATTTACTATCTGTCCGTAATAACGGGGTGTCCATAAGGCGAGAGTTGACTGTATTATATGAAGGCTGAAGAAGGTAAGAAACTGTTACCTCCTTCAGAATCGGTAATGAAAACCTTCTCTGACGATATCTCATTCTTAAGCAACGCTTTTCATGAAATAGATCTCAGAAGGAAAATTTTATTTAAAGGGGACATGAAAACGGAATACAGACTACACTGTGGTGACCAAAACCCAGTTGAGGAAGGGCTGTTGTTTGGTACTGAACTTGGCAAGTCAGCAAAGGATTTGACAGAAGCCAGAAAAGTGACTAAAGTAAGAATGAAACAGAAAATGCCCCATGCCAGTTGTCAGAACTCACAAGGAAGATCAGAACACAAAAGACAGTTTCCTTTTTTAGGCTGAAGCAGAGGGGGGATACAGAAATCCAGCCTCATTGTTAACCAGGAATACCGAGATAAAAACTGTAAATAGCATCCAGGTAAGAGCTATTACTGCTGACTTGTCAAGGCCAGGTGAGTCTGGTTTGCTATGTGATAGGACACCAGCTAATAAACAAATTGTACAGTCTGGTAGACTGAAATCACATCTGACAAAGTAATTTTGGATATTGTGAAGGGTTATAAGATTAAATTTACTACAGTGCCTCATCAACACTGTCGACCAAAACAACCAACTTTTAAAGAAAAGGAGGCAATAGCTTTAAATAAATTATTGAAAGAACTATTACTGAAGGGAGTTATTAAAAAATGCACTCATGAAGATGGTGAGTTAATTTCGCCAGTTTTTCTACACCACAAGAGAAATGGGAAATATCGCTTAATATTGAACCTTAAAAATTTAAACAAGCATGTTCCACATATCAATTTTAAGATGGATACACTTCAATCATGCATCATTTTAATGAAGAAAAACTGTTTTATGGGCTCTCTTGATTTATCAGATGCATATCATCCCATTTCAATTCACCCAGAATCACAGAAGTATTTGAAATTTCGAGTTGGAAATCAAATATACAAATTTATGACCTTGCCCAATTGACTGAGCTCTGTGCCATGCATTTTTACAAAACTTATGAAGCCAGTGTACCCTACTCTATGAACTGGAGGCCATATTTCTAGTGACTAAGTGGACAACAGTTTTTTACTAGGTGGTACATTTGCCCAATGTCAGACAAATATTAACAATACTTCTGGCCTGTTCAGCAACCTGGGGTTTAATGTTTCAGAGGAAAATTCAATCACCCAAGCAACTCAAGTCATAGTACATTTAGCATTCGTTTTGAGCTCTATAAACATGACAGTGAGTGTCAGTGAAGAAAAAATTGCAACGATTGTGCCATTGGGACAACATATTTTGAACAGACAGTCATGTTTGATCTGAGAAGCTGCTCAACTTATTGGTACTTTAGTTTCTAGCATCCCTGGTGTAGAACACTGACCATTGTTTTACAAGCTGCTTGAAGTTGAAAAAATTGATGCTCTTTTTCAAAACTAGCTAGCTCAAATATTTGGTGGTGGACAAAAAAAAGTTTTCATGATGCAAAGAAAATTTACCATGGCAATCCCAACTTTACCCTAACAACTGATGCCTCCCTGGAAGGATGGGGTGCACACCAAGATGGCATGGATCCCACTGGAGGCAGATGGCTTGCACGAGAAATTATTGAAAATAAACATATAAATTGCCATGAACTTAAAGCAGTAAAAGTAGGTCTTAAGGCACTCTGTGACAAAGAAGAATGTGCCCATATTCTCGTACAGCTTGATAATGTTACTGGTGTAACCTTTATTAATAATATGGGAGGTACCCATTCTAAACTGTGTAACAACGTAGTGCTAGACATTTCGCTTTGGTGCATTGAAAGGAAAATTTGGATTACTGCCACACATATCCCAGGAATTCAAAATGAAACTGCTTGCAATATCATCATGGAATTATGGAGAATTGGGACCACAAAACAGTACCCAGTATATCTTGACAAGTGGGCAAACTTTGCAACAGTGAGAAATGAGAATCCCATTCATCCAACTTTAGCCAATGTTATTGAGTTCCTGACACGTTTGTATGACACTGGGAATAGTTACTTGGCAATTAACACTGCCAGATCGGCATTACCTTTGATGGTAGATCTAGCTGACAGCCCTTACACAGTGGGAAAACATCCCTTGATAAAGAGATTAGCCCAAAAACCTTGACCAGTCGACAACATCCAAAAATATAAGAGAAAAGAAATTCCGAAAATGAAGGCCATCTTTCAACTTAAGATTTAAGTTAACAAAAGATGAAAACTGTGATTTTCAAAATTGACAAAATAGAGTGGGTGTTCCCTCAATTCTTCATCAATGATGTAATCACTTTTCCGATGTATATATAAACCATAGGTTCTCTTATGTTAGTTCACTTGGTCTGAAGATGATTTTGCAATAAAATCGAAATATCACCATTTCACAGTTTTCATCTTTTGTTAACTTAAATCTTAAGTTGAAAGATGGCCTTCATTTTTCTCTTATATTTTTTAAAGAGATTAGTCGAAGCTGTTTTCCAGTCCATGCAACCCCTCCCAAGATATCTGACAACATGGGATGTATCTAAAGTTTTGGATTTGCTTAAAATTTGGAGTCTTGTACAGAAACTCAACTTGAAATTATTAACTCTTAAATTAGTTATGTTGTGTGTATTGGTTACAGGACAAAGATGCCAGTCAGTACATCTAATGGACATTAGACATGTCAAGAGGGAAATCAGCATACAAATTTCACATTGAAAAGTTAATTAAACTGTCAAGGCCTTGAAGGCCTCAACCAGTTCTTATTTTCCCTGCATATCCGGTAGATAAGCAAATATGCATAAGAACATACCTAGAAGAATATCTGAATAGAACAGGATGAATTCAAAGCTCTGAACATACTTTTTCTTAGCTATAGTAAACCACATCATCCTGTTTGTCAAAGTACTATTTCAAGATGTCTCAAAACATTCATGCTGCAAGCAGGTATAGACACTGTAAACTTCAAGCCACACAGTACCCAAGCAGCTTCCACTCCAGCTGCATTTAGGAAGGGAATACCTTTAGAAACAATCATGGCTGCAGCAGGGTGGTCAACCCAGTGTACTTTTGCCACTTATTATAAGAAAGATGTTAAAGAGGATATTACTTTGGAAAATCTATATTGAACTGCTCTCGTTAGTTGTTACTGTAAGTTCCAGCTGCCGTTGTTAGATTGAGATTGCAGTGAATCAATATTCTTGTGTTGAGATACTTGTCTATTGCCTTGTTGCTGTAAGGCCCGTGTCCTTTAAAGTCTCATAGGATCTCGAATATGCAAATGAGGAGGTAGAATTAAAAAATTAAATGAGCATTACCTGTAAGGTGAAGTCTGATTGGAATTCTACCTCCTCATTGTTGTATAGAGAGATCACATGGCCGCCCAGAAATTTGGGTCTCTACCCACCCAGGAGGTTTTATTAACATGAGCCAAAGTCTTTAAAGGATGATCTTCACTAAGCATGTGTGATCTCTCTATGCAACATTGAGGACATAGAATTACAATCAAACTTCACAGGTAAGGCTAGTTGAATTTTTCAATTTTCATTTTTGTCTTAGTGTTTACATTGGTAATTATGAGAGTTGATAAAATTAGGCAATTTGGAGTAAAACATCAAATCTCTGATAAGCGATTGAAAATAGGTGAAAAGTCCAAGGCAACACCAAGGATACTGTGGCTGATTAGTCCCGGTACAAGAAAGAACAACTGTGGGGATTTATGGTAGAATTGTGTACAGTATAGGTCCCGACTTTTCAAGACAAGGATGCTGGTCAATGGCGGTGGTGAAGGCTGCAAAGCAGCCAATCTCAATGGCACAGCTATCAAGGCACATAGCAGCACCAAGGGCTTCATAGAGTGTGGAGGGTGTGAGAGGTGTTTTACTCCCACATTGGGGTTCTGGGGGTCTCCCCCAGAAAAAATTTTGGAAAGTTTGATTCCAAATGGTGCCTTCTGGGAAAGTGGTATCATGAACACAGATGTTTTGCAAAAGCACAATTTTATTAACTCTAATCATTAAAAAAAACAGATCAGCGGTAGTGCCATTGGTTTTGGATGTGAACACACAGGCTAATGTAATAATCTAATAAAGTGTTTATAGTGTATACTGAGCCTTGTGCACCTGCCTGGACTTAGTAAGGAGGTAAAATTGCACAAGACTGACATTACTATTATATAAATAGTATTTATAATTTCCAAGGGCAGGTTTTGATACTTTTTGGGGTCTCAAACTCATTAATAATACAAAATATACATTTAGAAATCAGAGGAAGATCACAATTGGATTTTGGCCTAAAATACTGGTTTGTTTGAGAAGCGATTTCAAACACATTTACCGTATTTATTCTAATAAACATCCCGGGCATTTATTTAAAAAATACTTCGGAAGGGGGGGGCGATTATTAGAGAGAGGCGTTTATTTCAAAAGTTCATAATTATAACCTCAGAAATACAAAATCTGGACAAAATGCAAACAAATGTTTATGCAATGCAGCAAAATACATTGAGCAAATATTTATTAATATAATAACAATAGCAGTTAGTATACTGTAGTAGTAGCAACATGTAACTACTGAATGTTAACATAATATCAATGTCATCATCTTCCGACTCGTCCAGTGTAAAATGTTTGTCTACAGCATCTTCAATGTCCGAATCGGAGATGTATTTGAAAGGGTCGGGGTGTTTGCTTTTGTCCAGAAGTGATAGCTGAGACTGAAGTGATGTCAATCCTGCTGCACACGGCTGGCCTTCCTTAAAGCAATGGATATCGCTATCCTGGGATCCATCAACTGGGAGGTTAAGAGCACATGTCTTGAAGGATTTTTTAATGATTTCTGTCGACAACAGAGACCACGCTTCAAGAACCCACTGGACAATGGTTCTCCTTGTTGGTGGCTTCATATTTCCACCTGACGTAAATTGATGAATGCCATTGCTCATCCACTCATTGTACATTTCGGTAACCTTTGTCTTGAAAGGTTTATTCCAACATACGTCGGGGGCTTGAATGTACTTCGTACATCCACGAGGAATTACGGCTTGATCAACATTCATTCATTTTAAGGCTTCTTTGACAGTGTCCATTATATGACACTCAAACGAATCCCACGCTAATAAACGTCGGTTAAATGAAAAAGCTCCTTTTACCCATTGCACCTAAAGTAACATGAGTTCTTCATTCATCCAGGTGTTCTTTGAACTAGCTACAACACAGCGATTCCTAAACTCTTCAGCAAGAGCTTTCGTTTCCCGTTTAGCACCACAAAAGATGATCATCGGCTTAAGTTTTGTCCCATCTGCTTTGGCCACCAAGCAAACAGACACCATAACTTTTTTGTGGCCGGTGGTTTTCAAAGATATAGATTTAGAACCAACATTGTCAACTGTCACGTTTGAAACCATGTTGTCCCACACTGATGTCTTGTCCATTACAATTATGCAAGATGGTTGATAATTATATGCTTTTGAAAGTCATCAAACGTGTAGAACATATGAAATTAACTTGTCAATAAGCTTGGCAGGGTCTTTCTGAGCAGTTGTGGTTTTTCTTCTTAATGACAATCCATTTCGGCGCATAAATTTTTGAAGCCATCCATTACTGGCGAGAAAGAGGTCCTTCTCACTTTTGTCACATGTTTCATCATATAAGAATTTGGCTTTTGTCATGATTAATTTACGTGAAACTCTTAAACTGCTAGATCACTGCCCATGGATCCATTCTAACAGTTGCTCTTCCAATCCTTCATCCATAATCTTTCGTCCGCCACCTTCTAATCTTTGCTTTCCTTGTCCCTTTGCTTTCGCACAAGTGTCGACAATTTCAGCTTTTTTCTGACACCACTCCCAAATTTGTTTAACATCAACATTGAATTTCCTAGCAGCGTCATGGTTATTCGTTGTCTCAGCAAAAGTAATGGCTTCCTTTTTAAATGACATCGAGAAACTTCATTTTAAGTTTCTCTTTTGAGAGGTTGCTGCAGCTGTATCTTCGTTCATGTTATATTTTTTTTATCTGAACAGAACCTGTTCATGTGTGACAGTGTGTGTCTAAAACTCACCTGGGCGAAAAGCCGAAAAATGAATGAACTCAAAAGTATGATTGTGCCGAAACTATTAAGTTTCACCTCGTAGCTACCGGTACCTGCCAATCTCCAATTACACTATCAGTTGTGCAGCTTGCGTTAATGCATTGCTCAATTATAACATTCAAGACAATGGCAAAAACTACTTGTTCTTTTCGTTACAAAATGTGGTTTCAGATCAAATTCAAAACAGCAATACAAGGACATCATGTATACAAAGAAACGTGGACCCCAGTATTAGGTGAAGTCTTAAGTTGTGAGAAAGACAACCGGGTGGAAGCATCAGAGTATGACTCGAATGCAGTTGGTGTGTATACCAGTGTGAAATCAGCAAATGGTGCCGATGTGCGATTGGTAGGACATGTTCCCATACAACTTTCATGATTGATCGCAACATTTCTTAAAGCTTTGCAAGAAAACACCGTTTCTGTAGAAGTCTGTGGGAAAAGGAAGCGAGAGCTAGGCCTAATAGTTCCGGGTATCTACCTATGTAGGACCAAATCTAAAGCATGTGCGAGAATTCTTCATAAAGAACTGACCCGAATTAGAGACAAATACACTCATTTTGAATTCGAGTACAAACAGTCATTGCTCTATGAAAGTCCTTACATCATTAAAAGTGAATGTAAATGAAATAAAAAGTTTAAATATGAAGTGTTGACTTTGTCATTTTATCTTCTCAGGGAGGGGCGTTTATTAGAATAAATACGGTAGTGTTCTTTCTCGAATGTTTAGATACCTCAAAACTTGTTAAAAAAAAAAACTGAGGCAAAGTCGATTTTTTTAAACTTGATTCTCGGTATCTAGAAATCGGAGGAAGAACACCAACTTGTGTTTGAAACATTACTTCTTGTACAGTGTTTAAATCTAATGTTGCAGGTTAACAAAGAATTACTTAATCATCCTATTTTCCTTATAATTTTCTACCTTTGATGCAACAGAAGAGCCTTTACAAGAGTGTGAATTAAAACTGGGAAGATTGGTAAACCACAGAGGAAACCATAAACAAACTGCAAAAATGACTATAATCATCATACAAAATCCCCAATTCTTGTGTTTATTTGTCTTGAGACATATCGAAGTATGACAAGACGTCTTGCACAACTATGGGCAGAAAATAGATAAATATACCATCAATGTTTTGCTAAAATATACTCTTAGCAGAAACCTTGCCACCTTTGATAGAGTGACTAGCTTTTTTAAAAAACATGAGTAAATGTGATTAACATGTAAAAGCACTCAATGTTACCTTTGATCAGTAAATTGCATTTGGTGAAAGCTTTAGTCGATGATTTTTGGGAGAGTTGTTCACTTTATTAACATGTGTTTTCCTTACAGAAGAAAAGCTAATGGCATCCAAACATGGAAATCCATTTGATATTTCTTAAAGTTTTCTTGGCCCATATCTATAAGAGCAGTAACTGACTTAATGTTATACAATGGGAAAAGATAAATTAACTAATATGAAGTTAGCTATAGATTTTTGAAGTAAAAGGAGAAAAAGAGTTGTGAAGTCCAAGCTATACTTTAACACTCCTTATTTAATATCCTCCAAAGGTAAGAAAAAAGGTGATGTACAATAAAAACAGTTGTGAATTTGCCATGTGGCTGTTAAAACTTGTACATACAGTGATGTAGCTTGCTGTAGTAAAGTACGAATTGAAATTAATCAAGACTGTTTACAGATGCTACCACCAATATATGCACACTTTCCTACTTGGATTCCTCCACGTAATACCGGTTTATTTGTAGATAACATACCAATCTGAAAGCAACTATCAGCCACCTGTAGATGTTGTACATCAATGTTGTAATAAGAAATAACAAGAGGAGAATATAGAACGAGAGATATCAAAATATATAGTTTATCTAATCTCAGAGTTCCCTCACTTCAATACTGTGATAACCAATAGAATATTTACATAATTTGAAGCATTATTCAGCATAACACACCGATAAAATATATGGTTATTGTGGCAAACTGAGGAGGGATATAACTTTCTTGAAAGAATTGAAACTTGTAGTCAGTTCTGCATCACTTTCTAAGCTATTCCACAATTTTTAGCCACTATTTATAAGGTTAAAAGTCATACAGGTAGATTGGTAAAGATAGATGGTGGAATAGTGAATGAATCATCATCAAGCTGGTACATCAGGAAAACAATTTATGCTACCTGATGACAGGTGAGATGCACTAACCATAGTTACCAACACCCAGATGCAATATGTTTGACATATTTGTGACATAAGTGGCAGCCAGAATATGTTAATGATGTGATTAATGCAAAAGCTTAGAGATATCTTAAATGAATGATAGATGAATTGTCATCAAGCTCTTAACTCAGAAAACAATTTGAGCTCAATTTCAATTTAGAAAATTCGATTTCTAAGTTTGTAGTGGAACTTTCTTTTGCCATATATAAAGTCATGGGTCAAGAATATTTACACTTTCCCATTAAAATAGAACAGTGGACTGAAATATCAAATAAATGTTTTCATCGATGGAACTTTCTCAATGGTCTAGGTGCAATGGGGGGCAAACATATTGTCATAGTGCAACCAAAAAATTCTGTTTCCCATCATAGCAACTACAGAGGGACAGACAATATAGTATTGTTAGCTATGGTTGGACCATAATATGAGTTTCTTTTTGTGAATGTTGGAATGAATGGCTGAGTTTCTGATGGAGGCAACTGAGAAAGGCATTGGAGGAGAACACTTTAAATATACCTTTGCCAAAGCCTCTACCCAGAAGAAGAAATGTGGTACCATTTGTATGTTGGGGTGATGATGCATTTTTGCTCTCAAGATACATGATGAAGTCTTATCCACAATCTGGTATCCGTGAGCAGAAAAGAATTTTTTAACTGCTGAATTTTACAAATGAGGTGCATAATTGAAAATGCATTTGGAATATTCACCAACCAAGGAGTTTTTTTTTTTGCCACACACAGTTGTATATATCACACCTGCAGCAGTTGTGCCACAGAATAAGAAACTGACCAGAAGTCTTAGGGGTGCAATGTGTCCTCATTTTCCAGTGCGCATGTCTAGGGTCCGCCATGTTGGCAGCCAGATAACTCGGAGTCAGTTAACAAGGAATACAATTGAGAAAAGCCGACTTGGGCCACTAAAACCGCTTTCTTTGGAAAACTATTTGGACGATTTCCATTTTTCTTTCATATATGACCAAGGAGAGGTAGGAGATTAATGTATTTATGATTAGAAAGTGTATAAAGGAATACTGTGGAAGAAATTCAGTTAGATACAAGCAAGCCTCTCAATTCAACGATCTGACAAAAATCGAAATCTTGTTCCTTTTTATCTTCCTACCAACTTTTGTGTTAGTTCTATAGTTTTGTTTCCCTGAAAATATTGAACCTACTTTCTTGGTTTTTAAATCGGGTGGCTTTGGTTCCAAAATTGAAGATAGGTATACAGTAGTTTGTACATTGACATTTCTCTCTCCTCAAGCTAAATTTCACTCAGCTAAGAATAAAAATATTTCTAAATAAGCTGTCCGCATAACTCTTTTTTACAATTAGAAATGTATTCCGTTTGTGAAAGTTTTTAGTATAGTTCAAACAACTACAAAAGTGACAAAAATTGTAATGTTAGGAATACGATTCTACATGTATTAATTTGGGGTTCAGCCAAAACGAAACTTTGAACTAAAGGGTCTTTAAGCATTAAATTTCATGTTCAGGAATGTCAAGAGAGAATAACACTATTGATCGTTTTTGTTTTAATTCTAGTTTTTAGAGTCTAAATTTCATATTTGACTGTTCTGAACTTTTTGACCGGGAAGCTTGCAAGATGTTTGAGTTGGAGGATAGTCACGAGAATGTGTCGTACAAGTCACCACAGAGACTGAAGTTCCAAATTCATTCCATAATGTGTAAATGTTGCACGATTACTTGATTTCTGATTGTATTATTGTCATACATTAATTTTAGGATTTTAAATTTTGTTAAATGTATCGCCAAATCATTTGTAAATCACTTGGTCTGATGATGACTCTGAAATAGACCCGAAATATTACCGTTTTCAACTTGTCTGTTTCTTGTTCTAACTTGAATATAAAGTCAGAAGATGACGTTTTTAGTCTGTTTTGGTCTTATCTTCCTGGCAGGCATATTCATAATGTAAACCATATTCATAATGTAAACCAAAATATTAAACAACAAAATGAACACAATTTATTTCACACCATATCTAGAAATACATTACACAAGAAGGAGTGATTCTTATTTTAATTTGAATGTTACAGACTTAACAATATAGAACTGAGGTAAAGAACTGGGACAATGATTTCTGAGCCCCAGACGGGGATTGAACCCACAACCTTCTGATGACTGGTTAGACGCTCTAACCGTTGAGCTACCAAGACTCAGATGGTGAGCTAAGGTGCAAATTTGATATATATGTGCGACCTAAGCGGAAGCCACTATATATTGATGTTTGAGAAATGTGAGAGCTTGAATATATTACTTAATATATCCAAGCTCTCACATTTCTCAAACATCAAACTGCTTCAATCGTTATTAATATATAGTGGCTTCCGCTTAGGTCACACATATATATTAAATTTGCACCTTAGCTCACCATCCGAGTCTCGGTAGCTCAATGGTTAGAGCGTCTAACCAGTCATCAGAAGGTTGTGGGTTCGATCCCTATCTGGGGCTCAGAAATCACTTTCTGAGTATCGAGCTTGAAGATCATTCATCTACCTTAATATATCCAAGCTCTCACGTTTCTCAAACATCAAACTGCTCCAATATAGAACTGAAAACACAGCAATAAAGCTATTCAAGGTAACACAAGATGCTGATATGCCAAAAAGTATTCAGCAACTCGGTTAATTGTTTATATGATACTTTCATTCAATGTTTATCCATTAAACGAAGCAATAATCCAAAATCTCTTAATGACACTAATTATGTAAGGTATAAATATCATTACTGTTACCACATCAATGTCATAAAGGCATCACCAACTAGAAAAAGAGGGATTTTCAAAAACTGATTCTTCTGGTCTGCTTTGGGAATGGTACTGTTGTAATGTAGATGGACTAAGCCTTTGTGGTGTAGGAACACGAAAAGCAGTAGATGACAACTTCTCTTGCTCATATTTAAAAAAATATGTCCATTCTTTTCTTCAACATAGTCCATTCTTTAGGATCATATTGTATAAGGTTATCATCTACCATGTCTCCAAACAACTTTGCTTGACTTTTTATGGAGTCAGGGTCCGCTTCTCTTGATTCATCACTGGGTTTTGCACACCGAGGTTATAAAGATGCACCAAGGGCTTTCCACAATTTAGCTTTTCCAGCCTCTGCTTCTGATTTGATTGACTTTACCTTTTAGTATGGTGGCTTATAATTACAATTCATGTTGGATTGTAGTTCATCAACTGTAGGCATGCCCTTGCTAAATTCCATCACATTGTAAAATTTCCAGTCTGATTCAGATGTGTCTGATGTCCCACAGCCAGAAACCTAGCTGGCTTACTTTCTATCCCTCTCTCTTTTAAAAGTGGTCACTAAATTATGCCACTCTTGTTTAATGTCATCAACAGTGCGGTGAGAATCTAGTTCTTTCACAATTTTACCATACAGCAAGCTCTTCAACTTTTGATCTCTATATTCATTCAGTTTGTGATTCCAGAGAATAGGATTTTCTTGGCAATATTCAATCAGTTAAAACTTATCTTAACCAGACAGAAATTTCTTCTTCCCATTCAACTTAAGAATGTTGACCTTTACAACCATGTCATTAAAGTATTTCCACTTCTTTCTGTTTCTTTATTTCTAGCCATAGATGTTTGCACAGTATGAAATGTTTTCTCGAGTGCTTCCAGATGGTACTAGAAGTCAAACAGTGCTTCCAACGACTTTCTGGCATTTTCTTGCAATCAGTTGTATTCCAGTTTCACAAACAATGCTGTTTATAAAATTTGATCAAAGTATTTCTTTCAGATTCACCGATTTTGTTCTCGACCATTAATGGCTGAAGAGAATAATTGTCACTATTTGAACTGCTAATAGCTGAATCTTCTACCTCTACTAAGTCTGCCATTTTGTGTCTAGTGAGCAAAAAGGTTTATGGATCAAAATCATTACTACATCCTGATTGACCGGTACAAACAAGATTATTGCATTACAAGTGAACATGGGTGATAAATGCTGCAATATTTAAGAATATCATACTTTTAACATCAGTACCCACATCAATTTTTTTAATACTAAAATTATCATTTAACCATGACAATTTCCTATCTATCATGTCAAAACACATACATCAGGCCTGCATGAGATTCTCGACCATTTTGAAAACAGGAATTACACATGGGAAGGATGGTCTTCATGATATTGCAAGCGAGGTGTTCAACAACTCTAATCAAGGAATGGTATGGTTGTAATATGGAAAGTAGAAATATAGTAAGAGTATATAGAACAGTTTTTTAACCAATCAGATTGCAGGAAAGACTTAATCCAAGTAGCAAAAATCAGTGGATACATGAGGGGTAGGTGTGTCACCTAAGAGCAGAAATTAATAGACTTTTTTGAGGTTTTGCTTATGATTATGAGTAATTGGAGATGGAAGAAAAAGCATGCAACAAGGTCAAAAAGTTGCAAGCGGAGGCAGCTTGGAGGTTTTTCCTTTTTAACCCAGTTACAACTGCAGCAAAAGTTTTAAATACAATGGGGCATGCAGTGAAAAATTGAGAAACATGCAATATTATTGATTTGAACCAAATTATAGATCCTATCATGGATTTAAGATTTACAGAAAGGATAATATGGGCAAATTTGTTGATGAATGTTTTGTTTTGTTCTGTCTGGGGAGGGACGACATGTATGTCATTTGCAAATTAAGGGTAAACCAGTTAAAACGATTTTATGTGAGTTGGATATTAATCATGTCAAATTTATTGATCATCATTCTCCATTGCAAGTATGGGTTTGTTTTCTAGACAATTTAGATGATGTTCACGTTGTATTTTGGTTACATGATGTGTTAGATCAAACTAATTTCCAAGGAGGTCAAGGTTTTGAATTAGCAGATCTTGGTGAATGGTATGAATATAGAGCATTGCAAACAATGTAGTGCTTTTCATTATTCTTATTTTGGATTAAAGATCTATGGAGAAGAGTATGTATTGAAGTTTATTGGAAAATGTTTTCACAATAATTGACATTAAAGTATAAAACATAATCCAAAAATGAACATCTTGAAACTTGAGATACACTTTAAAATAAGACAAAGACAGGTGTGGTAATATTTTGACTTTATTGCAAAGTCATTATCAAACCAAATAAGTTTACAAAACATGCTGAGATCTATATATACATAGAAGATGATGTCATCACTTATTTACATGCTGAGAAGATAATTAAGAGCTTAAGAGGATGATAATAGGGATTAACAAGTAATAGATAATGGCTTTGATAATGGCTTTGCAATAAAGTCGAAATATTACCACACCTGTCTTTGTCTTGTTTCAAGATGTTAATTTTCGGATTATGTTTTATACTTTAGTTTTTAAAATTGTCAGGTGGTTATGGTTTTTATAATTGATATTGTTATCCTGATATTCACGATAGCTCTGTTAAGAGAATTTTTCCTTTCAGGGATTTTTCTCCTTTTGTGGCTTGGGTTTAATTTGATGGAGTGTCGACTGATACAGATGCACACCTGTGGTTGTTTAAAGTTTTAGGGTATCTAGCTGGCAATGCTTTAATTTTTATGTAAGAACCTTTAGATGCAGATGAATGGTATCAATTGGAAGCAAAGTAGCATCTTTATGTGGGAAAAAAATTACTTGTGTTTATTGTGAATGCAAATTATTATTAGGAAATATTCATTGTCATCAAATTTTTGAATGTTATTGTCCAATTTGCTACTTTGAATATGCTGTTCCTATAGAAGCAGCATATTCAATAGTTAACAAATGTAAATGTGTTTCAAGAAATTAGTTCATACAAGAAAGGTTTGACTGGTTGAGTAAGGTAGTTGACATTGGAGAAGATATTGCTTGGGATTGAGGGAAATCTTTAAATTACTAGAAAAATATGTATTTTGGATGATCTTGAGCTTATTGATTCTGTCGCATCAGAAATGGGAGATTCTCTTATACGAAATTCTCCACTAGAAGAGAAAATCAAAATGCTTTAAAGTTGTGTGGCTTGTGCATTACCAGTTATGGGAAGAAGAGAAGCAGAAGATAAAAAGAAAGTTGTTTCTGAAATGTTTATACTGCTTGACAAGGATACTTAAAAAAAGTAGCATCAAGTTATAAAGAAGCAGCATTGCACTTATGTCATAGCATCAATGGAGGTAACGAATGCAATAAAAGAAGGTAAATGTTTCGATTTTGTTCAGAAGAACAATGAAGTGTTCACATTTGTAAGACTTTATTGGATAACAAGCAATCTGTTCACCAAAATTTCGTTTGTTTCCAATGCAAACATAATGTTTTATGGGAATACTCTTTTGGCCACGATGTTAAAGAGTTTTCTTTGAGGTGTAATTGCACTGAGGAAAAACATGCAAAATACTGATTGTTTTTACAAGTTGTGAAAGGTAAGAAATAAAAAAGAATATTATATATATTTTAACAGGCTTAATTCATTTTTTATGTTTTTTACAGAAAATTACGAGAAAACAAAAAGATGAATGAACAGTCAAGCTCCTGCAGCAGCATGGTTATTGGCATGATTTACATGTCTTCCAAGTTGTTCTAGAGCAACATAAATATAAAGAAAATCTGTGTTCATTATCATGTATATAGGTAGGTCAATAAACAATTGTTCATATAAATAACTTTTTAAAGTTTGATAAGTCTTTCATTAAGCATAAACCTTGTTCAAAAAGAAAGTCTATACCTATTCTTCCCTTGAAGCTAAACAAATCCCTGGGTATTTTTTTGAATAGAACCACCATGTGTTCTAGGTTGACGAAAATTATGTGCTCTTGATTTTTTAAATAAAAGGCTAAAATGTCAGGATGGATCAATGCAGGAATGTTATACCACTATGCACGAACATTCTCCTGCTGGATGGGATTGCAACATTCCACTAACAATGTTGTATACTATGCTTGGTTTTGTTGAACTTGTTGCCAGTTTTGACAGTACACCATTTTTATTTTTTTTGATTGGATTTGGTTGAAAACAATCTTTTCTTGGCATTTGTATTCTAAGAAGAATGTTGTGGTTTTTTACCAACAATTTGAAGATTAAAGGATTATTTTTTCAAGGACTTTGTTTTTTTGTTAGAAAATTTTTGGTCAGCCAAGAATTTGAGGATTAACCCCTTGACTGCTGGTGTTACTTGAACCTGGTATGTGGGCTCATTTATTGAAATTTATTTAGCACTGGATTTAACTTTAAATACTGATAAAAGTAAACTTTGATGCTACTTCCTTGTTTTTATTTTTGTTGAATCATTTTATTTAAGCAAGAAACCGAGTCCTTTTTTAGACGATTATCCCTCGAAGCATTTTTTCACTACAAATCCTCCATCCCAAAGGATGTATTTGAGGCCATTAAGACTAAAAAATCTACCTGGACTCCCATGGAAGTCCAACATGGGTCCCTCGAGCTATTCATTCGACAATGTCGACATGATATAGAACACCTTCCCAAATTTAAGCCTAAAAGGCCATGCAACCTTACTGAAGCTGAATTTAGTGCTCGTGATGACATTGTTATCAAACCGGCTGATAAAGGTGGAGCATTGGTTGTAAGGAGAGCTGATTTGTATCGCAACGAAGCTCAAAGGCAATTGACTGATTCTGCTTTTTATTGTCAGGTTGAAGGGGAATTGACGTCCACTAACCAAGCCACCATTTGTAAAACCACCATTAATCTCATCAGCACTGGAGAATTTCCTGATTCTGCAGGGAATCTCTTAGTTGACACACCTCGCACACCTGTCATGTACTTTCTACCCAAAATTCACAAACCTAACAACCCAGGTAGGCTCATTGTGTCTACCTGTGGTTGTCCCACTGAACTCGTCTCCAGCTATCTTGATCATGTTATGGCACCCCTGGTTAAGGAATTACCTTCCTACATCAAGGACACCAAACATACTCTCCAAATTTTCCAAAACATCACCTTCTCAGGCACCCGCACATTCATTTTCACCATGGATGTCAAATCCTTATACACTGTCATTCTGCATCATGAGGGTTTGAAGGTGCTTAAATTTTTCTTCGATAAGCCCCCGCCCAGGAACTGTTGACAACCACATTGATTCGTATGGCAGAGTTAGTGCTCACCCTCGATTTTTCCTTTGATAGTGAGCATTACCAGCAGATAAGTGGTGTAGCTGTGGGCACCAAAATGGGTCCTAATTATGCCAACTTGTTTGTTGGTTTTGTGGAAAAACAAATTTTTGAGCAGTACACTGGTCCTATGCCTGATTACTTTGGTAGGTACAATGATGACTGTCTCGGCACAGCATCATGTTCCCATGTTGATTTCGAGCGGTTCATTAACATTGTTAATGGTTTTCGTTCCTCACTCCAATTCAGATGGGAGATCAGTGAAACCATTGTATCGTTCTTAGATATACTTGTTTCCATCAATGGCAATAAACTCACCACCTCTGTGTTCTACAAGCCCACTGACTCCCATAGTTATCTCCTTTATTCCTCTTCCCACCCCAACCACACCAAAAGGTCAATCCCTTTCTCCCAGTTTCTTCATCTTCACCGCTTTGCAGTGAAGATCAAGATTTTCAGACCAAAAGTTTGGAAATGAGAAGCTTTTTTCTCCAGCGAGGCTACCCCACCCCCCTTCTCGAGACTGCCTTAACCAAGGCTGCCCAGATTCCCCATTCACATACCCTCACAGACTCTGTAGTCAATGTTTCTAAAAAAATCCCCTTAGTGCTCACTTACCATCCCTTCAATTTCAAAGTAAGGGATGCAATCTGCAAGAACTTCCATATCCTTAAGAATGACTCTGAAACATCTTCCATTTTCCCCAATGACCCTCTAGTCTCTTTTTTGCACAGCAAAAACATCCGTGAATCCCTAGTTCATAGTTCCCTACCACAGGATGTGTTGTCTCCCAAGGGCACATTTCCCTGTGGCACCAAGAATTGCAGAACCTGTAGTTTCATAGATTCCTCCATTACAATTTCGGCACCAAAATCTAAGTTCACTGTCAAACACCACTTCACTTGTACCTCCTCCCATCTCATTTACTGCATCTCATGCAGTAAATGTGGCATGCTCTACATTGGAGAAACTGGAAGAGTTTTGAGGGACAGGTTTGGGGAGCATTGTCATGCTGTTACTAAGAACGATGCTAATCAGCCTGTTGCCAGGCAGTTTAACAGTGTTAATCACAGCCTTTTAGATATGCAAATTCAAGTCTTAATTCGCATTTCTGGTAGCAATGATAGCCGCAAAAGTCAGGAAATGTGTCTCATTTCCAAACTTGGAACACTCCACCCCCATGGTATCAATGAGCGATTTTCTTACATTTAGCTCTCAATACACTTCATTTCATCATCTCACCTTCCTTTGCCATCTGACATTATTATTTTCTATCCATGTGCTATTTTTTCGCCCCTTTCACTCTCCAGTTTCACATATAATTTGTCATGTGCTTTACCCTTTCATTGTTTTGTGTTTGTTTTGACCGCATTCATTCTATTGGTTCATTTTTGTCATGTGACACACTTTTTTAGTTTTACTATAAAAACCCACATGTTTTTATGTATTCTATGCTACTAATCTCTGGACGAAGGGCCTTCGTTCGAAACATGAAGAAGCTTGTTTTCTATATTTTAGATAGTGTATAACCTCAAGAATGCTGCTGTTTTATTTTATGTATGTTTAAAAACACCAAGAGGAGTAAAAGTTTTCAAAAAGTTTTTAATTACATGGAAATTATATACAAATATTCAGGTAAAAACTTGGTTATCTACTTCAACTCTTGTTATTTCTACCATTGTTGCTATTAAAAATTTTTCTTGCATAACTATTGAAGTCTCTAAATGAATTACAATTTACTTGAACCAACAAAATTTAAATATTATAATAGATTACATTATTCTCATTACATCAAACTGAATAATTTACAAAACGACTACCTTCAAAGTACACAGGTAGCAAATCCATGAACATCACAACATGAAGTTCAGATGATAGGCTAGCAGTGTCCACTAAATCTCAAAATTTAAGATTTAGCTGGAGTGTATATTTCATTGCCGGTATGAAATTTTTGTATGGTAAATTTCAAAGCAGGGATAGTAACACAGACCAGGCTTTGAAGGGCATCTTGGGCAGTGATATCGAGAATCTTTTCTTTTACCCTTTTTGAAGCAAACTCTACACCTCTTTTGTGGCTTCTCTTTATGTTTTGTTGGTGGGATTGGTTCCTTGAAATGTCTCTCTGTCAGGTGGACAATATTTTCATTCCCTCATACTGACACCATTTATTTCTTCCTCTCCAAAAACCATCTCACCAACTAAGTCATGCTGAAACTGTAGGAAACTTCTTTTCCCTGCAGATTTCTGGTATAAAAGGAAACTGTTCAGGATTGCCAGTTGATTGAGATGCCAAGCCAACTTCTTATACCACTTCCTGCACTTTCTTGCCAATTTGTATGGCTCAATGAACTGGTCAATTAGATGAACACCACCCATATATTTGTTATAGTCACAAATTGCTACTGGCTTTTGTACTCTTGGTCTTTGCCAACTTCGTCTCATAATTCCTTTAGTGCTCTCATCATGGATAGTTGAGAGCATATATACATCTTTCTTGTCTCTATACTTCATGTCCAAAAGTTCAGAAGAACGAAAGGCTACAGTTTCTTCTAGTTCAAGACATTGTTCTTTTAGTTGTGGTGGGAACCCTATGCGGTTTGAATGAATAGTTCCACATGCCAAAGTACCATGATCATGCAAATATCTGAGCAATGGCAAACCTGTGTAGAAGTTGCCAACATAAATGTGGTATCCTTTGTTTAGAAGTGGGCTGACAAGGTCAACAACAACTGCTTCTGTTAGCAAAAAAGACCTGTTTTTATTGGAGATGGTACCTTTTCCTGTATAAACACAGAATCTGTAGGTGTAGCCACTTGTTTCACATAGGCAGAAATTTTTCAGGCCATATTTTGCATGTTTGTTTGGTATGTACTGTTTGAAATGGATTCTGACTTTCCATTTCACTAATGACTCATCAACAGAAATATTTTGGGATGGGTGTAAACTTCTTGAAATTTCTTCAGAAGATGATCAATCAGTGGCCTTACCTTGAACAGCTTGTTAACATCAGCATCATTGGCATCAGGCATTTTCTCATTATCATTCAGATGAAAAAATTTCATGAGAATAATGTATCTGTCCCTTGGCATGATGGCTTTGAAAACTGGAGTGGTGTAAAGAGGATCCATTGATCAGTATGACTCCACAGTAGGCTTACGTATTATTCCCATCAAAATAGTCAAGCCAATAAAGTGCTTCATTTCTACTTTATTTGTTGGGGTCCGATGATTGACTCGAGAACACCTTCAAATCTCATTTCCTTGAATTAATTGCTCAGCAAAGTGATTTGTCTCAATTATGATGTGACTGAGAATATCATCATCGACAAACAGGTGAAAAAAGTCATAGGGGGTAGAGTCTGTTGTGTCCACATGGATTTGGTTATCAGCTGTAAACAGTATCTCACTGGAGTTTTCATTGTTAGCTCTAAGAAAGACAAAATCTTCCTGATTTTGTCCACTTTCCAATCTTTGAGGGTCTCCAGTTGAATGATTCTCTTCATCAGAGCTCTCCTGATCATAGTCACAGACCATATTTCCACTGTCGAGCAAAGTTTCATTGTATTCTTCATCTGATCCCAAAGAAAAATCATCTCCATCTCCAGAATCATTCCAGAGATGATCAAGAATATTTTCGATTTCAAAATAACTCATAATGGTTCAGATTCCTTCAGATACTATGTTACACGCTTGACAGCTCAATATGGCGGAAAAACATGAAGAAAGGCAAATAAATATTGTGCTTTGTCGGCAAAACCCTGGAAACTACTCTAAAACTCGCCTAAACCAAAATTTTAAATTATGTGCGGGAAATAATCGCCCAACATGTGCATAAGTTCATGTTTATGAATATTAATACAAGACGTACTGAGTTTTTTAAGCATGACGTGCTCAGTACATTGTTGTAGCAGTCAAGGGGTTAAAGGATTATTTTCAATTACGTGTTTTTTTTTTTTTTCTAGAAAATTATAATAATTTGAGGATTAAACAATTATTTATAATTTGTCTTTGAGAAGGAAAAGGATGGGTGAAAAAGTTATAAAGTAAGAAAAAAAACTGATTTGGTTGGGAAATTGCAAAAATTTATTTAAATATAAAAAGAGAAAATAAAAAAAAAAAGGGCGTGGGATGAATCCATTAGCGGTGTTGGGTTTGGCTACAGCAGCTGGTATATCTGCCTCTACATGGGGTCCCTTAGCCTATTTTGCTGGAAATGCAGTTCATGAAGATAAGAAAGATCAAGCATTTATCCAATGTTAAAAATAATGCGAAGTGTGAGTTTTCTTCATTCAGAAATCAGGTGAAAGGAACTTCTGGTGTTTAAAATATGTGGGGGTTGTTTGTGAATGGAGATTAACAAATATTGATCATAAACGTGAACTAGAAATGCTAATATTTCATGCTGTTTTTGTATGTTTTATTTGTGAAAGAAATAAGATAACTAATTGTGACATTGGACTTTGTTCTATTCAAGATTGTAAATCGCTATATATTATCATTTGGGATGTAAAATGACTGAGAGCAATTTACCAAAGAAATTGGTTTGTTGTTGAATTAATTGCCTATTGCATGATTGAATAACTGATGTTATGGTTGGAGATTGTGTGTTTATGGAGTTAGAAGAAGCAAATTGTTGTATTCATTGTGATGTAGAAAATATTATGAAAAACAAAATTTTATCTATTTATAATATATCACAAAGTAATGTTACTAATATTGCAAAGCAATGCGAACTTATGTACAACGTACAATTCTATTTCAGGGTATTATGAAACAAACTTAACAATTAACCTACACTGCCGAAGTCAACTGAAAAACTTTGACTTGAGCAGGATTTTAACTCACACCTTTGGGATACATCTGTTATATTTTTTTATAACTGAAGAGAAGGAACAACTTGAAGCAGTAGTAGAGTCGAGCTTGGACTTTGTTATGAACTTCACATCCAGGGTGATGATTATCCTTTTTAATTTTTGTAAAGCAAAGCTCACGTAATCGTTCTTAATTCTTGAAATAAATAATTTTTTTTTTTTACTCAGTCTTATGAGTTGGACGTGTTTTTTCTGTTGTGAAAATGTCAAGAAGAAATATAAGAAAAAGAGGGTGTAGACATTACAAAAGACCAATAATAGGGGGAATGGTGCGGGGTACATGCGTCGACAGTGTAGGGGTTATTACCATTGCAAATGAGTTTGTTCAAGTAGGATACAAATTTTCTTGCTGAGGAGGTAAGAAATTAAAATACATTTTTAAAAAATTCGTAATTTCTTATTTTATTTAAACAGATTTGTGTATGTTATTCTGTAGGATGTATGAACTTGGACTGCTTCAACAGAAGTTGTCTGTAAGAAGGATTTATTTGGTTCATCATAATCAATTGGGTGGGAATTTTTGTGGAATAAAATACATTGTGGGGTATTATAGTGGCTCTGAAAAGCATGAAGTTTATGTTTTTATTAAATTTATTGGAGATTTGTCATTACCGTATTTAACCTAACAAACAAATGTGTCTTCTAATAATTAATTAGAAATAATTAATGTGTCTTCTGAAATGTTCACTGTCTTATGCGGTAAGTAAGTTTCTGGTGAGTATCCTGCTACTGTCGCTGTCCCCTTCATGGTCTGAGTCCAACAGCTGAATGGTAGGGTATACCTCCTCAACATTGGAAGACATGTACTGTATTTACTTGAACAAATGCTGTAGTCTAGTCAATCTAAGGCGAGAACAGACTGAACCCACCACAGATTGCAATAGAAATGATTTTGGTACTATTTTTTAGCAAATTTTCTCTAGTTTAACATAGTCAAAATCAGCCTAAATCGGATGAGTGGATCATATCCAATTTTAAGTGAACGTGAAGCAAGGTTTGCATGCGGAAAACGTCATTTTGTGGGTAGTTGTTAGCCATCAAGAAGACTGTTAACAACCCAGTGGATACAAAATGAATGTTTCAGAAGTACAAAATACATTTTGTGTACATCAGTGACTTCAATTACTTTATTTTAGTAACATATGAAAGTCATGCAGCTCAAATAGCAGTGGAAAATAAGAAATAATGACTTACCAATGTGTGAAAATCAGATGTGGTTTTATAGTAAGTGGTAATGATTTTCTTAATGTGTATTTTTTGGTACCTGCTATCTCAAAGATGATTATTTGGCAAATTTGAATAAATTTGATGTTCCTGTATTGCATCGTAAAACAAGTAATTGATGTCATTTTTTAAGTGTCACATAGGCAACAAAACGGTATGGATGTTACAATTATCTTCATCTATTTCTTTTCAGTCTCTAAGTTCACCTTTTCCCGTTTTTTTTTTTTTTAATTTTTATTAATTTTGCTTTTTCTGTAGCAGTCTAATTAATCTTGCTGGCTTACTGCTGGCTTATTGCTGAAATGTCTCCATTTTATTTACTTTTTCAGGCCAGATGGAGGTTGTGGTGGCAGTGGCAAAATAAGTTTCAGCAAATTAAATTTCTTTATCTTCTGTTCCTTTGTGCTTGGTAAGCAGTAAACTTATTAGGCATCACCAATTTGTTTTCAGGATGAATATTAAAAAATAACAAGATGGACATCTGTGTGTTCTGCAAAGAGTCATGAAACAGAACCAGTAATAAGTTTAACAGCTAAAGGCTGTGAGGGAATTGCAAGAGCATGTGAACTTAGACAAGAAACTGTGACTGTTGTGCCTGGTCAAAGAGTGCACGTAAAATGCAGGAAAGCATTTTGCTCTTGTACAAAATACAGTGAATCTTTCAAGAAATGACACAATGAGGCTGTGTTGTCAGAATGTCGACCACCTAGTACTCGTCAAAGTCTTGGAACTCAATTTGAGTACAAAAACAACTGTTTATTTTGTGGACAACCTGACAAAGACATGAGCAAAAAACATTCTCACAAGTTAGAGCATGTCAGAACTGACAATTTCAAGGGCAGTGTCGAGAAGGTTTGTAAGACCCAAAATGACTCTTGGGCAAATACTGTCCAAGGAAGGATTGAGTATGCACCGAACTTGCATGCAGCTGATGCCGTATACCATCAAGTGTGGAGCACAAACTTCAGGACAGGCTTACAAATCCCTCAGCAGTTTATGTCAGAAGACATACCTCCAAAACATGCAAAAACAGGAAGACCCAAAGATTCTCTTAGGCGTGATGTTTTCATAGAAATGGCTGATTATATTGCATCTCATCATGATGAGCAAACAACTGTCAACATGCTCATTGAAAAGAACAAAAGAGTACCTGCCACCGGATGTTGAACCTTATGGGTTTACCCACATGAAAGCCAATATACTGGACCATTTTGGTGAAGAAGTAATAATCACTGAAATTAAAGGCAAAGCCAATGTAGTTATATGTCGACATACTGCCGAAGTTATTATCAATGACTTCTATCATGAACCTTAGGCTAATGACACTGATACTGAAAAGCTAAAAATCATTGAAGCTGTGGCCAAACTCCTCAAAACTGATATTAAGTCAATTGAACAAGGGAATGATGTATATCCCGATATCTCACTGTACACTGCTATTTCTACCAGATTCTCTTCGTACATTTCTAGAACTGCTCTTTGCAGACAGCATGAGGTTGCACCTGTTCCACCAAAAGGTGTCTTCCAGTACAGCTTATGTGCAATCACAGAGTCTACCTCCAACGTCTGCTGCATGCCAATTCCACAGCTTGCGAGTATATCATCAGGTTCAGCAGTGGTATGGGAACGACTTGCCTCCAAAGGACTAGGGATGGATGATCCATGAAAATACAATGGTTCCTGTATCAACCAAACTGCATCCAGCTCCAGCATACCTCCTCAAAGCCATAAAATGCAATTGCAAGAGTGGCTGCAACACTCGACGTTGTGGATGCAGAAAGTTTGGGTTGAACTGCTCACTAGCATGTGGTGAATGTAAAGGAATCAGCTGCAGCAATTCCTCTCAAGTTGATATAGATGCCGATAGTGACAGTGATAGTGACAGTTAAGTATGCTGATGGTTCTGTTCATTGTCAGTTGATGTGAAAGTGCAAAACAAGATTTTATAACAGCTGGTCTTGAGACTGTCACGTGTGTATCTACTGTATAATTTGTTCAATATCAAAATGTGTTTATTAATGTAAGATGCCAGATGTAATTTTCTCACATTGTACATAATTTGATGAACAGTAAATTGGCAAGAAAACAAATAACATTATGGTTGCCTGTGGGTGTAGTATGTCAAATGTATTTACCAAATGTCTTGAGTTTATAGAAGGTAATTTCATGGATTATATTTCAGAATTATGTATGAATTATTCATATCAGTTGAAATTGTGGTTTTTCTTAAGTGCTTTTGGTATATGTGACAGTATGGTGCATGGATCATGAAAATTTTTCCTCGATTTTTTCGGTAAAACGCATTCTATGAATAATAGTGTATTTAACCATGTTCCACCAACTGGATTTTGGGTGATTCTTTCTATGTTATTGCTTAGTTGATATAAAAACAAAAAAACATTCTTTCATTTCTGTTGCAATTTGTGGTGGGTCTATCCTTAGATTGACTAGACTACTGTGGCATTTATTGCAAAGTTTATTCCAATAGAACTTCCTAGACACAAATGCTGACAACAAACTATTTGCAAAGGTCACTGGAAAAAAGGAGAGAAGTTGGACTAGTTGTACCGGAAAAATTCTCGGCATTCACTAGAGAACTGCACGTAGCTGAAGTTTTGGAGAGATAGATAAGTAGCAGAGCAGTGAAATATAGCCACTTTGAACTGAAAAACATTGTATTTGAGAAGAATAAATTTCCAAGACTGGTTTAGATTATGTTGTGCCATACTTTCTTAAGTGTAGTACTCAAGTGTAAGTCAGTTCATACTTTATTTAGTTAGTTAAGAATGCTTCAATTAAATGCCACATCAATGAGAATAAATGCGGCGTTTGATCAATGTTTTACATTGGTTGGGTTTCATATGAAATCTTGTTATCTATTGCCCACATCTACATTGATTCTTGATATGGAGAAAGTGCTTGCAGTTCATTTAGTGATATTTGAAAGAGGTGCATTGGATTGTGGCGATCACTATTATTGTACAGGGTGTTCCAAAAGTATATGTCACATTTTAAGAACCCATATATCATGAACTACAAATGGTAGTAAGATGAAACTGATACCATTTAAAAGCTAAAATCTTCAAGTTTTCTTCAGTTAATTCTGTTTTTTTGTCTCGGACATTCTGGACAAACTGATCACGTGCTCGTGCAATGGCCCCTAAAGTCTCCAGATCTCATGCCATGTGACTTCTTCCTCTGGGGGTATGTGAAAGACTTGGAGGATCTGCAGACTCAAATAAACTGAAGCCTTGGCAACCATCGACAATGCTATGCTAGGTCGCGTTTGGCAGGAAATGGATTATCGTTTGGATGTGTGTCGTGTAAACCGTGGCGCACACATTGGACACCTGTGTCAATAATTAATAAATTTCTTGTGCAGAAACTCGAAAATATTAGCTTTCAGGAAATATAAGTCAAGTTTTCATATCCTCAATAGTTATTGAGATATAATGTGTTGTAATGTGACATATACATGTTTTACAAGAATCATTTACACAAGATGTCGGGAAAAAATGCTATTTTAATTATGAGCATCAGACATTAAAAGTTGAAGGACATCCAAATGATGCAGAGAGTATTAGTTGTTGACAAGTTGAACAAGCCAAATTAAAAATTTGCATGATTGTTCATGTGATAATAGTTGTGTAAACATCTATAAATTCGATTGTGAGAAAATTATTTGAGAAACATTTTTTGAGAAATAAAAGTTAAGTTTGTATTGATGTTTTTATTTGAAAAAAAGATGAAGTTACTTGTTTTGGTGGTTTTGTGGAGTTTTGAGGTAACTAGTCATACATTGTACACTCTTGCTTATATTGGAGGATGTAAACAGTGTGGAGCAAAATATACCTGTACATATACATTATATGCATTATATACATTCTAGATGATGGGTGTATTTTTGGATATTATTGGTCATATAATAACCTTTTGTGCGAGAAATGCGACTGGTGTTTGTTTTTGTCTGTTTATATCATGAACGAGTGTAAGAATTTTTCATTTATTGATTATTGCCCACAAATGGAAACCCTGCCTTCCTATGGTGTAACTCCTATATGGATCCAGATTTTGCTTCCCTGAATAAGAGTATAATTGGAATTTATGTATTTGTAATTTCTTATTTGGTCATTATTCTTGCAATTGTTGGTGCATCAATTGTTGTAATGATCGGGTTGAAGTATGGAAGATTGCGATTTAGAAAAGCATTTGAAACTCGTTCTGTTTAGTTTTCATGTTGTGAGCATGGAATAAGATGAGGACACTTTGTTTTGGTATAAATGTGTACATTTTTGTTATGCTTGTAAATTTGCACAAAAACATTCTGATGTTGCACGTATGAATCTGATTGTGGGAAATTTGTAGAGAAACAACATTTGGTTTGGACTTATGATGATGATGATGATGGTGTACCCTTAATACATTTTGGTGTCGACCCATGGATGATCAAACCTTTTATGCAGAATTTAAATTTGTTTTATGTGGAAAATGTTCACGTGATTGACATTGCTTATCGAGTATATCATATGCTTTGGAAAACTATCGGTCGCTTTATTGACTCAAAATTTAAAATTATGTATAACTTTAAGTAATATGTTTCACCATCTTGAAAGTTCTGTCTTTGATGTGTTCTCTGATATTTCTACGTTAATGAAATGTTTTTCTTAAATACATTCACATTTCTTTTCTTTGACAAGTTCTTTGAAGAAATTATGGTAGATGTGTTCAAGTGCATAGTTTCAAACTTTTCTTGATATGTACAATTTTCACCTCTTGCAATGTGTCATTCTCTATGTTACACAACATGTTAAGCAGGAGATGTGAAATTCTTGCTTCTCTTACCAATTGGACATGTTTGGTTTCTGTAATGATAATATACACAAACCCTACTTTTAATAGCTTGCTTTCAACAAGAATTTCTGTGACATTGTGTGCAGCATGTTTCATGATGGAGAATAGCTTTGCACAAGTCCAATTCTCTGTTGGGGATTCTTGCAAAAATTTCCAAATAAATTGTTCATAGAAGAGTCCATCCTTTTCAACCGATTGCCAATTTGTTTTCTCAAGGTCTTTAAAAACCATACAGTATTCACATTCCATAGTAGAAACTTCCTTTAACTGATATCATGTTCCCTAAATTTCCAAGTAGATTAGGCAATAAAGCTAATGCCATTAGTCCTGTCTCTACACCCCTTCTGATTTGATGTCTTTTTAATCTTTTGCGTAGGTGTTTTCTTTGGTATTTTTTTCATATCTTTTTTTTTATTTAGTCTTTACTTAATCTGTACTTGAAGAAATAATCAGATTTTGACAAAATGCTCTTACACATGATCGATGTATGATTGGTATATGACATGTACAAAGATGGAATTTATTTAAGTTTTGTTTCATTTCATTGTCTGGCAGGAGAAGCATGGCTCAAGTACAGTGTAGTTGTGAATGCTTCTTGCAGATGAATAGAGAACACTTTGTGTTATCATTGAAAAGCAATGATTACATGTATACCTTTGTGGAACATAACCCAACAACTGATCAATGCATTCCTAATCGAATATTTCAAATAAAAATAAATAACTTTGCTGCAACTCATTCTTTGGAGGTGGGAGGTGTTTACTGTATCGCTTAGGTGAGTTCAGTAAACTACCATTTTGGGAAGATATGCTGTTCATAAGAGACTTTCACTGTTTGCAAGTGTTCCAACGGGAGTCATGATCTCACCTTGTTGACATAGATCATGATATTTTTGCATTCTCTTTCTTATTTTTCTTTTTGGAATAATTATAGTATTTGATTTTAATTTGTATGTTCCTGTTATTGTAAATTCGGCATATTCTTTATTGGTTTGAACCACATATTTCGATGTTGCATTATTATTATACCCATCATCATTCCCATTGTGAATGTAGAAATCTAGAAGGATGACGATATCCACACAAGCATTTAATTTATAATTTAAATAATTGATGGTGATTTTTCTTGGATAAAATGTTGTAGTTATGTTGTCTGTGATATTATCATTGAGAGACACACCCCAATTAGTCCATGCTGTTGTTGGCTTATACATGTCATGGTTGATTTGGGCAAGACCGTATCTTAGAAAGTCATGTTCTTTGTCCTGGTGTAACATGTCTTTGATTATTCTTTTTTATCAATATCTGGGTGTGCTGAAGTGAAAAGTTCGAGTTTTTGAGGTTCTAAAGCATAGGTTGTGCAACTAAAATCCATACCATCTGACCATAACCTTTTTTTACAGAAATATCCTATCCATGTTTCTGTGGGACTGAAATTTATTCCTCCAAGGTATGGGGTGATTCTTGCAGTACTTTTTACAGTATAAGCAGCATTTTGTACATCTTTATAAATTATTTTAATGTTTCTATTAAGTAGTTTTTTTTTCAAACATTGCTTTTTTCCTACAATCCTATCCAATATTCTTGCCCATAATTTGTAAACAGTTCTTGACCAGGTTGAATTTGCTTATCAGCTATCCCATGAATCTTAAGCTTTCACTTATAACATCAATCTTGTATCAATGAAATATTGTTGCAATGATTTCTTTTATCGTTTGCATAGTGAAGAGCCCCGTCTGCTGTTTGATTGGCATCGATGCATCTTGAAGTAGGTTCATCAATTTGGAGACAAAGTCCCATATGAAAATCATTGATTTTATTGTGATAAATTGGATTAATCTGAGCACTAACTATTTTCATGTACATACTTTTTTAAGTTCTTCTTCGTATTTATTTTTTCCTGATTCTCATCAATAAGGTTATAAGTGATTGGGTAAGTCACAAAAACTTTATCAACATAAAAAATTTCATCAGTACAATGGCACAAACTAGATTTTTCAAAAATGTGCAATGCAAACTTTTGTTCCCTTTTGAAAAAATCAAAATAAGACCTATAGAATGATAAAGTCCATTTTTTTCTTTTTGTAAACATCAAAAGGAATTAGTTCCCTTCTTAAACTCGAATATGGCAATTGTTGTATCAATCAGCTATTAAATCAACATATCATATATAATGAAATTGAACTGTCACTGTCAAAACATGCCAAACCATTTCTTTTAATGTTCGAATAAATCGCTCAAGAAGCAATGCTTTGATTTCTTGATTGTATGTATGAAAGACTTAAGTTATATTTCTTGCTTAATTTCTTTTGAATACCTTGAAATTCATCTCCCTCATCAGTTTGAACTTTTTTAGGAACACCCTCTGAAAGAATCTCCTTCAATTTTCCACTCACATTACTGCTCTTGATGTATTTCATACGTTTTACCCATGCATAACAAGAAAAGACATAAATGACAACCAACCAATATCAAAGGTATTGTATCCTTTTATATCATTCATATATACTACATCTATTTGCCATTGATCATTCCATTTAATTACATGGGTTTTTAATCTTGGATATTTTTCTTTGTGTTCTATCATGCAATTTATAGCATTCTAATGTTTATGTAATGTCCCTCCTTTTAATAATCTTGCTGCTTTCTGAATAATGTCATCAGGAATAAGCTTTTTTCTTTTTCTTCTTTTAGTCATTGCTTTTTTTTAAAAAAAAAATATTAGTTTTCTGGACAAGGAGGAAGTGATGCTGAAGGTGATTGATATGGTGAATAAAATGGGAAAGTTTGCAAATCATCAACATCAATGCTAGACCATGTAAGAACTGGACCAAAAGGAGGTGGTAACACATTAACTTCATCATTAATTTGTTGTATCACACTTTCAACCTTTTTAAAATGCTTCCATGTTAATTTCAGGATCGATTTTGTTAAATAATTCTTTATTTTCAAGGATACAATCCTTGATGGATACATTATTGTCTTAATATTCTTTATAAGCACATATCTGATTATATAAAGAGGCAAAAAAAGTAATGTGGTCAAGGACATAGTCTTTCGTTACCTCCATCCCTTCTTCTCCTTTATTACTCATGCATGGGCTTATGTATTATTCCCACCAAAATAGTCAAGCGAATAAACTGCTTCATTTCTACTTTATTTGTTGGAGTCCAATGATTGACTCAAGAACGCCTTAGAATCTCATTTCCTTGAATTAATTGCTCAGCAAAGTGATTTGTCTCAATTACGATGTGACTGAAAATATCATTGACGAACAGGTGAAAAAAGTCATAGGAGGTAAAGTCTGTTGTGTCCACATGGATTTGGTTATCGGCTGTAAACAGTATCTCACTGGGGTTTTCATTGTTAGCTCTAAGAAGGACAAATTCTTCCTGATTTTGTCCAGTTGGATGATTCTCTTCATCAGAGCTCTCCTGATCTTAATCGCAGACGGTATTTCCACTGTTGAGCAAAGTTTCATTGTATTCTTAATCCAATCCCAATGAAAAATCATCTCCTTCATCTCCTGAATCATTCCAGAGATGATCAAGAATATTCTCAATTTCAAAATGATTCATAAGGGTTCAGATTCCTTCAGGTACTACATTACACACTTGACAGCTCAATATGGCAGAAAACACAAAGAAGAAAGGCAAATAAATATTGCACTTTGTCAGTAAAACCCTGGAAACTACTCTAAAACTTGCATAAACACACATTTTAAATTATGTGTGGGAAATGACCACCCAATGCATGCATGAGGTCACGCTTATGAATATTAACGTAAGATGTACTGAGTACGTCAGTGTACCATACTGAATTTTTTTAAACATGGAGTGACCGCATAAGAAGAGGCCAAGTTTCTCAGCCTGTCAATTATGATTAAGGAAAGGTCTTATGTTATTGGTCAATCGAGTTCAGACTAATTTCCGGTGGAAGAATATCACGTTCAATTGAGGAGAATATAGGAGATGAATTTGTTTGCAATGACATTGCTGCCAGGACAATATTTTGCGCCTGTTGGCCATTTAAACTGCTTTGACTGAGCCAACAATCCAAAAGCAATTCCGTCACTTCAATATTTCCTGCCGGTTTTCTGTTGGACATTAACTGATTCCTCACGGTGTTGATCTTTTTATGTACTTCTACCAAGCGCCCCACCTCATCATGTTTCACTTCCATTTTGAAGCCGTAGTAGGCCTTGCTCTCTTTAATTGCACTTTTATTCTTCTGGTAGTAGGCTTTATTGCGATCATACTTGCTACGCCCCGCAGAACATGGAGTTGTGCTTTGCGCAGAGGTAGAAGTCTGAGCTGTTGGATGAGAGTAACCGAGCATATTTGCCACAAATGAATTTGAAAGTGGCGCCAGTTTTTGTTTATATTTATAATATTACAAGCTTCAAGTATGTGCCAAAATGAATACAGATGGCTATGACACATCGCTGACATAATAAAATGTGAATCATGCCCAAACACTGTGCAGGTAGGATGACTATAAGTGAATGAAGATGTGCAGGACATCTCAAATGATTATAATATGGCATATAACAACCAGAAAAATCAGTAAATGTGGCATGTTCAGCCATTTATTGCTTTATATGTTGTTTATCTGTATTTTAAAAACACATTTTAAAAGCATTTCTGTAAATGTTAGGCTCTAGGACACGCTTGTGGAGGTCTACACTGTCCAGTTCAGTCATGCTTCAAAGTGCCCGCCATTCTGAAACATGCAACCACCATACAAAGCCAGAAATGTGGGAGGAGCTTACCCTTTTATAGCCTTGGTCCGTGTTTAAGCATGACATACTCAGTATGTCATTGTAGCACTCAAGGGTTAAGCATCCTCCTGGGAAGAGATGTCTTCAATGATTTCCTTGTCTGTCAGAAGCTCTGTTACCCCACCATCAGCACAATCAACATCAACATAGTCATCAATTGAAGGAAGTGATGCTGCTCCATAAAGCTCCTGCATACGTGACCAAATATTTTAAAACTCAGCCTGGGGAGGTTCTTCAGCTTCTTCAGCAGCTGGTCCTGCTTCTGTGACAATGAAGCCTACCTTCCTTAAATGATTAAGGAAAGAATATGCTGAATGTCAATTTTTCTAAACCAGTTTTTAAACAGTTAACTTGTCGTCCAGGCCTTTTTATTAGCTGCATATTCAATAGGTAGGTGGTTAACACCTTTAAAGGCCCACAGATTTTTGCTTTTGCCGACGACAAACAGGGGCATCTTGTTGGATCTGTCCATGTTTGCACACACCAGTACCGTTATCCTTGTCTTTGGCTGCTTACTGCCATGCAAGTTCTGGCCAACAAAGCCAAGGGAATTCTCCAGAAGGAGCCAGAACAGTCAAGTTTCATCAGCATTATAAATATCCTGGGGTGTGTACCTCTTCAGTATATCAGCAAGCTGACCATCTTTCCATTCCTGTACGACAGCTGAACGTACTCCAGATTTGCCTGCTTTCTGTACTTTCACTATTCCCCAACATTTTGTGAATCGCTAAATCCATCCAGGTGTGATTGTGGGATCTGTATGACCAAGTTCTCTAGCAAAATACTCAGCTTTTTTGCCAAAGGATTACACTGCTCACACAAACATTGGAGAGTGTTGCAATCTGGAAAAACCAAATCAAAAGTGATGCATCAACATCTTCATAAGACAACTTTTTCACTCGTTTCAGAGTCCCAGCATTATGAGCCATGTGATCAGAATTTAACAGCTGCTATAATGGTTTCTTTTTTTTTCAAAATGTCACTAAGCATCTGTGTTTTGATGCCAAATTCTGCTGCAATTTCAACTTGATTTTTGTTTGGGTTTCCTTTGGTAAACTTAATGATCTCATACTTTTCTTGGTATGACCGACTTGTCAGCTTTTGCTCTGTAGCCATTCTTCAACAAAAAAAGTTTGTCTGCCTGAAATGTAATCACAGACCTGGAAATTGTGGTGGATGCTGGGAACATCGTTCCTAGAAAATTTTTTGGTTGCTAGAAAGGATTTTCAATACTGTTTGGCAGAAAGTCTTAAAATTCTTTAAAATTTGTATTTCATTTAAAAATATCCCTAAAAATCAACACAAATGTTAAAATTTTCCCAGTTTAAAGAAATTTTCTTAAAACTGAGAATTGCTGATATGAGTGATATCACCTGATGCACAAATTGGTCTCAAAACGTTTTTGGTTTCCTTGATCATACAAAAAAAAAATACTTTGAATTTCCATTTTCTTTACCACACACTAAAATTTTCTTGAATTTTTTTTTTAAATGGAAACATGGCTATGTGTCAATATTGCTTATATGAAGTAAAGACCAAAGCACTGAACAACCAATGATTGAGATACTTAAATAAATTGTGCTTGTTTTGGTCTTTGGCGTTGATGACCAAGATCCATTCAAAGGCAATATTGAATATAAATAAGATAAGGACGTAAAGTGTTCAAAATACTTTAAATTTGCATAGCTATGGCACCAAATATTTCTCCCAGTAAGCAATATCTACTGCAACACTATTACAAGTATTAGTAAATATCAACATCTGACTAGTTAAGTAGTTAACAGCAGTCAACAGTAGCAACTTCTTGTTAAATTTAAATTATTCATTTATTCTTGTTATGGCTGGTGAACAGATAATCACAGTATTACCACTATTAGTCTACTACTACAAATTATGGACACATGCACATGTGTTGATCACTCCTGGTGAAAACCATGCTGATATTTTGTAAAATGTTATTCATTGCGATATAATAAACAAAATATAGATAATAATCGTATCCCTTTTAAACTCAGCATGAAGTCATTCTGAAGGTCCTTCAAAAATAAATAAATTTTGAAGTGTTTTGCTTGCATTTTTTGAAAGGTTCCGGCACTGATTGGCATGTTTGTGCATAGTTGTCATCGGGTGCACCTTCCACAATTTAGTATACCAAAAATGGAGCAGGGTTGCATGAAGCAGAAGTATGACAAGTACATCAGTGACACTGACACTCTTAAATGCAGAGTGTGCCTAAAATAAATGTTGGGAAAGAACTACAAACTCCACCTAAAGGGTGTTCATGCAAGTCAAAATTGTGAAGATCTGACCCCATTTGGTCAGTCAAAAATAACTGACATGTTCCAGACCAAGATTAATGTACCAAAAGAAGCAGCAGCAGGTTTAGTCGATAAGACAATCGAGAGTGATTGTGACAGAAAGAGGAGGTGCAAAAATGTGGAATTTTGTAAACAACATTTTGTAAACATTTGTTTGCTCTTCAGCAGGTGGTCTGAAGAGGAAACGAATGTTGTTTACAAAATAATTTGTGCTGACTGCAACTGGAGCTATATTGGGGAAACCAGGAGATCATTCTTAACACGAAGAAAAGAACATGAGAGAAACATAAAGAATTTCGCACGAGGGTCAAATGTCACAAACCACACCTGGAAACACAACCACAACATAGACTTTAAGAACGCATCTATTATTGACAAAGGACACTATAGAATTCGGAAAACACTAGAATCCTGGCACACTGCCTCAACCAACCAAGCCTACAATAACTCCTGTGCACTCCCAGGACAATACTTATCAATGGTGGAAGAATAATTAAAATGTGGTAAAATAAATGTCTTATACAGTTTTAACATGGTGCTCTTAGAGATTAATTTCTGAAACCTCAAGATAACACTAAACTGGTTGTTTACCTTTTTACAAACTGTCAAAATATGCTCTTCGAACTTTAATGTATAATCTGTAGCCATTCCAAAAATTTCAATCAGTATATATATATAGTATATATATATATATATAGTATATATATATATATATAGTATATATATATATATAGTATATATATATATAGTATATATATATATATAGTATATATATATATATAGTATATATATATATATAGTATATATATATATATAGTATATATATATATATAGTATATATATATATATAGTATATATATATATATAGTATATATATATATATAGTATATATATATATATAGTATATATATAGTATATATATATATATAGTATATATATATATATAGTATATATATATATAGTATATATATATATATAGTATATATATATATATAGTATATATATATATATATATATATAGTATATATATAGTATATATATATATATAGTATATATATATATATAGTATATATATATATATAGTATATATATATATATATACTATATATATATATATATAGTATATATATATATATATATATATATATATATATATATACTATATATATATATATACTATATATATATATAGTATATATACTATATACTATATATATATATATACTATATATATATATATACTATATATATATATACTATATATATATATACTATATATATATATACTATATATATATATACTATATATATATATACTATATATATATATACTATATATATATATACTATATATATATATACTATATATATATATATACTATATATATATATATACTATATATATATATATAGTATATATATATATAGTATATATATATATACTATATATATATACTATATATATATACTATATATATATACTATATATATATACTATATATATAGTATATATATATATATATATAGTAAATACGAAAGACAAAAATTTTGCTGTCACTACTCTGAGTTTCACGCGCTCAGGCGATCATCAGGCAACTGACAGATAAGATTTAATTATTCATATATATACAGGTGACAAAAGTTTAAAGGAAGTGTTTGGTTACATGTCGGCATTTGCTGAATAGTTTGGACCGTCTGTTCAAAATGTTTTTCCCTTGTCTCTTTAGGATAAACAATTTTTCTTCGAGGCACAGGCGACATTTTCTTGATGCTGCCTTGTATGATGGAATTTGTTTGATGATATCCCACGCGATTGTGTATTTGAGTTTGTTGTCTTTCAGGTTCCAAATGTGCTTTGAAAGCTCGGTTTCGTTTAAGTATTTTTTGTTGTTGAGCGATTTGCAGTGATTTCGGTACCTGGTTTTGAAGTCGTTACCTGTTACACCTATGTATGTCTTCGTGTCGTTGTTGTCAGTGGTCGTTACTCTTGCCTTGTAAAGGACGCTGGTTTGTAGGCAAGTGCCTTTTACAGGACATTGAAGATAACCAATCGCATTGACCCTATGAATGAAACTCCTGCTTTTATCTCACTGAAAGATCACAAACCAGACTTTGAAAACCATCCTAAATGCCGACTCATCAACCCTGCTAAAAGTAACCTCGGAAAAGTCAGCAAATCCATCTTAGACAAGATCAACAATGATATTAGACGGCAGACCCAAGTAAACCAATGGCGTAACTCTACCGACGCTATCTCGTGGTTCCAATCTATTCCCGACAAACAAAGAAAATCATTTATATCTTTCGACATCATAGACTTCTACCCCTCCATCACCGAACAACTACTCGACCGGTCTATTTCATGGGCAAGCCAACTCACAGATATCACGGACAGAGACATCAACATAATCAAACACGCACGCAAATCTCTCCTCTTCCACAAAAACCGCGCTTGGTCCAAACGCAACGCCGACAGCACTTTCGACGTTACAATGGGAAGCTTTGACGGTGCAGAAATCTGCGAACTCGCCGGGCTTTTCATCCTAAATTCACTAGAAGAAAGATTTGGGAAAAACGTCGGATTATACCGCGACGATGGCCTAGCAGTTGTCAACACACACTCAGGAAGACTATGCGACAAGGAAAGGAAAGAACTCATCAGCACATTTAATGACCTCGGACTTAAAATTACTATTCTGACGAACCAGCAACGCTCCAACTTCCTCGACTTGACATTCGACCTGACTAACGGTACTTACAAACCCTACAGAAAACCCAACGACGAACCTATTTACATTAACCGCTCATCAAACCATCCACCCTCCATTATACGAGAACTTCCTCACTCTATCAACCGACGAATTAACGTGCTATCTTGCAACAAAGCATTTGACGAAGCAGCACAAACGTACAACAACGCCTTGAAGCATAGCAACTTCAACACTGAACTGAAACACAAACCTCACATCCAAACTGAAACCCAACGCAGAAGACAACGCAACGTAACCTGGTATAATCCACCCTACAGCAAAAACGTCAAAACTAACATCGCACGCGACTTCTTGCAACTAATCGACAAACACTTCCCGCCAAACAACAGACTACACAAACTATTCAACAGACACACTATCCGTGTTAGTTACAGCTGCAGCGATAACATGGAAACATTTATTAAAAGGCACAACAATACAATACTGAAGCGACACGACAATCAAGAGAAACCACCTTGCACAAAAAACACTCGACTATGTAACTGCAGAAACCCTGAACAATGTCCTGTAAAAGGCACTTGCCTACAAACCAGCGTCCTTTACAAGGCAAGAGTAACGACCACTGACAACAACGACACGAAGACATACATAGGTGTAACAGGTAACGACTTCAAAACCAGGTACCGAAATCACTGCAAATCGCTCAACAACAAAAAATACTTAGACGAAACTGAGCTTTCAAAGCACATTTGGAACCTGAAAGACAACAAACGCAAATACACAATCGCGTGGGATATCATCAAACAAATTCCATCATACAAGGCAGCATCAAGAAAATGTCGCCTGTGCCTCGAAGAAAAATTGTTTATCCTAAAGAGACAAGGGAAAAACATTTTGAACAGACGGTCCGAACTATTCAGCAAATGCCGACATGTAACCAAACACTTCCTTTAAACTTTTGTCACCTGTATATATATGAATAATTAAATCTTATCTGTCAGTTGCCTGATGATCGCCTGAGCGCGTGAAACTCAGAGTAGTGACAGCAAAATTTTTGTCTTTCGTATTTACTTATTCGCTCTACCAGCAACGGTATTGAGCGCTCTATATTTTCATATCAACGCTGTAACCTTCGTGGTACTCATCATTGCTGTATATATATAGTATATATATATAGTATATATATATATAGTATATATATATATATAGTATATATAGATATTCATTCATTCATTCATAAACTTTATTTCACCTCAAATTTGAGTAGCTAATCAAAGCTAATATCTTGGAAAAACTAAACATTAAACTACAAGTAATTGCCTAATTACACTAATAAAACAAATATATATATATTAATAAATTCACATAATTTCAGAAATTACATATTTTAAACTTTTCTTTAATACATTAAATGCAGTATATGTTCTTAAATCATCGGGAAGGAAATTCCAAAGTTTTGTCGCTAAGTATGTAAAAGAATTTAAGCTATAAATGGTAGTTTTTGGGAGTGCCAGAATAAAATTTCTGAGAACATTATAGTTTACAAATTGTGTATTAAACATATCCTTCAAATATCTCAGATATTTAGTGATATTCAAACTTTTATAGAGTACTATCAACATAGACCTTTTCTGAAATCGCCGGAAATTTTCGACCGCAAAGCATTATGGTCTAGTTTCAGTACAAACGAACATTCCTGGGAAAATGGTGAAGGATTTACCGCGAACACATAAGAGGATAGAAACTTGTAGATACGAAGTAACATGACTGCAAATAGTCAAGACTTTTCTCGAATGAAAAATGACGAACTAGGATCATTCTTGCGAGATTGAGGAATTCCGTGTCATGACAGAAAGAAAAAAGATTGAATTACTCTTGCCAAAGCAGCGAATAATCTGGGCTTCCTTGTTCGTCCGAAACCAGACGAAATTAAGGCAGAAGTTGAAAAGGATAAAGAGAATCTGTTGATAATAGAAAACGGCATTATCAAGCTCCCATTTCCAGATAAGTTAACTACTGGTTGGCAACAGAAACTAAACAATCTTCCTAGTATATCACGTCAGGAAGTCGTTGAACATGTTGACAAACGTAAGTTAAGTCTACGCAGGGTTTTTAATATTTTTTTAAGAATCGACTATCTGTGGACGAATTTCAGAATATAAAACACATACTAAAATTTTTAAATCTTCTGATTTCAAGGTCTCGACCATTTCAGTGTTGATATTGATGCTGAACGAACAAAGGCTTTGAAAGATGGTGAAAATCTACTTCTGTCAGGTCACGTGAGAAATGTAGAAATGGATCAAATTAGTCCAAACCTCAAGTATTGCTTTGTTAGGGCAATAGTAAACCCAGCAATGTCAAGAACTCAAGAACCATATGGGGTGTGGGCAGTTCTTCGAAAAGAGACTTCAAACATTGAATCAGCATATTGTGCATGCCCTGCAGGGTAAGTAAAAGTAACATTATTTTATATTTTCTTTTTATTACAATGTTACTAAAATATATCTCTGTTATTTTATTCATCTTGTAGTTTGAGGGGATTTTGCAAGCATGTGATGGCATTACTTCATCTTATTGTAAGAGAAGTGTAACAGGGTTGCAATGTTGCCTGTACATCAAAACCTCAGCAATGGCACAAGCCTAAGTCAAAAGGGAAAATCCATGTGCCTGACTTTGTTAAAAACCTTGTTGTTCATCAAGCAAAAGGTCAATTTCATACCACTCCTAATGAATTTGAAAAAAGTAGTAGAAGCAGTCATGATCCAAGAAGTTATGCATATCGTAGAGACAGAACCCTAAACGATTTCAACCTGGAAAGATTAAAACAAATAACAAGTGGAAATTGTGCTGTTTTACTTTATACTCCTCTGAATAATGGCTTTAGTGACAACAATGCCAACAATGATTGCAATACTGAGGAGTCAAATCAAAATATAAAAGTTGAAGGTATTTCACACATTGCAACTAAAATTTTGAATAGTAATCCAGGACTCAGTTTGACAGAATTTAAGGAAATACTTGACCAAGAAATACAAGTAAATGAACAATTAATACACACAGTGGCTTTTCAAACAAAAAGCCAAAGCAATTCATCCACATGGTTTGCACTATGGTTAGGACGGATAACTGCATCTAATGTGAAACAATGCATAAAAAAGGTCAGTGTTGATGGCAGTGTGTCAAAGAAGAATAATAGTCTTCTGGGAAATATATTGGCATATACTCCTTCAATTCAAACAAGAGAAATGAGACATGGAGTTAAAATGGAACGTACATGCATCAATCACTACATTGCAGTACAGAAGAAGAGACATGTCAATTTTCAGGTGACTTCCACTGGGTTACATATTTCTGAAAAATATCCATTTATTGCAGCTTCACCTGATGGAATAATAAACTGTTCTTGTCCAACTGAATCACCAAACTGTAATGCAAAAAGAAAAGAAGGTTGCCTTGAAGTGTAAAACCCATTCACCAGTGATGAGATAGCTGTTTGGGTAACCAAGCCATCATCTTGTTTACTAGTACAGCAAGATGGGACAACAAAATTGAACAAGGACCATCAATATTATGCACAAGTTCAGTGCCAAATGTTTGTGACTAATACAGATTATGCTGATTTTGTTGTTCGTACTAGTGCAAAGTCTTCAAATATTCATATTGAATGAATCAATAAGGACACTGAATTTATTGACAACATGATAACCAAGTGCAGAATTTTTTTTAACAAAGCAATTGTACCTGAGCTTTATCATGGTGTAGTTAAAGAATTTTACATACTCAGATTTGTAGAAGTTGTGGAGAAGATTGTAAATCATGTATGTTTTTTGGAATCTCACCACACAGTTGGGATGATTGGAACCAAAAAACTAAGGCTTAGGTAGTTATAATATTGTAATAAAAAGTTGAGTTTCAGAACATTTATGCAAAATTAAAACTAACAGGCAATTATTTCTACTTATAATTAAATAGTTGTTTTTCAAAAATCAGAGTCTATGTTGAATTATGCAAAATGTATTGCACAGACTGGAATCTCTTTAACAAGCCCTCTGCTTTAACAAGCTTCATACACTTTTGAGCCAATTTGTGGCTTATTCACTGCACTGTGGCTACTTGGTTTGTTTAAAGTTATGTACCTTTAAACCTTATCTTTTTTAATGGGCACCAAAATGCCTATTAGATTTACAAGTGCCCCAACAACAAAGAATAGCTTATCAACCATGTTCATCATGGTTAACGGTATGGGACCTTTTGTTATTTTAAAATTCTTCCACCTTCCAATCACTCTTTCAACATGAATTCTTGCATTTGAGACATCAGCATTATAAATGTTTTGTGATAGGGAGAATTGTTCATCTTTTCGTTTAAATTCTGGTATAATTAATTCAACTTCTTTCATTAAAAAGTCATCTATGTTGGCAAAACCCTTGTCAGCCAAAACTTTGTCCCCGTTTATCAACTTCTCAAGAATTCCAGATCGTCGCACCATTTCCACATCAGACATATCACCACCAGCTGCTTCAGAAATAAACGAGATACTTCCTCCTGGAGTGCAAGCCACCAGGACTTTGAATGTATGTCTTTGTTTATAATTAGAATAAAGAACAGAGTTAGCACTAGTCATTGATGGCCTCTCTGTTTGTACTTCTGATGCATCAATTACTGCACAAACATTGTCTCCATACCTTCTGAAGCATTCAGGATAGTATCTTTTCAGCTGTTCTTGTGAAGGCCAGTAAATCAAAGGCTTCAGTTCCAGTGCCAGCAGAGATATTCAGGTAGTAATTGTAACAGAGATTAATGATGCTGATACATTAAACAAACCAGCAATAAATTCAATGTTCACATTATGTCTAAGTTTAATTAATGTGATAAATAGCTCATCTTCTAAGCATAGTTTCCTCTTTGGTCCTGGTTTATTCTTGTCATTAACTTGATAATACTTGTCTGAGCTTGACTTTTCACCTCTAAAATAATTCATACTTTTAGCAGGTTCTTTCACCTCTTCAAACAACCAACTAAAAAGAGCATAAGTTGGGAGTCCTGTATAGACTTTAACAAGATCATCACTGTGTTTGATGGAGTGAATCCCAAAACTGGGCCTTGAATTCATTTCCTCAATTGCCTTATCTCTTTCTACGATAAGTTCATGAGTCTCCTTCTCTTTTTGCTGTAATTTCATTTTTAGTTCACAAATCTCTAATTCATATTCTTCTTTTGTGCGTGCTTGAGCTATTTGAGCACTTATAGAACATGATATCCCTGCACAATCACCATCATTTCCATCAGTATTTGATGCTAAGTTCTCCATTGATTCTTGTCCATTAGTTCCTTCATTCGAATTTTCCTGTATCTCATCAGATTTATCTCTACTTCAACAAACAATGGCTCTCGTCTCTTTATATTCTGCTCCATGATTAACAGAATATCCTTTAAGGTACATCGAAGGATGAGGTGACTTTGGTCATGGCTGCCCATACTCAAAATGATTACTACAAACAACAGTAGATGAAGTAAATTTAGACATGTTTTGCCGTCGTAATAAATCAGCCCACTTCTTGTACCAAGCTGTCTTAGGGCATGTATGGAACTTGACAGTAGCTGCATCACCAAGATTTTCTTTTACATGTGGCATAATCACCCACCTGTCAAAAAACGTACGATATACTTATGTTTTAACGTTTTATAGAGTACTGGTAAGTCAGTTTGTTTATATTTATAGTGTCGGATTTTGATTGTTGATCAACAATGCAACACTGCTTGAATAATTGAAATCTTACCTCTCCTTGTATCTTGTGTCATTGTTGCATCCAAAAACTGCACAGCGAGGCATAATAAAACAAAAACACGTTGAACTTTCCTTCTCGTTTGCATTAAAAATAGCGTCGATTGTCATCTATTGTCTTGTTTGTACTGAAACTAGACCATAATGCTTTGCGGCCGCAAATTTCCAGTGATTTCAGAAAAGGACTATGTTCTTAAGATGCTTGTTACATAAAGTTAGTGAACCACCTTTATCAAGTAACTTATTATAAGAAGAGATATAATCATTGAAGATGGATCTAAGTACACAGTTGTTCAATGGTGGAAGAATAATTAAAATGTGGTAAAATAAATGTCTTATACAGTTTTAACATGGTGCTCTTAGAGATTAATTTCTGAAACCTCAAGATAACATTAAACTGGTTGTTTACCTTTTTACAAACTGTCAAAATATGCTCTTCAAACTTTAATGTATAATCTGTAGCCATTCCGAAAATTTCAATCAAGTTTCTGACAGGAAACAAAAATTTATAGTCAGTTTGCCTATTATCATGGCCTAATATTTGTCTTCATTAGGGACCATTCCAGTGTCAAGACACCAGTTCTTTACAACCATCAAGGGCAACTGGATCTACATCTGAGTCATATAACTGTTGATGATCTGCATATGCTCTGAGTTTAGTTTGTTTCACTCGATAGAAGAGATCATTTATAAAAATATTAAATAACATTGGGCCTACAACACTGCCCTGTGGCACTCCACTCTTAACTCTACTGCAATTGGAGGAAGTATCTCCAATCTTTACCCTTTGGGTCATTCCATGTCAACTCAACCAATCTCCCTATATGGTTCTATGTCCTGTCATTTTGTGTGCTTGTTTTGGATGTTGCCATGGTAATACTTAACAAGTTACTGCTACTCGGAAATACTCCATAATTGTATTTCAGCCATAATATTGATGTTACTTAATTTTGGATACAATTCTCTTAAAAAAACAAAACAAAAAAAAACCAGCTATACAAAAAATTCAGATTCACTTAAAATGGTGTCTTCAACTCTCTATAGGTTGATGGTTTTTCACTTATATTTTAAAGGATACTCAATGCCATCTGGCAAAAACCCATATGCAGTTTAACCCTGTTACAATCTGTAAATGTACCAAAAATCAGCTCAGTCTGTAAAGTTGGACCAGGGAGATTGGTCAAATTGACATGGACTGACCCTTTTTGCTTTCTATCACTCAAGTATTCTTTAAATAATGCACAGCTGTTTTTGCTGATTCTACATACTCAAAGCTTGGTGAGAAGTAACGAATGTGGGATCACATCAAAAGATTTTGATAAATCCATAGATACTATTGCCAGTAACATGTTTTGATCTCCAATCCTCGGTTAGCCACAATAATGTCTCGCAACTAAAATATTTTCTATAAGATGATATATAAATGGACATTATTCCATCTTAGAACTCGCTCAGCTAATCAGCAAGTAATCTCTTCTAAATGTTATTCAAAGCAGGAAGTACTGTTACTTACCTATAGTTGATCTTCTTTAATCGATCATCCTTCTTAAATAGAGGAGTTACTTGACCCATTTTCCACCTAGTTGGTTAATAACATTGATCTATAGAGACACTCATTAATTTGGCTGGACGACAAGATATAACTTTAGCCGACTCTTTAATCAGCCTTTACGGAGTCATATCATGCCCATAAGACTTGTGCATATCAACATCTGATGATAATCTTTCAACTTCAATTCTTTATATATGTTGGAGCTCAAATGTTGATAAATTTCCTGTTTCACTGTTATGGTGAGTAATAGCATTGATGCTTGTATGCTCAGTAAAGTTCACACCAAAATCGTCACCAATATGGATTAAGTAATTGTTAAACGTTTCAGCAATCTGTATCTTGTCAATAATAACCATGTTGTTGTCTTTTAAAATAACATAATTTGCTTGTTTTTGTTGTTTTGACTGTAAGAAGGGTCAAAACATTTCCCAAAATTGACATGGATTTTCTGACTTTGTTGCTTTCTTAAGGAAATGTTCTTTTATTGCTTTAGGCCTGAGTGATGTACACTCAATGCATTGTATTTTATATTCAGCATAATTGAAATCAGTGTGCTCCTGCGTAAATTTTTTCCAAAGCTTATCTCCATTGTTCTGTCAAAAAGGGCACTTGATTTCCTTTAATATGGACTTGCTTGATTTCCTTTAATATGGACTTGCTTGATTGGAGCATGTCAATGAACAGCAATTCAAAAGCATATTTATTGACATCATTGAACATTTCCACTGTATCAAAAAGGAACCATATGCAAATTGTTTACAAATTGGTCTCAGTTAAGTGATAATTTATTTGCATGTCCACTACCCCAGATGTCATCACTCTATTTTTAAAACAGGGATTTTGTTGTGGTAACAAGTTTAAACACTTTTTTCCAAGACATTCATGCCATGGTGATTGGTAATTTATGATAAAATGAAATATGTGCACTAAAGAGGTATACACGGTTACCAAAGACTGTTGGACCATTTAGTTCTTAAAAGAACTGTATGAAACTTAGAGAGGTAAAATACTACATAAAGAGTAGGCCTAAATAACTAAGAGAGAGGATGATGCATTTTGGCAGACTACCTTATCAAGTGCTATACATCTGCTGACTAAAGAAACAAATCACCTGCTTATATAGTCTCAAAAACTGATGATATTGACCCAAAGGTATGCGGGAGGGTCAAAATAGGGCTAGTTGGAAAACAAATTCCTTTTGACGGCACAGATCCGGATCATTAAGTTTTATGCAAATGGCTTCCATCACTTTCAATTGAAAGGCAGAACAGCATTTGTGAAGATTTCTAAAATTATCACCTGAGTAGGTTTTTGTGCAAGACTTGTTAGACAGAAGGTGTTTGCTAACAGCTGAATCACAACTGATGAATTAACTGGAACAGCATTGTCATTCTGGTTGTTGACGTGATGGCTGAGTTTTATTTCTAATGGTTCTTAAATCTTTGTAAACCCTCGTACAAGATGAAACGTGTTTATGAAATAACCTCTCAATCATCTATTTTTTAATTTACAATTAAGAAATGTGGTAATCAATGGTTCTTTGTTCCAGCTGTTAATTACGAATTTGGTTTATGTGACCTTTACTAGGTTTCAAAATGTATGCACATGACCTAATATTTTCGTCTGATAGATTAATTATGTGATGAATTATTAATAAGTTTGAAAAATAATCATAATAACTGTGATAAATAGAATGTTTTTAATAAAACTTTTAATTGTAAATGTTGGAAGTTAGACAAATCGAGGTAATATGTCCCACATATTTGACATGTATAGGAATTATGAATATTATATAAATCACAATAAAACTAAACTTAGTAATCCACTATAGTCTGGCAACCCCATCAATTACATCATCAAGCGAGAGGCTAAGGGCAAATTCTCGTTCAATGCTTAAGGTTGCTAAAGCATTAAGCCTGTTTGACAACATAGTGGTCCGCAAGTAAGTCTTAATAAGCTTCATTCTACTAAACGAGCATTCAGCAGATGCACTCGACGTAGGAATTATCAAACAAATTTGGGAAAATATTTTGTTAATAATCAAGATGTCCATGCTATCCGCATTTTGAAGATTATTTGAAACCAAAAACTTCAGAACATCAGCAGTACTTTGAAGTTATTCCTTGACATCTTTGCTTATTTCCTTCAAGAACACCTTTGGAATACTAGGTACAAGATAGAAAGTCTACAGTAGACCTATAAAAGCATGTCATGATGCTTTTGAGAGGATAATTTGTGCAACTGTTGCACTACACAACTACTCAAAACTGACTGATAATGCTTCATACTGTCCATCAGGATTCATAGATTGTAAAGATGCAAGTGGCAACATTAAAGAAAGTGATTGGTGTACAGAATTGCTATACTCAAATCTCAACTCCTTGTGGAAAGACCAGCATCCAATGCAATATGCATTTGTGAAAGCTTGAAAACATTTTCCACTTACAAGGCTGAGGTGTTTCCTTGGCAAGTTCAGCATGTAAGAAGTTGTGTCCCAGCCTGTACTTAGTATTACTATATACACTACTGTGCTAAAGTCTTAGGCACCCACTAATAATGGGCATATTTGATAAGTGAAAAGGGAATTTGACTTTGAGAAACCTGCAAATATGCAAAAATGTAGATTAATACAAACTTCCCACATTTGTAAGTGTTTTTTTTTTGCAATTTAACCTTCCAAACCAAAATGACAAAGATATTAATTATGACAAGACCTCAAGTGGTAATATTACACAAGCAAAGGCATTCTCAGGCTGAAATTGCATGTCAAACAGGAGTCTCAAGGTGTTGAGGACAGAAAGCGGAGTGGAAGACCATGGAAACTTACTAAGAAGGATGAGACTTATCTGAAGATAACATCCCTAAGAAACAGAAGAAAAATGTGCTTGGATCTTGGTGCCAAACTCACTCAAAAGGAATTACCTAAATGGCAGGGTTGCAATCAAAAAAACACATATTCGGAAAGGAAATAAGGCTAAGCGACTCAGATTTGCCCAAAGGCACCAGAATTGGTGTGCTGAACAATGGAAAGTGTCTTGTGGAGTGACGAGTCAAGATTTGAAATATTTAGGACAAACCGATGACAGTATACAGTGGCGGATTTACGATTTTTATCACCTTAGTAAAACTTTTTAATTTTCTTTGCAGTAGAGGGGGCTGTTAATACAAAACATACACTATGTTTCTCATATGGTAATTACATGCATTTTACAATAAATCATAATTTGAATTACTGAGTTGAATTTAAATTGGTTCAGACCAATTAAAAGCGAGTACAAGTATATTTAGACATAAATCAGAACATTCTGCAGATGCAACTGGCTGAAGTAAAAGAATCAGCAGAGGAACCGAAGCAAACGTTTGATTTGGCTTTTTGTTAACAGTTTTGTAACATTACAACACTTTCCTGACAGATGGATTATAGTGCACCAGAGTCTTCGATACATGTGTCAGGCACAGTATGCAATCTTGACTTGAATAACAAGGTCTTTACACATTGCCCAGCAAGCTGTTGTCCCAGTTAGGATTAAAGATTGAAATCATTACAGTTATGACTGCAATTCCACGACATTTTGCACTGGTATCGCGAGAACAACAGGCCTATGTCATTTGATTTTGCAACGGCTCCATTTCATATGGTATCAGGTGAACATAATCTAAATTACTCTTTAGTATTAACCACTATTATAATATCCTCAATCAACGATAAGTCTAATCTTCCTGTTTAAATTTTAAGAAAATCTGATTATAAAGACCACTTTACCTGCAAACAATCCGTGTCTTCTTGCCCACTGCATAGTACTTGGCACAAAAATTACTATTATTATCCAGACGTTTACTACCACCAGCAGAATGACTGCAAATGCTTAATGTCGACAGCATTGTTACAGATGTAAAGCAAGGTCTTACCATCATTGCTGTCAAGCGCAGTAAGAAAGTGTTTCAAAAATCTCGTAGACAATATGTTGAAGAATCGTAAGACTGTCACTGAAAATGATCTCTACACGTTAAACTGTTTTGAAATGAACAAAACACTGTTTACGATAATATGACCAATCAGAAGATGACCAATGAAAGGTGATAGCTTCGGCAAGGTGACATACCTCAGCAAACATGGCATGATGATATCACAAATTCGGAAAAAACTTCAAAGTTTATACCGCTAAGCCAATAGCTGATGAGCATCAGAATCATGATCTAGCTGGTTTCTCAATGAAGCTCAACCAGTTTGCCAAATCTTTCGATTGTATTCGTCTTTGCAATTGGCTGGTTTGTTGAAACTCCATTTATTGTTAGCTGTGATTGGTTTGACCAATTTTGCTGCCTCTTTTGCCGAATCTTCATTTTGTTTCACTTGCTCTGATTGGCCCAACATTTTAAGATTACCAGAGATAACAATGCACTAGATCTAAATACAACTCCGGGAATTAAGATTCGGCAATGTAAACAAAGCAATCTGACAACATCACAGCGGCAAATATGTGATGCAAAGTCAATCTGATATCTTAGAATAGTGAGATAGTCACCTTAGTCGGCTGACATATTTGACATACCCTAAATCCGCCACTGGTATATGCAAAGAGGAAACAGTTTGAAGATGTGTGTTTGCAACCAGCAATAAAGCATGGAGTAGGGTCTGTACAAGTCTAGGCCTGTATTTCTGCAAGTGTAGTTGGAGATTTATTTAAAATTGATGGCATAATGAATGCAAAAAAGTACAGGCAAATTTTAATTCGCCATGCTGTACCATATGGTAGTCAATTAGTTGGTCCAAATTTCAGCTTCTAACATGATAATGATCCAAAGCATACAGCTGAGAAAGTGAAGGACTATTTAGAAAGAAAAGAAAATCAAGGGCAACTTTGGCTAATGGAATGGCCACCTCAGAGCCCGGATTTGAACATAATCGAGGCCGTTTGGGACTATTTGGAAAGAAAGAAGCTGGAAAAGCAACCAACAACAGAAGATGTGCTGTGGCATGTTCTTAGTGATGCATGAAACAACAAGACAGTATTCTTCACAGAATTAATGCTGTTTTGAATGAAAAAGGGAGGTATACAAAATATTTAATGTTCTACTCTTTTTTGTGCTTTTTATGTGCACTTCTGTAAACCAGCTGTGTTGAAATTTATGATTACAATGTGTTTTTTAATCCATACATTCACTAGATTTTTTAAACTAACTTTTCATCAGAAGTGCCCATTATTTTATATGATCAGTGATGCTTACTAGAAGCACTTCATTAGAGATCTTAATTGACAGAAAGATTTGTTTCGCTAGTACAAGCAGTTTTAAGTATACGACAAGTATACGAAAGGAAATATTATAGATCTAAATCAGGATAAACCTATTATAAATATCGGTTAAATATTAATTTTCTTTCATTTCTGGAGTAGATTCAGGGTTTTCTAGAGGAGGGCATCCTATCAATTAATCATCAAAGGTGATGGGGGAGTGCAAAGGCATGTTTGCCTTTACCTGTGGAAGCTTGGGAGCTCCTCCACAATTTTTTTTTTTTTATTTTGGCTCCCTTGGTTAGTTATGCATCGTCAGACCCCAAAATAATAAGAATTTGTTGTGCATGACTTTCACAAAGTACAAAAAATTAATGCCATTTAAATCTCCTGTCAAAAATACTGAGGTGATACAAACCCTCCACATTTCACTTAGGGATAAACCACCAACATTTTAGATCTGGATAATATGGCTTCATAATTTCAACATATTTCTACAAAAGTTCATCTACCAAAACAATGAATTCACTGAATGTGAACATCATGTATTTCTGAAAACAAAGTCTGAGAAAAGTTACTATCGCTCATCTACATATAACCAGGTCTTGTATCACACCTACGATAAATGTATAACATTTGGACTGAGTGAGTTGGGCCTCTGATATGTCCGAGGACCTGCATTTCTATTAGGTAAATCGACAACATTAGCCTCAATATCTTCTTGGTTGGAATGTAAATCTTGAAAGGGAACTGAAATTGTATGGAATGCTGATGGGTAGAATGGCCTGCTGTTTCATTCTCTAGATTGAGACATCTCTAGATTGAGACATCTCTAGATTGAGACATCTCTAGATTAAAACTACAACTTTTGTTTGATATACAAAGAGGGTCCAAACAGGCACTGGATGTACCAGGATTAACATTGCCACTAGTAAATACATGTGGATAATTTGTAGCCACTTGAAATTTAATAGCCGTTTTCCTTTTCTCTGATAGCTCCTTCAGATGGCATGAAACCATGTCTCCAAACAGTTTGTCCTTTGTCAACCATATGAATTCGGCAGGAAATTTCAATACCTCAATTTCTGCATTGTTACTACAATTTGATAAGTTTTTAAGAATATTTCTCTTCACCAGTAACTCTTGAAAGAGTTTTTTTTTCGATAATTTGTGGTAGACTGTCTTTCAAATGGTGATGGGCATGCTGATGAAGCTGGAGAAGAGTTTTCCTCCATGTTGACTCCAACTAGATCTAGTGTATCTCATTGGTTAACTCACTTGAGGACAATAAGTAATTTCTGTCATTATCAGTTTTACCTTCAGAGGATGCCAATATGTTTTGCTGACCCCTTCCTTTGTTTGTTATTCTGATTCGAGGTCGTATATGTGGATTCAACCATGACAAGAAAGGAAATATCTCATTTGTCTCTTGCTAGGCATCTTTGATTTCTAATCTACCTATCCCTGACACTATAGCCTCCTTTATTCTCTTATATACCTACTCCTTAAACTTGCAAATCTTTTTTTTGCAATGTCGTCTGTGTGAAAAATTTAAAAGTCAACATATCACCGTCATTAACCATTTCCCCATATTACATCAGCTGAATATAAGTGCAGGCAGACATATGGGAACTTGGTCACATCCAGGTGTTTTGTAGCCTAGTGACCCCAAGCGCCGGTGAAAACAAGCTGAACTTCCACTTGCGTTTACATGGCTGCCGTGTACATACATACAACATCCGATCTCACTCAGGAAATATTTATAACTTACTGTAAATATGCCAAAAAATTGTGTTGTAGTACGGTGTCACAACCATAATTGTACAGACAAGAAGAGGTCGTTTTTGCAGTTTCCAAAAAGGCACAAGAGCCCAGAGAGACGGAATAAATGGCTTGCGGTGATCAAACGAGTCAATGCAGATGGTACCCACTGGAGTCCATCGAAATTCTCTACAATTTGTTCAGATCATTTTGCGACAGGTAAGTAAAATGTTAATCATGATATCTCAACAGGAATAAATTCAGTAGTTGCTGTAGAATTGAAGACAAAAGGTTATGTGTGTGTGTAGATCTAAACAAAGAATATAACAGGAAGCTAATTACCAAATACCATGTCCACGAGAGTTAATTGAGGAGTAACATCAATTACATTAATTGCCCTCCAGTCCCATGCATTCTGAGCGATTTTAACACACAGGCATACAGGAAAATATGGGAACTTTGATGTTACAAAATTTGTATCTGTATTTGTATTTGAAGCCAACCGAGATAATGTGGATGTGCAAAGATCAAAGTTCTGACAGATGTAGGTTGTCTTTGAAGTTGGTAGTGTCTGTTTAACAATAGTTTCTGGCATATTGTTCCATTCATTCAATCATTGATGTAACTCCAAAAGATTGGTTGTAGTAGTTAGTTCTGCTGGACAGTCTAGGGCAAATACATGTATCATTATTTTCGTTGTTTTCAAATACAACATCATACAACTTTTCCAAAATCACATGGATTGAACCCTGGTTCCTGGTGCATTTTAGTACTTAAGTATGATTTTAATTAAAAAAAAAGTAAGGAATATTTTCCTGTAAAACCATTTAATTTTCAGTTGATTCACAAAATTTTCAAAATTTCATGCTCACAACTATTTTTTCAAGTCTTGTTTTTGCTTGTTTTGTGAAAGATTTAATGTCGCAAAAATCCCAATTCTTTCCAAACCATCTGTTTATAAAAATTAAACCTGCAAACATGTCTGGTTTTACAGTATTAAATTTGCTTTTCTATAGCCAGTGGCACCCTGAGAGGAGGGATTTCCTGCTCCCCCAGGAAGGGGAGGAAAGAAATATTAAAAGGTTAAGAGAGAAAGGGAAAGAACATTTCTAGCCTTTCAATAATGCTAATTTTATGCAGGGTGACATTTTGCTGACCTGAAAAGTGATAGGTTCAAGGGGCTTTGGCTGTAGACCCCGTGTAAGGGATCCGCCCACTGGATCCTCGTTGTCATTCTCCCCCCCTCCCCCATTGGTGGGAGAATAATATTTGAAATATAGGGCCTAATAAATTATCAGTGATTTTTTTCAGTACATCTTTGACAACATTCAGTCATTCTGAACTTCTTTTTTATCCTTCCAGGACAACCTTCAAAAGATCCAGTTCATCCTGACTATGTTCCATCAATTTTTCTGCATATACCATCAAGCAAAGACACAGCAGACAAACGCTTGAAGCACTACAAACACACCATGACTTCATCTTCAAAGTGACTTGGCCCAAAACGGTTGGCACTTGACAGTAAGGCCCCCAGTGTGACTGATAGTGGTGATCTTGAACATAACAGTGTATGTAGTGCTAGTGATAATGACAATGAGGAGGTAGATCAAACAACTAGTCCTACAAATGAACAGGATCCAAAACCTCTCCCAAGTACACCTGGAAATGACACTGATGCCAACTTGCAGTGGCTACTTAATGAGCAAAAAAAAACTAAATGAACAGCTTAATGATTACATAAGGATGCCACAAGAAGAGTGTGATATGGCCAGGGAAGAAGTTAGCAATTTAAAAAAAGAGATGGATAAAGTTCGGTTATCAGTATCAAGCATAAGACGAGACAACATGTGCTGTAAATATTACACTGGGATAACATGGACTGTTTTTGAAAAAACTTACAATTTCCTGGCTCCTCATGTGAAGGCAAAAACTAAAAACAGTCTTCCATTTATGGACCAATTTTTTCTAACTTTAATTAGACTGTGTCTTGATCTGTCTTTTGAATTGCTAGCCTATCTGACTGGGTGTGGCAAGTCCACAGTGAGAGAGTACTTTTGGAAGAGGATTGACATCACGTACACAAAGATGAACTTTCTAGTGTGATGGCCAGACCCGGAGACCATCATAATCAGCTTGCCCCCAGAATTTAAGGAGAAGTTTCCTCGTTTGACATCAATTATAGATTGTTCGAGTTGTTCATTGATTTGCCAGGGAATCTCCTCACACAGCAGCAAACTTACTCAAACTACACTACTGTCAAGGTTCTCATCTCATGCAGCCCTCTAGGTGCCATCAATGACCTGTCACTGGGATGGGGTGGCTGGGTTTCAGATATAGACCTGGTGTGACAGTCCGGTTTCATTTCACCTACCAGACACAGACCAGGTGAGCCGATCGAGGTTTCCCACTTAAAGACGACTTTGCTGCTTTGTGCAGTGCCAAGTTAGTAATCCCCTCTTTCACCAAAGGCAAAACACAATTGTCTGCAAAGGAAGTGGAAACTTCAAGGGAGAAATCTGCAATCAGGATCCACATTGAGCAAGTTATCGGACTTCTCAAGAACAGGTACACCATTCTTCAAGGAACCCTTCCTATTCAGATGATAAAGTCACTGAAGGATGAGGCGGACAAAGCCGATCTTGCCGGTATTGATAGGTTACTAACTGTCTGTGCTGTACTTGTTAATTTGGGACCAAGCATAGTCTTTAAGGGATAATGTACAAATAAAAGACGTAAGACTTGGAAAATAAAGTGACTATCAATTTATTTTTCAAGGATCTGAACAAAATCTTTTAACAAAATAATGAAATGTCACTTACAAAATTTTACCAATCTTGTTTAAAAAAATTGATGGTCACGTTCAACAGAAATGAAGTGAAATCAAACAACTTTGATATACTCGGTGTAATTTCTGACTGTTTTAATGTGGAAAATTATACTATTACATGTGCATGTACATTGTTGAAGTCAATACTGTGTTACATGTTACTATTTCACAAGTGTATGTTGCCATAAATTTACTAAACTACATGTGAAGGCAAATGACAAAATTAAAGGCGAAGGTAAAGTATTAATAAATCACTGTTTCATTGACAAAATAAATAATTACATGTGTTCCTATGCAATAATCACATTGTGTGGGCTTTGGATGTCAACTTTTTTCCCATGATGCATTGGAAAAATGTCTCGTCGTCAGCAGTGCACCATATTGTGAATTGGCCGAATGCTGTGTCTGTTTTTAATGCAACACTTAACTACAGTGGAAACTGTTTCAAACTTGTATGTTATAAACAACATGTTTACGTATGTGGAGACTATACATTTGTTATAGTAGGCCCTATACTATAATAATCTATATTTTTCAACTAGCTGTTGAAGCTTAAGCAAGGGTAACAATAAATTACATTGAACTGAAAGGACTAGATAACGTGAACTTGTTTTATTACCGTGTTTCAAATCTTGAATTGGCAAATTTTTAAAAATATTGTTTTCTTGTCCTTGTGCATTGGATTGTATAATTTCTCAACAAGTAATTAATTCAGTTATTAACCTATGATCAACATTGGTATTAAGCACATGTACAGTCTATAATAAATCTTATGAAGACTTCAATACGAATCTTATTAACTGTAGAAAACTTCCATTCTTAGAGGAAAGAAACTTTATTGGATCAAAGCTTTACTTTTGCTTCTTGCAGTCCTTACAATACCAGTTATTCTTAGGTACAGTCTTCCTCTTTGGTCGTACACACACCAAATGTATCCATCCATTGTGCAGACAATGAAGCCCATCACAACCAATCATAACCTCACTACCGTCCCATGGCTTCTTTCAATAACAGTATATGTCCTCATCTGTTGCTGGATGTGTGGGTTTTTTAAAGCTTTCAACAGCCCTAGTCAGGAGTTCTCTTACAAAATGCTTCTAGCTTTGGAAGTAGCTCATCTAGAAAGTCTTGGTCTTTGGGGATGTTACATGCAAATAACCCATCGTTAAGTTTTACGAGAAACAGGCACTGGCCAATATCACGTACCTCCATTTGAAGCTGGACCTGCTTGTAAAATGCATGATCATTCCTCAATGTCCCTCCATAAACGTAACTAGATTGATCATTCCAAAACTCGGTGCATGTCATGTGGCGGGCTGAATAGGGACACTTTATTTCCACAACAAACTTCCCATGTCACAATACCATCAGCTGTTGCTGACAGCCATGGCCTATTAGTGGCAATCTTCATTCCAGTTTTGTGTAGTCTGCCATTGACGTGTTCCTTCGATACATCCCTTTGAAAGAGCTCAAACACTACCTCTTCATTGTCTCTGCCATATTTTAATGATGCAGCATTGATTGGCTTTGCACTCATTGTGGTGATACCTTTGATAACTGACGGTGCCGAATTGTCCTGGTTCATCTTTGAAACAGTTTGTGCAAAGGAGGCTGTAATGTGGCCTGGGCAATGTTCGTACCATACAGTGCTTTGGGACTGAGTAAGTGTTTGTTCTTCGAGGAAGTCATCTTCATCCACAGAAACTCTCAAGTCACTACACACTTGATCCACCTTCGATGACAACTCTTCTTCAGAAAGTCTTGCATTTTCCTCACTGTATAGCACTCAAAGTGGCATTGGCAGCTTGACCACTGGCTTGACAACACGCCGACACCTATACACCTCTGCTGTTTCACCAAAAAGTGGTAACACAACTGGTGCCAGTTCTTCTACCAAACTTTGTAGAAATGAATGCTGATCCTCTTCTGACAATCCATTGATGTTGCTGGTGCTGCGCGGTTTTCTTGCATTGGTGACGACACACGCCACTGCTTTATCGCCACAAAAGCAAATGTCCTTGATTCTCGCAGGCTGCACTTTGGACGTAAAGAAATTATTCCACTCGCATGGCTTGCTAGTGCACGTCATAGTGGTCACCTCCAACCAAACAGCCGCTTCAATCTTAAACAGTACTGCTGCAACATGAGAACAGGATTTGCCTAACCTGTGAAAAGAACAATACATAAATTTACAAAATAACATTAGTATTGATACTAAAGTAAGTCAGGTGTAATGGTTTATTTTATATTTTGTAGAGAATGAGCTGCTGCCACAACATTCTATTAAAAATTAAATTTTTCAGATTTTGAAAATGTTTTCTATAAAAAATATATATCGTTGACCTTTCATCAATAGGAGGGGGGCAATTTATTTTACAGGGTGTGGCCTAATTGGCCTCAAGGTTTGCAAGATCTCTGCACTATAAAATATGCATTTATCTCTGGAATAAATTTTCTGAAATTCTTGCCAAGAATCCTTACTAGGTTTTTGCTATAAGTCAAAATCAATGAGTGTGCCAGATATTTGAAAAATGTAAAATGGACCATAAACAACCCAAAATATTAATAAAACTGTGATCACTTACCCTGCCATGCAAGTACAATGTCCAGCGAGAACTTCTCCATCCTTGTTAGTGGCAACCCATGGCTGGTGGCTTGGGTCATTGGCTCTCTGAGATGGTCGCACATCTGCTTGAAAAATGTTAGACTCATGTTCTGTGATGTGATGATGTACTGCACCAACAAAACCTGCAGCGAAGTAGCGATGGGTTTCAAGTGACCGGTAGTTTTTCATTGCCTTATGAGTATAGACTCCTGAAATGAACAAAATAATTGCCACGTAAACGTGTGTAAAATATAACCCAATCAATAGCCTTGTCCCCCACTTCACACCACCAAACAGATATCTTGATTAGAAGAAACCCCATATTTTTTCTTATAATCCCAGTGAAATTTGAGGGCTGGGAAATGTTTCATTTGGATTTTCTGAACAAAATAACAGTGATTTCCCGTCAACTGATAATTATCAATGGGCTAAGTTCTGAATATTTTTCCTTCAATTATCAAAACTATTACATCAAGGTGCTTTACGTGAAGCTTTTAAAATTAGATGTTAGTAGCAAGCCCCAATGTACAATGAAAAACATGTGAAACAAATGGACCACCCACCTTTAAATTGAACAGCCATTAGATCAAGGTTGTGACACATGTAATATTACACTTATCATTAGGCCACAGAACAGACCAAAAGCAGGTGGAGTTACCAAACATAATGAATAAGATTACTTAGAACCTTGCATCACATTTCATTGTTAAAATCAGTATAAAAAAAAAGCATTTTAGAGGGGGAAGCAAATAACACGGAACAGCCATATTCCTTTTCTATCGCATTGAATTCTCAAAACATGGTTGGTTGGTTACCATTGCTGTCAATTACCGATGCTCCCCACTGTTACATCCCATGTCTACTTGTGTCATTGTGACACTGTGTTTTTGTCACTAAAGTTTTAGGAGTAGCTCTTGGTTCGTAAGTTTCTGTGTTTAATCACAACTATAGTTTTTACACCAGAATAATTACTGATACATAAACAAAATAAAATTTACTTTCACTTTGAAAAAAAAAAAATGAAAAACTTACCTGCAGATGAGATCAAATACATAACAAGATCGGGAAATTGTACGTCTGGCCACTGCATAGGTTCGTCTACCCAAGCATCAGCTGGTAGATGAAAGGGACTTTCTCTCAGCCCTATTGCTGCTAGTTTCGAGTCATATCTCTTCCTAGCCTTGATAGAGAGACTGTCTATATAATTATATGACATTTCAGAAGAATAATGAAAAAAAAAAAATTGGTATAAACACCTAAAAATAGGTTACAAAATTTCGCTGTCAAACACAATATGGATGCCGGTGAAGAATGCGGTTTGTTTTCACTGGCAAGCCGATAGCCGTCACGTGACTAATGACCTGTGACGTAGTTCTACCCCTGCCTATAAATAGCACACAACACTTTGTGGTTGTTTCATCATCATATAAACATTGATATGCTCCGCGATTTAAAGACATTCTGGTACTTGTATTCAGAAAGTGTACACAACACTTTGTGGTTGTTTCATCATCATAAAAACATCGATATGCTCCGATTTAAAGACATTCTGGTACTTGTATTCAGAAAGGGGAACTGGCCATTGGAAATGCCAAATTGTAAACAAAATCGAGTAAACACACCACCAGAACACCGCTTACCGACTCTAGATTTAAACGCTCTGCCACTGCCTTCCACACATTTGCCTTCACCCTTTTATTTCAAAACTCTTTCAGCACTTTCTCATATAAAAGTGGAAAACTTTGAACAACGATTGCCAATTCTTTGTCCATCCTAACGGTGCCAGCACATCAAGAATTGTGGGTTAAAATGTGCTAAAATACTGTACAACAAAGTCCTCACTGAGAAAAACCCTTAAATTTGTGACTTAGCACTTAAGCTTCAAAAATCACATTTCCTTGCCTTAAAAGACTAGTGAGAACCAGGCTTAAACCGAGCCAGAATTCCCAAAATTGTCATAGCAAATGTTAAGACTGCATAAATTGAGAAATTAGTTTAAGCCTGAAGTACTGCAGATTGTTTCTCTCACATTGACCTCATCTGTTAAAATTAATGGTCTGATAATTATTTTTCTCCTGGGGAAGGAAGAAAATGTATTGAACTCCAGTCTTGAAACAAGAAAATATATAGTGACATGCTCTTTACAAAGTTGGTTAACTCCTATGTTTTAGGTAGACAAGGTAAACGTTCAGTTTACCCTTGCTTGTTTTCTTCATTGCCAAGGTTTATTTCTAGTGAAAGGTATTTTTTTGTAAAACAAGTGTAATGTATTCTGTATGTACATAGCTACTTCCGGTTAACTGTATATAAATGAGGTCTAAGTGATCTCTTTCCTTCAGATAGATAAGTAGGTGATGGCTGGTACAAAATAAAAGAAATAAATTCAAATCAATCTGCAGTGGTCTGTAAGGAGGGAGAACATAACAACACGATTTTGTTTTGCAGTCAAACATTGTCATTTTCTTTTGAATTGTAATCTAAAAGAACAAATAGATGGAGTTGCCATGGGTTCTCTTTTAGGTTCATTGTTTGTCTACATTTTCTTATTGTTTCATGAAGTAACGTGGTTAGAAGCTTGCCACACCGGGTTCAAACCCATATGTTGATGAGTGCTTCCTAATTTTTCTTTTCAAAAACCACATTTAACCTTACTTTAGATTATTTAAACGAACAATATAATATTAAATTACAAGTAAATCAGAAACCGAGAATATTCTTCCTTTCTTAGATGTTTGCATTGATTGTAGTGACAGCGCTTTTCCACCTATGTTTACAAGATGCTTTACTAATTTTGATAGTTTTACTCCTATGTCCTTTAAACGTGGACTTGTCTATCCCCTCCTTGATCATAATGCTTAAAAAACGTTTTGTTCGCAATGATTATCTGGTTGCCTTTGAGTTTTTCTTGATATAATCTTTTCTCCTTCTATCAGTAAAATAACAGCTCCTAAATGTGTAATCTACTTTTGCCTTCCAATGACTGGTGCTCACTCATACACTGCTGCAGAGCATTGTATTTTGGGCAAACATACCACCTCTTCTACATGTGTATCTCGGCTTTGACCAGAAACAGTCTCATCCATCTTCAAGTATTCTTAATCATTCCATCAAAACTTGTTACCCTATTTAATAAAACAGCAATTTTGTCAGGGTAAATTTAAACACAGTTTTTAAATACGTAGATACCATGGTGATTGGTAATTTAAGATAAAGTAGGATAAGATGAAGAGTAATATACGCTTTAAAAAGGTATACACAGTTACCAAAGACTGTTGGATAGTTTAGTTCCTGAAAGAACTGTATGAAACTTAGAGGTAAAATTCTATGTAAAGAATAAGCTTAAAGAATTAGAAAAAAGCACAATGCATTTCAGCAGACCACTTATCAAGTGTTATACATCTACTAACTAAAGAAACATAACACCTGCTTATATAGTCTAAAGAAAACTGATGACATTGACCGAACGGTACGTGGGAGGGTCAAAATAGGGAAAGTAGGAAAACAAATTCCTTTTGCTGGCACAGATCAGGATAATTAAGTTTTAAGTAAATGGCTTCCATCACCTTCAATTGAAAGGTGGAATGGCATTTGTAAAAAATTCTAAAATTATCCTCTGAGCAGTTTTCGGCACAAGACTTGTTGGACAAAAGATGTTTGCCAACAGCTGAGTCACAACTGATGAATTGACTGGAATAGCATAGTCGTTCTGGTTCTTGACATGATGGCTCAGTTTTATTTCTAATGACGCTAGGAACATGTTGTTTGATCTTATCACCCAGTCTCTGATTAGTTCTACCCACATAGCGTGATCCACATTTGCATTTAAATTCGTAAATAACACAGCTAGATGAAGAAGCAGCTAGAGACTCTTTGTGAGTGGGTGGGAGGATAGTTTTCATCAAAAAAATGCCAAAAGAAAGTGTCCTCATTTCTAAATTTAAACCTCTGAATGAAAACATCAGTTATGTTCTGTTTCCCCTCTTTCCTCTCGTTGGCTGATTAATTATCAGTTGTGTAAATATATAAGTATCAGATTTTTGCTTTAAATGATTTAAGACCGGCAAAGAAAATGGCTTTCTTGGTGCATGTGACTGGTTTCACTTTTGAGGGCAACCTCAGTAACTGGAAAATTTATGACTTGAAAGAGCAGTTTTCAAAGTTAGCTCCTTGAAATATGAATTTGCCAACTGTTCACTTTGTGTTGTTTTTCTTTTCTGATTTATATGAACAAAAAATAAGGGAACTCACTTGCTGTCAGGATATTTGCTAAGCAACCAAGTGTATTAAAACAACAGTCTTCACTAAAGTTGAATAGATGCCGATTTGTATAAATCTTGGGACTTTTCACATTCTGGTAACCACTTACATGAGCTACACAATCACAGGTATGTCGGAAGTGAGTAGCTTTGAAATACAAGTTCTGCAAATGGAATTGTTTTGAGCAGCTTTCAAAAGTACCTTCCCAACTTCATGTACCAAATATTATGGCCTGGATTTTGCTGGTGTTTATTGGTGAAGTAGAATGAAGATTCTGGTTCATTCATCTCTGCAGGAAAATTACTTTTGGACAGCATTCATGGTTAATTGTTTGAGAAGTGGGATAGCACACTCATTGTCCAGAAGAGTTGTCCAGGCCATGAGTCTGGATGCTTTCTCCACTTTCCACACAAACACTTCGTTGCCTCAATCAGGACTTTTTTTTTTTCTGTATGAAATGTCGCCCCACTGAAGATGTTAGGATGTATTTTTGGCTCAAAACAAAAATGCAGGGTAAACAGCCAGCAGGTAACTCGCTGCAAAGCTGCTTGTTTTTGGTCACCAAATTATCCTTCAGAAAAACAGTGGTCTGTTTTAGTCTTTCTCACTTCATGAGTGATTTGTCCATGGTAACCTTAACCATATTCAACCAGTAATGCTTTCATCAGGGTTTAAAGTCGTCTTTGTGTTGAGGTGCCACTGAATGCTTAGTTGAATATATGGAAGAGTTGCAGGTTTGTACGTCATTTTTCTTTTTTATGGATGTTTTACGGTGGAAAAAGTATGTCTTTCACTTCCCTCTTCTCATTCTTCTTTCAACAAAACTTGCACAAGGTTTGCTTGTATTTTCCGATTGTTGGTCAGTGATAAAAATGCAGAATTGGTTAATTATGTTGGTTTTATAATTTGTCTCATCTTCATCACCAAATTCTCATACTTTCAGATGAATACTTACCATGAATCCTTATCATAGCACATCTTAAACACATTTGTAACCAACTTTGAGATAACATCAATATTTTAAGTCAAAAAATGTAAAAAAAATATTCAATCACAAGCTGTCCATAATGCTGGTATCCGTTTGATAACCTATAAGAATGCTCCACTTTTAAGATGGAAAGTCTAGTCATCTAATAAAAAAATCTTTCTTTAAGGCAAAATTAATGAAGTCTAATTGGAAAATGAGACAAATTACCATAAGGTCGAAACTAATTCAGGGTATTAATCCTATCATTCATTGTTTAATAAATTATTTGTAAGGATGAATATCTTACCATTTGTTAAGCTGTTGAACTTCATTCTCAATTAACTCTCTGTTTTAATAAAGCAGAATTGAAATTTTAAACATAAATGGCTGTAAGCAGTTTAAATTGTTGTTAATTTGCAGCCATATTCTGTGTTGACTTTTTTTTATTGCATTCACTCTTCTAGTTATAGTAAGGATGATTTTTCTCTTTGACAATTTTGAAAAATTATTAGTCCTACTCAGATTCTTAAGAGATATAATGTAAGGGTGGGCAAGCATTTGTTCCATGCATATATTTCTTATGTAACAAATGTGAATTTTGTTGTTTGAGTATCAAGATAAGCTGCTGCATTACTGTGTTAGATAGATATTTTATAGACAGGAGAAGTATGTACAGAAGATTAACAAGACCACAAAGCTTTTGAGTTTGTTCTGCTGGATACTGAAGACTCCGGTGAAAAACATCCGATGCTCTTTCCTGAAACTATTGAAACAATGGAAAGAATTTGATCAAGCTATTCACCTCGTGTCCTCTAGTAATTAACTATGACAACTAACAATGAGGGCCAATTAACAAAGGATTACGAGGACTGATGCAAATAGCTTGACCTAGTTCTTTCTATATTTCCTACAAATCTACAAAGGGCCACAGCACCTTTTTCCTCACTGTCTTCAGTGCAAAGGAAAACAAACTTGGAATCTTGAAATTTTTCTTCCAGGCAAAGCTTTTTTGTCTTTCCTGTACCTGCACACTACAGGCGGGCATTTTGTACCGTGATCATGCTTGAGAGAAGCAGCTTGGGCTTGTGCAATTATTTCAAGGTACTTTGGCATAGGGAAGGCAGAAGGGCATACATCTATACTAGAATATGTCATAGTTTGTTTATTGAAGATGATTCACTTCTTGTAACATTTTAACATTGTCTTAACTGAATCATATGAACACGACTTTCAATCTTTCACACCAATAAAAATGTCAGGGGTAGATCTAGACTAGTTCAACCAGTTTCTGGAAACTAGTTAACTTTTCGAAGGAATGAAAAATGTTGATTAGATTCTTTATTTCAGGGAGTATTAAATTGATAAAATATATTGTTTTCACACAACATGTTTACTCAGCTAAAATGGTCTATGGACTTAATCGTGCTCAAAGGACCAGACCATGTGTGTTTAAAGTGTTCAATTGCATGGAAATCTCTGGTTTCATGGAAAAACTAGTCAAACTTTACTATATAGTCAAGGAGGGTAAATATTACACACCATATTTTGCAGTATTCTTATCATAGAATCCAACTTTAAAGTCTTCTGTCATATAGTTCAACTACTTCTTTATATTTCTAAGCTCTTAAATCTTATGTAAAATGTGCATAGCTACTAGAATATTGAACATTTTTGATGGCCGTCATTCTTGACTGGATATCAAGTTTTAAAGTCCATGACTGACCTTCCTATTCTAACCAAGCCCAGCGACAATATCCAAACGTTTCTGACGTATTTTGAAGGTTTATTATATAATTTTTAACCTGTCTAACTTTGGCTTCAAATATATTTGTGCAAATAGCCATGGGTGTGTGTGTAATATTTTCCTTCCACTTTTATTCCTGTGCAGGTAAATACAGGGTGTCCCAAAAAAATGTATACACGCTTTGAATGATTATAAATATAATGTTTATTAAGACATTTCTAAGTTTTATAACCCAAGTTAAAGAAGACAAGTGTAGAATTTTTTGAGTTATCACAGGTGTTCAAACTGATGACCATTCTGGTCCTGATAATGCAGACAGATGGAATTGCAAACATTACGAATTATGATAATTTCATTTGGTATTTGGGTGCATTCTCTTTCAATTGCTGCTCTCAACTCATTAATTGTTATGGGTTTTGTGCTACAAACCTTATCTTTGACGTATCCCCATGAAAGAAGTCCACAGGCATGAGGTCTGGTGAATGTGGGGGGAATTCAATACTATATCTTCACCCAATCCATCTGTTTGCCAGATTTTCGTAAGATAGGTTCTCATATCACGATGGTAGTTGGGAGGTGCTCCATCTTGCTGGGAATAAAACTCCTTGTCTCCAAATTGCTCATGAATGCGTGGCATTCGAAAGAAAGTTTTCCAAAATAGTGGCAATGGATGAACCAGGCGGAAAGCGTAGTCTTGTTAGGAATATCAAAGCCCAGCATATAATTTTGAATAAACCCATAATAATATAGACATGAGTTGTTGGAAAGTATTTTTAATTTAACTAACGTTTCGTTGCCAGTCCTGCAACATCTTCAGAGTAGGTGATAAATTTACAAGGTGTTCTCGACTATATAATATTCTATTTACAATGACAGGAAGTAATTAACAGAAAGACTGGTGGTGAAAACTGGTGAATAATTAATTGTGCGATAAAGTGTATGCGTGAGTGAATCCAGGTGTGTATGTGTCAGAGGAAAAAAAAAAAAAATTAAAAAAAAAAAAATTTAACAGTTACAACAAGGTTAAAGGAAGGGAACTGATCTTGGCGTTGAGCGAAGGATTTATCTTATTAATAAGTAGACTCTCTCTGAGAAGGAGTTCAAAATTAGAAGAACAGGAGCTTAGAATAGTAAAATCAGTAAATGAAACAGGGAAAATAAAGTCAGAACCTTTCTACGTGAACTGAAGAACTCTAACGTCATCAACGAGGAACTCTTTAAATCATTAGCACCGACTGGTTCTCGACCCGGCGTGCTATATGGATTACCTAAGGTACATAAGTTAAATATTCCACTTAGACCTATACTTTCTTCTATTGGCACCCACTCGTATAATCTCGCTAAATTTCTTGTTCCTCTTCTTCGTCCTATTTCCTTTAATCCATACACTATCACTGATTCATTTTCATTTCTACAAAATTTATTTCAACTGAACCTTGATAATAATAATGTCACCATGGCTAGTTTTGATATTAGTTCACTTTTTACGAACATACCGTTGGATGAAACCATTGAAATTATCCTTAACCAGGTTTTCCATAACAATATTCATTTCCAAAATTTTACTCGCGAACAATTTAAAGAGCTACTAAATCTAACTGTCAAAAATTGTCACTTTATATTTAACGGAAAATTTTACGAACAACATGATGGTGTTGCTATGGGTTCCCCTCTAGGTCCCCTTTTCGCCAACATTTTTCTTTCCTTTCATGAAACTAATTGGCTAAATGATTGTCCCCCTCAATTTAAACCGCTTTATTATCGACGCTATGTTGACGACTCTTTTATTTTATTTCGATCCCGCGATCATATTTTACCTTTTTTGCATTACCTGAATTGTAAACATCCGAATATCCAATTTACACATGAAATCGAAAAAGATAACTCTCTTTCCTTCCTCGACATTCAAATCAAACGCTCCGATGATAAATTTTCTTCTTCCGTTTATCGTAAACCGACTTTTACTGGATTGTTTACAAATTGAGAGTTTTATTCCACTCATATATAAGAAAGGCTTAATTTTAACTTTGCTTTTTCGTTATTTTAATCTCTGTTCTTCTTATACCATCTTTCATGAAGAACTAGAGAAATTTAAAAGTATTATGATTCGGAATGGTTATCCTATCAAATTCTTAGATAATTGTCTTCGCAATTTTTTCGATAAAATTTTCTGTCCAGATTCTACAATGACCTCGGTACCCAAACGCATAATTTTCTTTACTCTACCATTTACCGGTCAACATTCTCTTCAGATTCGTAAGCAAGTCGCTAAACTTTTTACTTCTGCTTTCCCTCAAATTCAGCTTTGAGTCATGTTTAAACCTATTCAACGTCTTTCAAGTTTTTTCCGTTTTAAAGATCAAATTCCTCTTGCACTAAGATCTCGCATGGTTTACAAATTCAAGTGTCAATGCTGTGAGTCATTGTATATAGGTGAAACTATTCGCCATTTACACACGCGTGTTTCTGAACACATGGGAGTTTCTGCTTACACTGGAAAGCCTATCTCTGTCACCACTTTATCTGCTGTTTTAACACATCACAAACAGACTGGCCACCCTGTTTCATTTACTGATTTTACTATTCTAAGCTCCTGTTCTTCTAATTTTGAACTCCTTCTCAGAGAGAGTCTACTTATTAATAAGATAAATCCTTCGCTCAAAGCCAAGATCAGTTCCCTTCCTTTAACCTTGTTGTAACTGTTAAATTTTTTTTTTTTATTTTTTTTTTTCCTCTGATACATACACACCTGGATTCACTCACGCATACACTTTATCGCACAATTAATTATTCACCGGTTTTCACCACCAGTCTTTCTGTTAATTACTTCCTGTCATTGTAAATGGAATATTATATAGTTGAGAACACCTTGTAAATTTATCACCTACTCTGAAGATGTTGCAGGACTGGCAACGAAACGTTAGTTAAATTAAAAATACTTTCCAACAACTCATGTCTATATTATTATGGGTTTATTCAAAATTATATGCTGGGCTTTGATATTCCTAGAAAGAAAGTTTGTCATAGTGAGTTATAATCATTCAAAGTGTGTATACATTTCTTTGGGACACCCTGTATTGTGCACTTTCCCACAAATTTATTAAACTTAAACCAGCACAGTAATCGGTACACAAATGTGGTTTAAAATTCTTCTAACGATCTGATTAGGAACTTCTTATTACCTTTAAGACATGACTGATCTAAACGAATGTATTTGACTGCTGAGTAAGCAGTTAGCACACAATCGTCTACTACAAGAAAATTGTCTATCATAATTAACTAGTGAAAATTTACACTTGTAGCATGGGCAATGTTTCTCACACCATTGCCTTAGGAAAACCTTGCTCCAGACATACGTTTAAAATTTCTTCTAATACAGAATGGAATAAGGTTGAATGCACATAAGATGTTAATGTGCAGTCACATTTGGACATTGGGCAAGTGTTAATGTACATGTGTGAGGGAAACCTTGCCTAAGATTTACATGTAGCATTAGTTATGTATCACACATTCTAGGGTACCCTACCTTTCATCCAGTGAAAGAAAAATAATTTAATCTTCAAAAACATGGAATTCACCACAAAAAAAAGAACTAAATGTTAAAGTGCCTATGAACCTTTCGGAAAAAAAAAATCACAAAAATACTTCACGGTCAATATGAATTACAGTATACAAACAAAAATTAAATATAGTGGCCCATTTACTTTTTATGATGCTTGAAAGTTTAATATTTTTTTCTGAATCTAGCTGAATTTCCGCGGAGAAGACTCGGTAGTACTCCATTTGTGACGTCATTTACGGAATGGATGTTTATCTTGGCTGGTATCGCATTTAGCATAATTTGCGGCATAATCACAGTTTCCTTTTTATTTTGTGTAAAGTAACATTTTGAATCATTTTAAAAAGCTATAATAATGCCAGACAGATGTATCGTTCCTAATTGTTCGAAAGTAAATGATCCTGCAAATGGGATTTCACTTCATCGAATCCCATTTTGGAATGATGAGCAGCCAGAAGCAAAAAAATGGAGACGACAGTAGCTTACATTTGTTTCCCACAAACGAGCCAAGTGGACTCCTTCGAAAACCTCAGTTGTCTGTTCTGTACATTTTACACCAGACGACTTTCTACAAAAGTTTACATGTTTGATGGAAAAAGAGTGGAAGTATCAAGCTTGACTGAAGAGAGACGATATTGGAATATTATCAGTCCCTTCTGTTTATCCGAAGGAAGAGCAATCTTTGTCGAGTCATCACCAGTGACAGGTGGGTTGGCACAGTGATTTTTACCGTCACTTTTTGTTGTTATCAAAATAACCTTACAAAAATATAATTTATTTGGCTGTCACATTTTAGACTTTGAAAGAAACAATGAAGCCCAGTGAAGTCCCACCAGTGTCTTCAGATGCCTTGCCTAATACCTCGAAAGTTTTAGAAGAGGAACCAGAAGCAAGGGTAATTTTTCCTTCTACACGAGTCCTGTTAGCTTCCTGAATGGAGACCTGGTGTATTTGTAATATTTTGACTAGACTGCATTTTTAGTGCATTTTAACGCATTCGTGAAAAAATCGGAACTAAACAATCCATGAGATATGTGCAACATTTGATACTTTAAAAAAAATTAAAAAAATGATAAATGGTGTATCAAATTTAACATAAGTTATGCATCACAACAGGATATTTTTATTGTACTGACTGCTTCTTACCCTTGGTATCCTACAGTTAAACTAGAGTTGGTAAACTAACCAACTCCTAAAGGCATTATAACAGAAATGCAACCTTGGTTTTACCCTGCAAAAACAGTGAGAATCTTGCAGCTAAGCTTGGTTTTGTCTTACATCATGATTAAATTCATAAATCAAAATTTGCTGAAGGTTTAAAGGGATTTCACTCCACTTTGAACCAGTTTGCCCCAAAGATGGTGGCATATTCCTATGTTGGAATGTTCTGCAGGTATGGTGATTTAATTTAGAAGCATATTTTCTTGTCAGTTTCCATTCAGTTTCCAGAAAACTTGAGTGAGCGGCCTTAATCAATCCACTATTAAAGTTCCAAATCATATTTGAAGTGTTTCATTGAAAAGGGTGAATATTACCTAATTATGATTAGAATATGAGTAGCAATAAGAAACCTTGGATGTTTTCTAAAATATCATGGTATTCAGTAGATAAAAACTAATATTGAGTGTGGTTTGATTTAGGCATATCATAGCTGCACTTCATTTTAATTACAACTTGGACAGGCAGACAATAAATGATTGAAAAGGACAGCCACAGAAAAAAAGTGACTTACCCAAAGTTCAAAAATGGAGAAGCCACTGTAAGAAATGTTCATGTGCAACAGAACTTTGGTAGGTTTTACACACTGTACCTATTAAATCTTGGGGAGACATTTTTTAAAGGTGGTAAGTTTTGCCGTTTTTAGCTTATGTTGATGAATTATTTAAAACAATGATGCTGGCAATGGAGGATGACTTGATGAATGCTCCAAAAGAAGAACTTAAGGAAATGACACCATCTCCAAGGAACTCTGTCTATAAGAAAGAATCAAAGCAGGATGCTATAAAGAAACATCTTGAAAGGAGACAAATGAAAGCAGTGAATGTCCCACCCACATCTACTGGTGAATAGAGTAAATTGTTTCTTTGACTTCTACCTCTATAAGTGATTGGTGTAAACATGCTGACTTTCAGTATTATCTAATTATTTAGTGCCAAATATCCACTCCACTCAAAGGAAAGTTCGTTGTTGCACAGTATGCAAAAAAAAAAAAAAAACAATGAAAGGGAATAAAAATGTCACCAACTGTCTGAGAAAATCAAGAAGGAATGACGGCTAATGAACCGTACTCAAGCGCACGCAATGTAAAATAGTTTGTCACTATTATTTATTCATCATCCTCTTTAAAAACCAGTAAAATCTTTTTCAACCATGAATGTACTTCTTATTGAATGGTAAGTACATGCAGGTAGCGGTATTCATCTACTCCTGAGATGACTGTGAACTAAATAAGTAAATTCATGGTACACAATGAGATGCAAGAACCTGCTAAGGAATAAAAATGACCCAATAAGTTGTGCACCCAATCAGAACTGTCCTCCTACCATTATAACATGACAGGTTCAGGAGATATAGCCAGCATTCTACTTACTCTGTTTCTGTTCCTGTATTTTCAGGCAGCTTGTCGCTGAGACTACTTTTCATGACAAATGAATTGAAGCCTGGATGTAATGTTACACATGACGGTATCTCATTGACATCTTGTAACACCAACTTATCGTGGAGCACTGCCATACATCCTTCGATTTCAGTGCAACAGTATCATTCTTTGCTGCTTTGAAGGAGCTCTACCTGACAATGTCCACATTTACACCTATGAAGAAAAATGTGTTAAGTTTTATAGGAGAAACGAAATAGAGACTGCTGTCATGACATGAATTAAATAGTTGGTTCAGCACTTGTCATCGACAAGACAACATTTCTAGTACACAATTTGTACCAAGCTTTGAGGAGTACGCTGCCTTCTAATCGCCATAAAAGTTCTCTTTCCTTCTCTTCAATTTCTCTCAATTCTCTGTTGTACTGTTCCAACCAAGATTTGCCAGTAAGGGGCACATCAGCATGAATTGCACCAACCTCATGTGATACAGTCTCTACCTGTGAACCTTCATCTTCGACTTCAAAAACATTTCCCAGGAAAAAATTGTGTTCAGAATCATTTTGACTGTTTTCTGAATCAGAAGTGATAGACAACATCTTATAAATTTCTTATTAACAAGCTTCACACATTATACTTCGACATCAAAGTAATAAAGTTGTGTAGCATCTCACTGTTATGGTTTGTTGTCGTTGATTGAAAATGGGTTCTGTAAATTATGTCACAGGCCCAGTCCCCATACACATGTAACATTTTCGTAATAAGGTAGTATTTTGACCAATTTTAATTGTGTATAACTTGTTAAAAAATTATTTAATAATTCTTTATTTTGCTCATTCTCAAATAAGCAGCTTTCAAGCTGTCATTTGATATAAAATGAGCTCAGGGTTCATAGGCACTTTAATAAACTGCTAATTTTAAAATGTAGTCAAAAGCATTGCAAAAATTTAAACAATTCCATACCAACGGTAGTCAAAACCAGTATATTTACCTAACATGAAGTAGTCAACAAAAAGATCTTACCGCTGGACAGTGCAAAATGACTGCAGATTTAAAGTGATTGGCACGACTGATTCACCACTTTCATTTACATTTTGAATTGCAAAAATGAAGTTCAAACAGCTGTTTTTATTTTTGAATCAGCTCTTGTGGCTCAAAGTATAATTTATGTCAAAAAAATCACTATAACTTGTTTTGCAGATGTTTTGGTGGTACAGGTGGAAAGGGAATCTTTGATCATGATGACTTATTTACATATTAAATATAGCTTTGGTCATCCTGGATCATTCAATCCTGCTGTTATAATGAACAAAGAAGCAGGATCTTCAGAATCTACAAGCATTAAAAAGAAAAAGACGACAAAAATTTCAAACTACTTTCCAAAAGGTGAGCAATGCTTGGTTCCACCGGCAGGTTAGTTTATTTGTTTGTGTGTAGATACGTTAATTTGCTATTTATCTTTATTTAAAAAAAAAAAGCACTTTTAGAATCTATTATCAAAAATTCCTTGGACTCAATTATCATGACAGGTGGAAACAACAATATCTGTAACCAACCAATTACCTCCTTCCACTCAACGGCAAAATAAATTGTCTAGTGAAGTTGAAGGTGTAAACATAATAGGAAAAAGGCCCATTTCAACCAAACTGGTTTACTGAATTTCCCTGGCTTCACTATACCAAAATAAAAAAAAGACTGCATTGTGCTTTGTTTGTGTACAAAAAAAATGTAAAATCAAATCTTTGCACAACTAGAAATAAAGAATCTGCTTTCATTTCAGAAGGCTTTTCCAACCGGAAAAAAGTTTGGACACAATTCAAAGAACATCAAATTTCTGATTGTCATAAGATGGCAGTTGAGTACCACACTAGTATTCCCAAAACATATGGTAATATAATTGAAATATCCAATGATATTGCAAAAAAGATTATGGCAACAAACTACAAGTGTTTCATTAAAATCTTGGAGCATTTGCAATATCTTGCACAACAAGGTCAGGCCATTCAAGGTCATGCTGATGATGAATCAAATCTCATTCATCTCCTTAAACTAAGGGGGAAAGGTGATCCTTGCCTTTCTGAGTGGTTAGAGAAGAAAGAAGATAAGTACATGTCACACAATATTCAAACTGAAGTCATAAGTAGTCTATAAAGTGGGGATTCCAGCACATTTTCAAATTTAATCAAAAATTTTCAAAGTGTCGTGGGGGGTTTCCTTTATATTGACGGCGCTACTTTCGGTTGCTTCGCTGCTGAGACCTCTAGTCGATGAGAACTTCATTCGATCGTTTACTTAACTTCCGGTCGCTTTCATGAATTTAATTACGTTACAAAGAATTTCAACACATTTTAAAAACGGGTCAAAACTTTTCAAAGTGTCTTGGGGGAATAACCTAACACAGCAGGCTGATAAATTCCAAACATTCCATACATGCTCAATCTCCCTAACAACTAGCCTCGCTCGATGTCAACAAAAAAACTATTTTCGGTTTGCTCAGTTGTTAGGGAGATTAGGCATGTATGGAATGCGGGGAAAGTCACTAAACGACTGGTGGGGGAATTACCTTTTTTAACATAACCGAAGGTCCACGCAAAGCGGTTTTAAGAATTTTGTTTTAAATAAAAATGTATGATATAGTTTTAAGAAATACTAATAGATATTTATTTACAATATGTAAAAAATGTTTGAAAATTCTAAATTTTTACCTAAGATTTAGTAAATTGTTTAGATTTTTTTGGAATAATGTTTTTAAACTTTATATTTATATTTCAGAACCTAGAACATTTCGATGTAAAATTTGCGGAAAAATTAGTTATTATCAAAATTTAATATAAATAAATGGGTCATTGTATTTCAAAAACAAAAAGTGAAAATAATTCACACGATTCAAGTATTGAAAATCATATTGAAAATTCTAAAAATAAAAATTCAAAATCAAATCTTGATATAAATCTTCATGGTTATCCACCAATAAATTTTAGAAAAGTTAAAAAAAGCGGTTTTAGAATTGGCGCGCATGTTGATATCGGTTTTAAAGATTTTGAAGCTGGTGCGAATTTTGGAAGTAATTCTATTGAAGAGGTTAATTTTTCAGAAAATAATAGTCATTTAAAATTATTAAAGTCTCTTGAAAATGAAAATAAAAATGACACAGAAAAAGATAAAATAATTGCTTCACTAATTAATTTAAAAAATGATAATGTTAACAAACCAAAACCTAAAAATGAAGATGAATAATTTTGTAATTTTATAATAAATCAATATATTATAAAATTAATTTTTTGAGGATGTTGATTCTTCTGTCGGAGGTGTTGATTCTTTTGTTTTAGTTTGTTTTTTAATAACATGTTTTCCAACAGTAATACCACCAGATAATATTCCAAGATATGGTAGATATGGAGATACTTTTTCAACTACATTTTTTACATCTCTTTTTAATAATTTATCTTTAACAAGTTCTTTTTCTAATTCTTCACTACTTTCAATTGCTTCTAACCCTCCTAATAAATCTGAAAATTTACTAATTAGTAAATCTGTTAAAAATACGTTTGCTTTTTCTGCTTGTTTAATTTCATATTCAGAATAAATTTTTAATATAATTTTATCACTTGCTTTTTTCAAATTTTGAACTGATTGACTAATTTCCCCATCTTCAGACAATCTTATCAATTCTTCTCGTTTTTTTATTACTTCTTTTTTAACATCTTGCATTTTACTTTCTTGATCATCCGACTGATCACGTTGATTACTTGCGGATGTATTTGATGGGTCTGAGTCCATTTGCGGAACTTCTATATGATCACTTGTTTTACTCATTTTATAACTAAATGGAAAAATTAAATTTATTTCCAAACATGAATATTATTTTGTTTTCAAAGTTTCTAAAATTTTTTCCAATTCTTTGCGGTCATCCACTCCTAAATATTCTTGAATTATTGTTGTCATATCTTTTTTATTTGGGTTATAAAATGTAACCAATTTTGAAATATTTTCTCTAAATGGTTTTGCAATAGATGTCAATTGTTGTGTAATTACAACAACAGAAAGATTATAATGTCTAGCACTAAATCCCAATTTAACCAACTCACTTGTTCTATTTTTTAACATTTTTTCCACTTGCACAATCATCCAATATGATTAAACTTTTACTTCCTTTTGAAAAGTTAACTATAAATTTTAACCAATCTTCAACGTTGTCTTGACCACAAGGAATAGCAATAAAATCTTCATCTTTATCATATTTCCAATTTTCATAAGTTTTATTCCATTCAAATGTCGGACAAATTAAAAAAATATAATCAAAATAATTTTTATATTCATTTTCTATAAAATCTAATAGATATTTTGTTTTTCCACAAGCAGTCATTCCAACAATTATCATATTAAATGGTTTAATTTCATACTTTGTTTCATTCATTTTTTATTTTTGTTTTTTAAAATTGGATTGAAGATAAATCTTTATTTACAATGTTTAACAATCCATCACTTATCACAAATATATGACACATTACATTTGCAGAAATAGCATTTTTTTAAATTTCTAACAATAATCCAGACTGTGTATTTACTAATTTTTTACCAGTTCCATAAACAAAGTTATCATCTAATGTTCTTAAATCCACACATAATGCAAATGAATCTTTATAAAATTTTTCAATACTCATGATTGAATCACAGTCAGAATATCCGCAGTGAAATATTCTAAATGCTTCTTCAAAAAATCTTCTTTTCGGCATACCTTGGGAATATATGCTATTTGGGACTCCTTCAACACTAATTTTGACGTCTGTTATATTTGGATAAACAAATTGCTCACTATCTGTGATAGTTTTATTTCTAAATAACAGAACAACTGCTTTCATACTTTTCCTTGGGATATTTATGGTTTCATTATGTAAAGTTGCATCTTTATCCCATTCTACTGTTTTCATCAAAGTTACATAATTATATGATAATGATCTTCCTGTGGAGTAATTTGATAAAACATCAATTGCCAAGTCTTGATTTTCAATCGTTTCATACTCTAATTCTAAATTTTCCAATGTATATCCCCCAACACTTTCTCCACTTTGTGCTACCATAATTTCACTAGCTTTTGGAAAAGTTAAAATATATTGAAAATTGTTAATCATTCCATAAGGAGCATATAACCCATGATCTGAAAGTATTTTTTCTAATTTTAAACACTGTTTTGTTCCATAAATATCATACATTAATTTATCACTAACTTTTTGTACATTTCCACTTGTTGTTCCACTATCATCTTTTGAAATTAATTTTCTGAGGTTTTCTCGGGCGATGCCGTATTCAACCATATCTGCTCTTTCAAATTCAGGCTTCCAAAGATCTTTGTAAATTTCTAGTAAAGATTCTCCACTATTATCATAAACAATTTCTCCAGCAAATTTAACAACCAATCTTTTCTTTAACAATTTTGATAAATTATTTAAAAACCACGATTTAGTATTTGCATTTTTAAAATTAAATAACAATTTTAATGAATCAGGAACAAGACACAAATTAGGATTTAATTTTGGAATATCTATATAAAGGTCTTCTTCAGGATTTGCTGAATTCGGATTCAAAGTTACAACATGTCTTGTTCTGTTTCCTTTAATTTCACTCATTTTTGATCTTTTATATCCTGGATATAATTCGTTTACTCTATTAATTTTTTATTATATATAAAAAAAATTTTTTAGTTTACCAACGTATGGTTGTTTATCAGAAGTGCTCGCTTCACTGCAGCTTCGCTGCTGAGACCTTCGGTCGATCACTATTCTGTTTTTTATTGTCCTTTCGGTATTCTTTGTCCTTTTGGTATTCATTGTATAAAAAGTAAGTAATTGCAATAACTAATATCCATAAATTTTTAGCTAGAAAAGCAATACCTTTTGCACCCCATGATAATATTTGAGAAATTAAATTTAAAACTGCTGAAATGATTGCACCAAAATTTTTACCTATATTTGCAATTGCTTTTCCCAATTTTCCAACTGCATTTGCACCTTGTTTCAATACACTTCTTGCCCTTATAACTATTGCTGTAATTATGCCTGCTACAGAAATAGCAACTGCTGATAAACCTAATAAATTTTCTTTTGCCCATTTTTTAAATCTTTCTAATCTTCCAAGGTCAGATTCTTCAGCATTTTCATTTAAAATTTGTATCCCTTCTTCACTGATTGGTCTTTCATTATTTTCAATTCTTGCTTTATCTACATAAAGTTTTGCAATTTCTGAAAAACTTTTATATATACTTTTTTGGGGTTCAGCTGTTTCTAAATCAGATTTATTTTTCCAATATTCATATTCTTTATCAAATGATTTAATTTTTTCACGTAAAACATTTTTTCTTTCATTTTCTGATAAATCAAGATAGTCTTTGCCACCAACCGGTGAGACAGCTTCTTCAAAATTTAATAAACCTCTAAATTCTCTTAATTCATCTGAATCAAATAATGATCTTCTTGGATCATTTTCATCTTCAACTAATTTAATCAAGTTATTTTCATCAATTATTCTATTAACTTCATTATCAATTTGTGAAATTGTATCTTCAACTATTTTTTCTCTCTCGGTTTTTCTCATATCATAATTTCCCTCATTAGATATTTCTCCTATTTTTTTATCTATAATATAATCTGGTGTTTTTTTATATTCTTGTTTTGCTTTTTCTAAAATATCTCTGAATTCATTAACATAATTCTTATTCCATTTTACAAATAATTCTGGTTCATTGCCATCACTGACATTACCAATTTTTTTATCTTTGTAAATAATTGAAAAATTACCTTTTTCATTTCTTTCAAACCTAGTTTTTTCTAACAATATTGTATTATTTTCACCATTTTTCTTTTCAGGGATGAAATCAAATATTTTTTTGAAAGAATTTTTTTTACCAAAAGTCATTGATCTTTTAACTCCTCCTAAATTTTTAAATTTTTTTAAAAAACCTTTAGACTTGGTGTTATCAGGGTCTTTAACTCTAGTTACTCTGGTGTTTTGGTCTGGGAGTAATATAGTTGTTTCTCCAGTATCTAAATTTGTATCAGCAAAATTTCCCCCACTTGTTTCTCCCTCCTCACGGTCCTCACGTTCTTCTATATTTCTATCATTTAATTCTATATCATCAAAACCGTTATTATCCATTTATTTTATATGTTTTGAATATTTTCTTCTGGTATCCAAGAATTATGTTTATTGTCATAACCTTCCCACTTTACCAACACCATATTTTTTCCTTTCACTTTTTTCCTTTTTAATATTTTCTCTACTTTATATAAGTGATCTTTATCACTCACATCATTCACAGCAGACAATTCCTGTTCATAAAATTTCCCAATAATTGGTTCTCCCTCAAGGTCTTCCACTTCATACATGTTTGGATCACCTCTAAATACTTTTACAATTTTAAAAATTTCTTCTGTAAAATTAGCTTCATAACCTTTTTTAAAGATATTTTTATATTTAGAAATCCTAACAGTATCACCAATTTTGAATTTAGGTAAAGGTAAATCTCCCAATGGATGACCATATAATGTATTCCAAACTTGGTCTTTGTTAGATTCATTTACATCAACAGGTTTCATTAATATACTTTTATGTTTAGTATTGTTATAATTTTTTACAAGCTTTTTCAAAACGGAGGTCCAATTATAAGTTTTATTGTTGTAGAAATATTTCCACATGGATGTTTTTAAAGCTCGGTTAAATCTTTCAACTATAGCTGCTTTTTTAACAGATTTTTAAGAAAAATATTTAACACCCTCATCACCAGTTTCTTTTAATATAGACTTTATGCCAACATTATAAAATTCTTTTCCTTCATCAAATTGAGCTACATTTGGGTATTTACCAAATCTTTTTTTGAATTTTCTAAGTAATTTATCAACAGCTATTGTCATGTTGTAAGTATCTTTTCTATAAACAGGAATAGCAAACGCGTATCGACTTAAAATTTCAACAGCTGTAAGAATCCAATAATAATCTTTATTATCTTTTTTATATTTTTTCATATCAATTAAATCCATTTGTATTTGATCACCTAAATCTTTAACAAATGTTTTTTGAAATTTATGTCTTCTAACAATTGCTTTGTATCTTGTAAAAGTATTTTGTGTTTTTAACCAGTCTTGTACAATTTTTCTACTAACATTTAATCCCCTGTCTTTTGCTTTTTGATAAAGTCTTTCTGAAGATTGATAACCTGTTTTAGGATTGTAATAAATATCTCTTAACTCTTGTTCAATAACAAATTCATTATCACTCACTTTGTCGTTCATTTATTTTTATTAAAATAAATAATTAATTCACTTGAAAAAGCTGAGAAAAAATATTATGGAAAAAATTATGATTTTGTAGTGAACGAAAGAAAAATTTTGGATAAAAAATTTAAAGAAAGTTTTTTGAAAAAAATATCCATATGCAGACATGTCAAAATTTTACTTTGAGCATGATATTAATAAAGATGGAAGTTGGGAAAAAACAATAACATATTTCAAAAACCGCGAAGCGGCGAGCCAGGGGCTCGATGTTTCAACAGACATAAATTCAGATACATTTAAAAATGATCCAAATATGACAAAGTATCTTTATATTAACAAACCAATTCCCTCCGGTCAGCACTCCACTGAACCAAATTTTCCAAAAATTTGGAAACTTGGTAGAAGTATACAAGAATTACCCAGAGGAAAAAGACATGTTGGTTATACAGGGAAATCATATTATTGGGATAATTTTCCTACACAATATGTTTTAAGTTATCCTATTAACCAGTTTAGGATTTATGTAAACAATACAGATTATTTTCAAAGCAATTTACCTGGATTAAATATAACTACAGATGATAATGCAAAATGGTCTCTAAATGAATCATATTTTCAAAGCATTATAGGAACATAGATTGCAACTTATGGATGTGGAATTTCAATACAACATTTATTATTTTCAGCTGATGTTCCAAAACAAATTACATCATTTATGAGATTTCATCTATATTTTACAGTTAGAAGAATTATGTGGCAATTGAGAAATGGTGATGATAAAACATTTTATAAATTTAATGCTGGTTTTTTAAAAGATCACTATCCAAAATGGACATGGCAAGAAATTTCAGGAAAAAAAAGACACATTGGAGATTCTCATGCAATTGATATGACTACATCATGGAGAGGATATCAACACGGCCCTGGCCAAATTAGAGACACACAAAATGATTATAAAAAATTTATTCCAAAATTGTCAAATGGATTAATCAAAAAAGGAACAGAATTATTAAATCATTCCATTGAAGCATATCTTTATTCAATCCTTGGAGCACAAGCTAGAACTAGACAAAGTATTGTTTCAAATAGAGCTTCAGCATTGGAAACACAAAAAGTTTTTAGACAAATTTTTGAAGATTCTATAATAAATTATGATACGACAACATGGATTAATAATATGAATCAAGCAGTTTCATCAACAAATGTAGTTTTAAATACAGCTATAAGTCCAACTTTATGGTTAATTCCATCATCTTTAATAATTTTAAAGGAACCAATTGATGGTTATAATAATAAACTAAAAGTTTCATCAGAAAATATGATTTTTGGAATTAACAAAAATTTAAATTATTATGGAGTATCCAACACAAAAGATGTTAAACAACACAACATTGAATTAAAAAAACTTGAAAATTTAGATCAATCACAAAAACCTTTAGATAAATCACAAAAACCTTTAAAAAATAATAAATTACAAAAACCATTAAATAACTTTTCAACATCATCAAAAAATACTATGAAAAGCGAATCTTTTATTATTTTATCTTTATCGATTGTTGGTGGAATTTTAATATCAAAATATATATTATAAAATATATTATAAAATAAATGACAATATCTTTAAAAATCTTCATAACAAAAGATGAAAACTCTAATAAAGTAATTTCATTAGATGAACCAATTATATTAAACAATTGCCATAAAATGTTTGTAAAGTCAGTAAGTATTTTTTGGAATTACGATAATTTGGATAAAAATATTCATCATTATACTTATGATACACAGGGCGCTAATAGAAAAATTGACTTCAAATATGGATATTATACCTTTAATATTTTAAAAACTGAATTAGAAAATGTCAATGCAATTGAACTGGAACAAATTGATTTTTCTGGAAAATGCACAATAAAATCAGATAAAACATTAAATTTACAAACATTTGGACCAATCATAGGATTTCCAGAAAATAAAGTTATACAAGCAAATACATTAACAGAGAGTGACAGCGAGGTAAATATTAATAACAACTTGGAATATGTAAACATAAGCTGTAATATGATTGATAAAAGTAAAAATTTTGTGGATGGTAAAAGAAGTAATGTACTTGTTCAAGTTCCAATAACAACAGAACAAACATTAAAAGGTAGTGTTTCTAAAATTTACCCACCTGAAGAAACAGGGCCGGGAGGAGGAATAAAATTATCAAATGGAATTTATAATGAATTAGAATTCAAAGTAGAAGGAAATAATTCATTATCAATAGGAAATGTTTTGTTAGAAATTATTATAAAATAAATGAGTTTATTTTACGGATATGAAAAAGTTAACGATAATATAACAACAGGAGGTTTACCAACAACAGGAGGGGATATGACAGGAGATATTAACATGGGTTCAAACCATATCATAACATCAGTTGACCCAACAAAAAGAGAACACCTTGCTAGAAAAAAATATGTAGATGATTTAGTAAGAAGACACACAGATGTAGATTATCTATCAAGAAGAGGAGGTACAATGAGAGGAAATATTGATATGGGCCCTAATAAAATTACAACAAATGTGAATCCTTCAAGTGATAAAGACCTTTCTAGAAAGAAATATGTAGATGATCAAGATTCTAGAAAATTATCCTTAACTGGTGGAACATTGTCAGGAAATATTAGCATGGGAAATCATAAAATTATAACAACTTCAGATCCTACAGGTGAAAAACATTTAGCAAGAAAAAAATATGTAGATAATCAAGATTCTAAAAAATTATCCCTAACTGGCGGAACATTGACAGGTGATGTTACAATTGGAAGTAATAAAATTATTTCTTCAACAAATCCTACACTTGAAACACATTTAGCGAGGAAGAAATACGTCGACGACCGTATTTATAATAGTTTAAACATTCTCAAAAAAGATGTTAGTTTTTCAATTTTGAAAGATAATTTTTCTTTGAAATTTCATAATTTATGATTTGTTGTTTGAAAGAAATGGTGGAAAAGTAAAAGAACTAATTGATTATGGAATTGAAGGAAACAATTTTAAACAAACAACAAAAAGTCTTCAACCTTCCTTGTGTTTAGAAAGTGAAAAGGAAGATAATAAATATTTTTTAAAATTTAATGGCGGAGCCAGCCCGCACAGCGGTAACAATAGAATGATTTCAGATTCCAACATTAATCCAATATCAGGAAAAAAAGATATTGTAAATGTTTTTGTTGTTTATAAATTGAATTCTGTTCCTTCATCTGGAAGTGATTGGTTAAAAGGAGGAATTTTTGGACATGATAATGGGGGTTTTGACAGATTTGTTTGTTTTGCAAATCCAACTACAAAAGAATTAGTTATTGCTGGAGATAGTGCTAATTTTATCTGTATTGGTTCAAATCCTGTAAATCATAAAACACCAATTGCGGCCTTCAAACCGAAGGCCAATGCTGGAGTTTTGAATAAATGGATATGTTTAAGTATTCATTGGGATATGTATACAACACCAAATAATAATGAAAGTAGTGTTTATTGTAATGGAAAAAAGTTAACATCTTTTACAACCAAGACTGTTTTAGGAGATACAACTTTAACAATTGGTGATATAAAAAACAACACAAATTCACCTTTTGATGGATCAATATCTTTCTTTTCAATTTTAAAACACGAGAAAATGACAGAAAAAGAAATTTTGTTTTATCATTATGTTCTTTGTAATTTATACAACGTTGATCATAATCCTATAAATATATAAAATAAATGAGTGTTATATTTAATGATGATTTTAGCTCAAAAAGAAAAAATTTCATTTTAAATGAATTTGATAAAAAATTATCTTTAACAGGCGGTACGATGACCGGCGATTTGACTATAAACACAAATAAAATAATTTCAACAATTGATCCTATAGATGATAAACATTTGGCTCGAAAAAAATATGTGGATGATCAAGATGATACAAAATTGTCTTTATCTGGAGGAACAATGACTGGAGATTTGGATATGGGAAATCATAATATTCTTCATGCAGCAAATTATGTTCGATCTTCTGATCACCATGTTGTGACTAAAAAATATGTGACAAATTTTTCATTTGCAAATACGGTTGCAAATATTTATAATTTACAAATGGATGATGAAGGAATTTTTGATGTGAAAGATGATGATAATTATATAGAATATACTGGAAGCAATAAAAAGGTTGAAAAACTTTTCAATTTGTCAAGAAAAAAAGATTGGAATTTCAAACAAGATGATACAAACAAACAACCATTTTTCAAAAAATCCACAATTAATAATAATTTTTATTGTGTCCAATACCACACTGGTCTTGGATCAAACAGTAACAATTTACATTTAGTTAGTAAACAAGATATTTTAAGCAATCAACACTTGAATTTTTATTTTGTATATGGTTTAAAATCATTAAATTCGTCTAACAATGAGGTATCGTTGTTTAAAATCATAGATAATGAAACAGTAAGACAACCAACTCCTTTTAATTTTGGTATTTCTTATCGTAATTCATTATTATTTATCACAAATTCATCCGCGTCTGCAATTTCAAATAGCAGATGGCAATTGAAAGCAAATGCAAAAGAAATAAACAAATTAATATGTCTTTCTGTACATTGGGATCAAAATAACCTCAGTGGTGGTAAAAAAGGAAAACTTTATGTGAATGGAAAAGAAATTGTTTCTTTCATTACAAATAGTAAATTATCTCACAATTCAAATACGAAATTTTATCTTGGATCAAAAAATAAAGACCACGGAAAAATGGATGGAGAAATATTATATGTATATGTTTCAACAAGAAAAATGAAATATCCAGAAATTGTTTTAAATCATTATCTTCTTTGTAAAAAATATGGTGTTGATTTTGACGAAGATGAAATATTAAAATATATAGCTAAATAAATTTTAAATACATTTTGAATAACCACAAATGTTATTTAAAATTTACTTGACTTTTACTTGACTTTATTTAAAAATAACTTTAAATAAATTTTAAATAAATTTTAAATAAATTTTAAATAAATTTTAAATAAATTTTAAATAAATTTTAAATACACTTATAAATAAATGAGTGAACAAAGTGAAGCTAAAATAACAGCAGTTGAAAAATCTGTTAAAGCAAAAGACCCAAGAAAAGTAGAATTGGGAAAAAGGTTGGCAAAAAATTTCAAGAGAAGCAAAAGAAAGAAAAGCAAAACAGCGACAGATGGAAGAATCTAAAGCCGAATCAGAAGCTTCTAAATTAGAGAAAGAAAAAGGAGAAATAATCAATTATTTAGATTATAGACATTTTATTGGAGTTTTAGGGCTTGTTATTTCTATTGGTGGATTATATTATTCATATAAAAGAGACAAAAGAGAAAGCGAACGAAGTGATCGACCAGAGGTCTCAGCAGCGAAGCTGCAGCAAAGTGATCAAAGTGATCAAAGGGAAGAAAAAAACAACCAAGCTTACAAGTTCACAAATAATGTAAAAAATAAGAATGACTATGAAATTAATAAAAGTGGTCCATCAAGGTGTCCTATTGAAAACCTGTAAGGCCCTTACAGGTTTTTAATAAAAAAAATTTTTATGTATATAAATAAATGACCGAAATGAATAGAAAAGAAGCTATGAATGAATTATATGATTCTACACTAATTACATTGGGTGCTGTGGGAATTGGAATGATAACAAGAAGAGTATTTAGTGATGGTTTGTCAACTCCGGCTAGTTTAGTGCCTACTTTAAAACTTACAGCAGCTGTAGGATTATCAACACTTGGAATTAAATATGTGCAAGACAAAAAGTGGATTCCTGAGAACCCTTTTAAACAATCAAAAATAAAACAAAAATAGAAAATTTTTTTTAAATAAATGGAAACAGTAGTTGGTGGATTATTTAATGCAGTCGCTTTTGCAGGTGCTGGATTTTTATTTTCAAAATTAAATCATTCTGGATATGAAAAAGAGATAAAAAGACATAATGAAGCAATGGAAAAACTTAGTGAAGCAAAGGAAAAATGGTATGAGGGGCAAGTAAAAAGAAAAGAAGAAATTGAAAAATGAAGGCAGCAATTATCTGATGCAAATGCTGATATAAATAAAACAAATATGTCTTTGAAAAATCTTGCTGAAATAAATAATCGTTATAAATATTTAAAAGAAAAAGCAAATGAAGAAGAAAGGGAACCTCCAAAATTAGAAGATTATTATAAACCTTCGGATGAAATGAAAGAATATCAAAATGTTGCTTTTTTTCTTGTTGGTCTTTCAGGAGGTTAAGTGGTTTATAAAATTATTTAAAAATTTTTCTTTAAAAAAAAAATCTCTTAAATAAATGGAAAACCATTATCAACAAAAAACATTTAAACAATTGTGGAATATTGCAAGAGAAAGAAAAATAAAATATTATAAAACTTTTAACAAAAATCAACTTCAAGAAATGCTTAGATTTGAAATTAGCAAACCAAATGAAAAGTATGAGAAATATTGTAGAGAAAAAATGAAAAACCCAGTCCCAGTAATAGCTATAAATAGAGCAACTGGTGAAATCTTAAATTTTAAAAGTCTTGGATCTGCTGCAAAAAATTTTAATAAAAATGCGGGAAGTATAAAATATAGAATTAATAATAAAAAAGATTTGAAAATTAATGGGCAAGAATTTTTGATTTTTTATGACTGTTGAACTGAAAGTTCAGCAAAGCTATTTTTTTTTTTTTTAATTTTTTTGTTTAAAGGAAAATTTATATATAATAAAAATGCATAATTGAAAAATATTTAAAACAAGAAGATTATGAAAATAATGATAAAGAATATATTTATTATGTTTTTCTTAATAAAATTGCTGAAATTACAGGTGAAGGAATATTACCACATCATGAATTTACAATAAATTATGATGAAAAATATTGTATTTTTAACGAATATGAAATTGAATATGGAGAATATGATGAAGAAGAAACTCTTATAGAATCTTATAAAATTATATTGAAACCGAAAGAAATATTAAAATCACATTTAAAAAAATCATATTCATCATTTAATATTTTTATATTAAAAAAAATTCAGTAATCAGTTATTTTTTTTTTTTAAATCTAATCACGTGACCACAACCCGAAAAATTTTTTTTTTTTTTGTCTTTAAAAAAAAAACATATATAATAAAAGATGAATATCGAGCAAAGTTCAAAACGCGGTCGTGGAAGACCAAGAAAATATCCTTTTGGTTCTTTTGTAGGACCAAGACGTGAAAATAGAGGAAGGCCAGTAACATTACCTCCAGAAAAAAAGACAAAATGAACGAATTGTTGTTAGAAATAGAGGAAGACCAAGAAAAAATCAAGAAATTTCTTCATCAATTTTAGACAAAACAATTACAGAAGAAAAATTACAAGAACCTTTAAGACCAAAAAAAAATTTAAACATTAATTTACTTGAAAGATCAAAACAAAAAGCAAATGATTTATTTAACAAGAGTAAAGAAAAAATACTTAATTTATTTGATAAATATACACCCTTGAATAATAGAAAAGAAAAAATAACAAATTGGTATAATCATCTGAAAGATAATGTTTTAGATATATTTAACAAAATACAACGTAAGGTTTCAACCCCAACTGCAAAATTTAAATTGGATAAAGAAGCTTTGAATGTAACGAAAAGATATGAATTGAATTTGAATTGTCTTTATATGATCCTTTGACTCTTTTGAAAAAAATAAAACCATTGGTAATTAAAAAATTCAAAAAATATCCAAGCACAAAACAACAAATAACTCTTGTGTGTTTGATGTCAAAAACAAACCCCGCAACAGGAGAACAAACTGTGGATAATGCTCATTTTCATAGTTACTATGAAGAAATTTTTGAAGGAAATAATTTTGACGAAATATATGAAAAAATGACGCAAAAAGTTATTTTGAGTTTTGAAGAATTTTTAAAAAATTCAAGTTTGTGGAAATTTCATAAAGGTTTGAAAGTAATTCTCAATATTAATGAAATTAAAAGATTACTTGCTTCATCTTATATTCCTTTACCAGAGTTTTTAAAAAATAAAAAAGCAATTATCAACCCAGAAAATGATGATCAAAAGTGTTTATTATGGTGTGTTGTAATAAATTAACTTTTGAAAACTAACCCCAACTTAAAAAATCCTGGAAGAATTACAAAAATTTTGAAAAAGAAAGCTGAGAATTTTAATGTTAAAGATGTGAAATTTCCATGTGGATTTTCTGATATTGATAAATTTGAAAAAAATAATAACATTCCAATTAATTTATTTGGATATAACAGCAAATCCAACGGCAGCAGAGCTGCTGATGAAGGTCAGAAGGGTGGTAAAGCTGGGGAAATTTTTACTTTGAGAGTAAGTAAGGTTGATTTGGATCGACAAGAAAACCGACTGCGTGTAAATATATTGTTAATAACTAATGAAAATGGGGATCAACATTATTGTTTGATTAAAAATAAGAGTAGATTATTTTCAAGTCAGGTTAGTAAACACAAAGAAAAAACACATATTTGCGATAATTGCTTACAACATTTTAGTAAAGAAAATGTTTACAAAAATCATTTAGAATATTGTAAAGAGTATGAATGTGGAAAAACTGTTTATCCAGATAAAGGAGAAAAATTAAAGTTTAGAAATTTTGAGAGAATGCATGATGTTCCATTTGTAATTTATGCAGATTTTGAATGTTGTCTTAAAAATATAAACGATCGACCGGAGGTCACACCGCTTAGCGGTGTAGGAGATAAAACAAAACAAACCCAAAAACATGAACCATCTGGATATAGTTATTTGATAAAATGTTTTGATGATAATTTATATAAACCAAAATTAGTAAAATGTTCTAAAAAACCCAGTGAACCTGATTTTGATATTTCATTAAAATTTGTAAAAAGTTTAGAAAATGATATTAAAAAAATATATGAGAAATTTAAATTTTCAAAAAAGATAATATTAAGTGAAAAGGATAAAGTAGATTTTAGAACTGCAGAAAATTGTTATGCTTGTGGAATCAAATTTGATAAAAAAGTTATGGATCATTGTCATTACACAGGAAAATATCGTGGAGCTGCTTGTGTTAGTTGTAATTCAAAAATGAAAAATCCAAAATTTATCCCAGTTATATTTCATAATTTACAAAACTATGACAGTCATTTGTTTATTAAAAATCTTGGTGTTTCAGAAGGTGAAATTGATTGTATACCAAACACTGAGGAAAAATACATTTCATTTACAAAAGAATTTATTGTTGGTAAATATCAAAAAACAGACATAATAACTAAAAAACAACTACAAAATAAATCAAAAGAAAATATTATTGAGTGTGAAGAATTAATTATTGACAGTGAAACGACAGGGCCGCAGGTCCAGTATAAAATTAAAGAAATTGTTGAAGTAAAAAGAAAAATTAGATTTATTGATAGTTTTAAATTTATGCAAACTAGTTTATCAAATTTAGTTAATAATTTAGATAAAAATGAATTAAATATGTTAAAGAAATTTTATAAAAATGAAAAACAAACTGAGACCGGAGGCCTCAGCCCCAAAGGGGAATTATTAACTAGAAAAGGTGTTTTTCCATATGATTGGTTTGATAGTATTCAAAAATTAAAAGAAGAAAAATTGCCTGATAAAGAATGTTTTTATTCTAAATTAAATGATGAAAATATAAGTGACGAAGATTATGAACACTCACAAAATGTTTGGAATAAATTTAATATTAAAAATATGAGACAATATCATGATTTATATTTAAAAACTGATGTGATGCTTTTAGCTGATGTATTTGAAAATTTTAGAAAAGTTTGTAAACAAAATTATAAATTAGATCCTGCTTGGTATTTTACTTCACCTGGATTAGCTTGGGATGCAATGTTAAAAATTACAAAATCCACAGGCGGTAAACCGATTGAATTGGACCTATTGTCTGATCCGCAAATGTATCTAATGATTGAAAAAGGAATAAGAGGTGGAATTTCAACTATTGTAAAAAGATATGCAAAAGCAAATAACAAATATATGGACAGCGAAGTGAACGGAGTTCGATACAACCCTAAAGAAGATAGTGTTTATCTTCCATATTTAGATGCAAATAATTTATATGGATGGGCAATGAGTAAAAAATTACCTGTGAAAGATTTCAAATGGATGAATGAAAATGAGTTAAATAATTGGGAAAAAATCGCAGATGACCTGAAGGCCGGTTGTATTTTAGAAGTTGATTTAGAATATCCAGAAGATTTACATGATTCACACAATGAGTATCCTCTTGCACCAGGAAGATTAAAGGTTGGCCAAGTTGAAAAACTGATTCCAAATTTAAATAATAAAGAAAAATATGTTTTACATTGTGAAAGCTTGAAATTGTATGAAAAATTGGGACTTCGTTGTACTCGAATTCACAAAGGAATTAAATTTTATGAAGCAATATATTGATTTGAATACAAATTTAAGAACAAATGCAAAAAATGATTTTGAAAAAGACTTTTTCAAATTGATGAATAATTCTGTATTTGGAAAAACTATGGAAAATGTAAGAAATAGAGTTGATATACAATTGGTAAATAGACAAGAAAAAGCATTAAAATTATTTTCAAAAAGTAATTTTAAAAGTAGGACGATATTTTCTGAAAATCTAATTGCAGTACATAAATATAAAACCAAAATTATTTTGAATAAACCAATATATTTAGGAATGAGTATATTAGATCTTAGTAAAACTTTAATGTATGATTTTCATTATAATTATATTAAGAAAAAATACAGCAGAGCTGCATCATTATTATTTACCGATACAGATAGTTTAATGTATGAAATTAAAACTGATGATTTTTATAAAGATATTTCTCCAGATGTAAAAAATATGTTTGATACAAGTAATTACCCAAAAGTTCATGAATCTGGAATTAAAACCGGGTTAAACAAAAAGGTTATTGGAATGATGAAAGATGAATGTGGCGGAAAACAAATAGAAGAATTTGTTGGTTTGAGAGCAAAATTATATGCTTACAAAATGTGTGGAAACGGCGAAGACAACAAAGTAAAAGAAGAAAAAAAATGTAAAGGTGTTAAGAAAAATGTAATTAAAAAAGAAATAACATTCCAAAATTACAAAGATTGTTTATTTGATGGAGAAGAACAAATAAGAAAAATGAATTTGATAAGACATAGAAACCATGAACTGTATACAGAAAGTGTTGAAAAGATTGCTTTGTCATATAAAGATGACAAACGAAACATACTTGAAAATAAAATAGACACTCTTGCATTTGGTCATTACATGAATGAAATGATTGACACTTATGAGAATATATTTGGATTTAAACCGTAAAATACTTTATCAGCGAAGCTGTTTAGCAAATAGACTTATTGTTTAAAATTCTGCCAAAAAAAGGTAATTCCCCCACCAGTCGTTTAGTGACTTTCCCCGCATTCCATACATGCCTAATCTCCCTAACAACTGAGCAAACCGAAAATAGTTTTTTTGTTGACATCGAGCGAGGCTAGTTGTTAGGGAGATTGAGCATGTATGGAATGTTTGGAATTTATCAGCCTGCTGTGTTAGGTTATTCCCCCAAGACACTTTGAAAAGTTTTGACCTGTTTTTAAAATGTGTTGAAATTCTTTGTAACGTAATTAAATTCATGAAAGCGACCGGAAGTTAAGTAAACGATCGAACGAAGTTCTCATCAACTAGAGGTCTCGGCAGCGAAGCAACCGAAAGTAGCGCCGTCAATATAAAGGAAACCCCCCATGACACTTTGAAAATTTTTGATTAAATTTGAAAATGTGCTGGAATCCCCACTTTATAGACTACTGTCATATCCATCATGGCTAATATTGTAATCGGGGATGTAGTGTTAGATATTCAAAATGGGTTTGGCTCTATCATCTGTGATGAACACACCAATTTAAGCAGCAAGGAACATTTAACCACATGTATTTGATGGGTTCATAAATATCTAGATGTGCATGAAGATTTTGTTTTATTTTTCCTCATACCCGATATTTCTGCCCAGACAATTGAGTCAATGAGACTGGATTTGTCATTAACTTACCTTAGGGAGCAATGCTTTGACGGAGCCAACAATATGCCTGGAGAAAAAAAAAAAAAGGGTAGCCAAGAGAATCCAGGACCTTCAACCAACTCACTGTCTTGGACATTCGTTAAGCCTAAGTGCAAAGGACACAACCAAGAACTGTAAGTTGCTATCAAATACTATGGACACAGCAAAAGAAGCTGTAACCCTAATAAAGTTTCCTCCAAAATGTGAAAATCTACTAGGAGAAATAAAAGAGGGTATATCAGCAGCCAATGACATCAAAAAATTGTCCCACAAGATGGACAGTACATGCATCGTGTTTTCAACAAATCTTGGACAATTACTCAGCTCTTCAAGAGTGGATTGTTTGCCTTGATGAAAAACTTCAACCGGACAATTTGTTGGCAAGCTTAACTGAAAACCTATGACTGCATCTGTTTTCTCGTACAGGTAACTTATTAAAAACATTGCAAATGACAATGATGTGCACTGTGAGTGGACTACGGATCGCTAACAGTACAAAATAAGTTTTGCAAAAGATACAGAATGTTGATAGCTTCAAGCTATTCTGTGAAACATTTCTGCTAAAGAGCAAAGACTACCCATCAATTTCTGAACTGATGCTACCTCAAAACAGACATGCACCTAACAGGAGTGAGATCAGAACTGTGACACCATCATATCCTGCCACATGCTCAAGATCATTATAGATGTATATACTTTGAAGCCCTTGACTTGATGATAAATGCTATTGACTATCACTTCAAGCAGCAAACTTTGATGCATATGCAAAGATGGAGTCTTTTCTGGTAAAGGCTTTAAACTCTGGACATTATTCAGCAGAGTTAAATTTCATTAAGACAAATTATAGTGATGATGTGCACAATGGAGCATTAATTGCCCAGCTCAGGATCTTTAAAAGTAATCATGAAAACGAAGGATGACAACTTTCAATTTGTATGTTTTGATGGCATCCTGTTAAAAATTAAAGAGTTGCCTGAACCTGAAAAGAACGTAAGTCACATCATCACAATCTGCAAGCTTCTCTTAGTTAATCCAGCAACTAGTGCAAGTGGCAAGAGGTCCACTATATGAAGATTGGAGACATGGCTTCATTCAACAATAAGGCAAGAAAGGTTCAACAACCTGACAATACTGAACATCTGTAGAGACAGAACAGACGAACTTTCCCTTGTCGATGTTGCCAACGAATTAATTGTGCATAAAGATAATAGGAAAATAAATTTTGGCCATTTTACACAATCTGACTTTCCTATTTTGTTATTATTTTATGGTGATCTACATTGTACAAGTGAAGCATGCATACAGCATTCATATACTTTTAAACAAGGTTTCCCTAAGCAAACTGAGTTTGCTTAGGGAAATTTGTCTTCAATGGCCATATTGTCCAATTAAAAGTCAACAGGCACAAGAGATAGGGTTAGACATTAAAGATTTTTCACCTCATCTCCAGTTTTCTGACAAAAACCTTATGTTAAAGCATACAATGTAGCAATCACAGTTTATGAATTATGTGTTGAGTTTAGGCTTTGAATAGTTTGCATTAAGTTGCCCCATAACAATAGTTCATGGTGCTGAGAACCATACCTATTGCATTTGCATTTAATTATTTTGTATTATATACTACATTTCACAATTTGTTTATCAAACTGAATATTATGATGGTTGTACTAAAACATCTCTTAAAATACAAGAAGTATTGTTTTAGTGCTTTAGCAATTTCATTTACATGACTGTTTGCCTTTTGACTCCCTAAAAATTTTTGTGCAAATTGAAAGACATCCATTTATTCCCATTAGCCCCCCACCTAAAAAGCTGCTCTACAGCCCCTGAGAACTCTTCCATCTTTTACCTCCGCATGAATACTTAGCATAAATCTTCATCATAGCACGTCTACTAGAAATTTGTATTTGACTTTGAGATAATGTAGGATTTGTCAGTTTTTTAAGACAAAAAATATCAAAAAAGATTTTTCCAGTCATAAGCTATCTGTAATGCTGGTATGTAAGTGGTAACCTATGAGAATGCTCTGCTTTTAAAACAGAAAGTATTGCCATCTCCAAAAGTGTCTCTCTTCAAAGTGAAAAAAAGTGGTAAGTTTGATCTGAAAATTATACGAAATACCTCAAGATCACAACTAATACTCTTGATATGAACATCCATTGTTCAGCAGTAGAATTGTCTGAATGGATCTCACCATTTGTGAAACCATTAAAGGTTGTTTTTAACAAAACAGAATTGCAATTTTGAAGGTAAATATGATGATGAACAGTTTAAATATAAAACAATTTCCAGTTTGGGTGGTTAATAGTCGTGTCCAAATGTTGTGTTTTTCTTATATTGCATACCCTCTTCCAGTTATATTAAGGAGGATTTGTCTTTTTTACAATTTTGGATTCTTGAGATATTTTGCATGGGTGGGCAAGGCATTGCTGCATGCACGTACTTCTAGTATTCAAGTAGTAAGTCATGAAAATTATCAACTTTTAAAATGCCATCAGATGTACCCATTGATGCTAGAATATCTGAGGTATTTATAGAAGTTAATTGATTTAATTTTCCACTTACCACACCCAATGTTGGAAACAGTCAAGACTGTTAATTTTCTTTAAAAATTGATTTTGAAGATTTTTAATTGGATGCTAGTAAAACAAAAATTTCATAAAAAGATTGAATTAAATTTGGGCGAAATACTTATTCTAAGAGGATTGTATACAATAAAAGCAATTGTGCAAATTTATTAATTTTTTAGAGGTCAACCAATGATCAGACTGGTAAAATATCACTGATGTAGTTGATGTTTTTTTTTTTCATTTAGGAGATGAAGAACACTAGATGACTAGGTTCCATCTTCTGCTGGGAATTGTGTGAACCTGTTTATTTAGAAAGATAAGTGGCGAATGACAAAAGTCAGACTGGAAATTTCAGAGAGCAACTTGTAAAAATGCAAAATTTTCAGTGTCAGTATCTTATTCTTTCATATAAATACTGCTAATATAATAGATGATGTAACTTTTGTCTAAAGAATACAGATCACAAATTTACAATAAAATTATAAAGGTATTAATAAATAACAATGGTTGTTCATTAAAGTAGATCAAGGAGTAAGGACAAAGTTAAATCCTGAAGAAGACATATGTGTTCTTTTATAAACTGCTTGAAATCCAGTTTCCCAGGGAGATCTCTTTGAATAAACAACAACATTTCGACTTTTCTGGCAGTAGTTGGCTTTAATGTGCACTGTCTGTCACCTCTGCCTCACTAAAAAGCTTTTCCAATTGGACTGAAGTTGGTAGAGATGATAAATACTTTCTTGCTAGTTTTGCCAATTTTTGATATTTTACTGCATGTACCTTCCACCATTCCAGCAGGTCAGACTTCTTTTCAGCCCTTAGCTCTGCATTTCAATAAAGGGTATACTATTGGATAATAGTACTTGGCACAGCAGTCGGCCTGGCTGTTCTACAAGTCTCATGCTCACTTAAAATAGCTGCATATTGCTCATCAGATTCATCATCTTTGTCAATCGCTAGCTGTACTTGTTTTGTAACTTCTGTTGGTGTGTCAACTGCGTCATCATATTCTTCTGCTGATTCCTTTCGAAAAAAGGCATCTTTATAGCAAGGATCAAGGATAGTTGCCAGTACCATATTTTGACCAGATTCTATTTCAGCAAACCCTGTTTCCATTGACATTTTAAGTTTGTTGATCATGGTACCAAGCCCTGAAACAGATGTCGAGACTGAGAGTTTGTCAAGTTTCCCTAACAGCATTATGATGCATGGAATTACCATTCCAATGGATTTGTTTTGTTTTTTTTAACACTCCTTGGTTGCTACTTCAAATGGAGATAAGACAGGAAGTAGCTTTTCAGCCAAATTCCACTGGTTTGCAGTGAGTTGGGGTATGGATGAGTAAGCATCGCAATATGTAAAACTTACTGTTCCACTGAGTTGGCACGTCTTGGAGAAGGTTGATTTCTGGCAAGTTATTTGCTCACGTTATCTCTCTGAGCTGATTTATGGCAAGGGTAGAGTGTTTGAAGTGACCAACAATGCAATGAGAAACAGCCAGCACATTGGAACAGCTCTCTGGGAAAAAAATGGCATCACCAACAACCAGTTGAAGTGTGTGTGCAAAACACCATGCAGCCGATACTTCAGGTTTTGGCAGCCCACTTTTGGCATTTGCAGCATTCTCACTTACAAACAGATGAACTTGGGATTTCTCAATTTTGCAATCCATCAGAATTTCATTGATTTGGTCAGCTATCATATCCTGTGTGTGATCCAGGAAAGCTGCTTGCATTAAGCACTGTTTGGATTCGATGAAAGTCATCCATTATCGAGTGGTCTGTTAAGGACACCCGAGAATGCAATCCAGGGGAAGACCATATATTCCACAGCATTGACTACAGCACCAACATGTTCTTTCAACCTGCCATAAATCCCATGGATAACTGTGTGGCTTAAGTGACTTGGTGAGGGCAATGTGTAATGAGGCTCCAGATAGGCAACCAGGCATCGAATACCATTTTGGGTGATAGTAAATGGCTGAACATCCAATGCTATCTCGCCAAGTAAACGGTCACATTCCGTTTTATGTACATTGTCATCATTCAATTTCTGCGACTGTTGTATGCATGCCTCCATAGTTTGCTGTTGACAAGAGACTTGCTTAGCCAGTGTTGTTGAACTTATAGAATCTGATTTTCACTATCTTTCTTCTCTGTGTATTCATTATACTCTTTCAAATGAGTATGCTGAAGATGCGTTTTCAAGTTAGTTGGTAAAAATTTTTTTTTTTCTGTTTTCCCTCCATGCAATAGCTTGTTGTGGCTGACTGTACAAACTGCTTTGGTATTACCAGATGGAAAGACATCAAAAGAATCCCAAATACAAAACTGATTCGGCCGTTTCAGCATTGTTTACATGTGAATTATGATGCCAGTTTGGATATTTTGATTGTTTAAGCACTGAAAGGGCTTCCAATGTGCAATACCCTTCTGTGCATATAATGGCTTCCAAATTTTGATTGGTTGTGTTTGAAAGGGAAGCACCAAAGTGTGAAACTGTGAAGCCTGAATTCGATTTAACTATTTAAGGAACTTCAGATAAATATCAAGTCAAAAAAAAAAAGATGCAAAATTATAAAGGATGAAAACAGTGTATTGCTTGGGAAGAAGTTTTTATTTAGTCTGTTACTCATAGGCTTATGGGCCAGGGGGGCAAGGGCTCACTACAGAATATGCCAGGCCATAAAATTACCGGGATTGATGGTTAAGGAGCTAGAATCCTAAAAGCAGCAGGCCCTGGAATTGCATTGCCAATAGCACATTCCTGTCTGCATGGAAAATGCTAAGGTTACACCTATTTACAAAGGTAAAGGATGTAAAGATGACAAAAATAACTATCGCCCCATTTCTGTGCTGCCATTACTTTCAAAAGTATTTGAGAAGCATATTCACCAAGTTCTTTATGCTTTACCAACTACAGTCTGGGTTTCGGCAATCACACTCTACAGAGACAGCTCTCATTTGTCTGACAGATCAGCTATTATCAGACATGGATAAAGACCGTGTCAGTGGGCTAGTGTTCATCAATTATAAGAAGGCGTTTGACTTGATTAATCACAAGACACTTCTTTCCAAATTGGAGGCATATGGTGTAAGATCAAAGGAGCTCGAGCTTATAAATCAATATTTACATGGGAGAAAGCAATCTGTTTTCATTGATGGAGTTCAATCTGAAGCTAAGCAGGTAACCTATGGAGTGCCTAAGGGTTCAGTTCTTGGACCTTTGTTGTTTATAATCTTTATGAATGATCTTCCTTGAACTGTAAAAGAGTCTGTTGTGGATATCTATGCAGACAACACAGATGTACATAATACGGCTAGCCAGCATGGTTGCTATAATCTAGTATGTCCACACTACAATAGAGAAACAGAGGGAGGAAGGACTTTTCAAATAAGTGGTATAAAATTATGGAATAGTATTCCAATTGATATGCATAAGAAAAAAAACAGTTCTTTTAAAGTAGCGCTATCAAAGTACCTGAAGTCAATGTAAATAGGCTTTTTCTTTTATTAATTCTTATATAAATTTAATATGACCTTTGTATATATTTTTTGTTCAGTTTTATACTAAATTTCTATTTTTAGATTTGTAATTATTCTATGTAACGTGAGGGCCACAGGTTTGTCAGTTTTTTACTGTTACATGCTACCCTCTTTAAATAAAGTCGATAATAATAATAAAGTGTGCATTCAGGTGGCCACGTATATACCTTGTGCAGCATGTAATTCTTATTCCTAGTTTTTTTGTAACTAAACATTTAAGCAGAGAGATTTGGGCAGATCGTATCTGACCCCAAAAATTATTAGGGCCCATACACCTATGTTGTTATTTAATAGCTAACAGTGATTCTTTACATCCCAAAGAACATGAAACCATATCCGGATAGCAATTAATCTGGGCTTCCTACAAATGGCCCTATGCAGTAATCTCTAAAAACATTGGATCAGCAAGCAAAGCCCGTTTTGGTTGACCTTTAAGTTGGAAACAGAGCAATATAATATTTTTAAACAAAGAAATAAATAAAATTACCTATGTTAAATATTCAATTTATTATGTATTTTGGTTAAATCAATCGAGACAAACTGTGGAAGTACTGGGAAGGCTGAAGGTGGTGGTTTGTTGAAGGAATTTTGCTCAATAAACCTATCTTGGAAGGACAAAAACAAGCAAAGTAAAATGTCTATTACTTTAAAAATGTCTGAAAAGTTAAGCTTTATGTTATGATGTTGTTATGATGTTATGTTATGTACATGATGGCTGAAAGATCGCCAGATAAAAGTGATGAAATTGAACTTATCATATTTGTTAAAGAAATGAGAAAATTATTTTTGGCATGTCTGATCTCTTGGAATATCCAAGGTTCAAGTAGAATGGGACAGTTTACACTATTAAATAACATAAGAAGCCTGCAATTGGATATTATCATCAGTTAAATATACAAGTTTAAACTGCTATTGGTAAATTAATGCCATTTGATTTGGGAAAAATGATTATCTTTGCTCAAATTGTATCCTAAATATAAAAGATTTCAAAAAGATGGTATAGCTCATTGGCATTAGCAGGTATGGCTTTGGATCCATTGTTATTACCTATGATAACTGGTGGAATGACAAGATTAATTAGTTTTACAAGAAGAAAAAGGACAGTTGAAAAATATGAATTTTCATCTTCGTTTTTAACTGATAATGAAATCAAATTAAACAAAACAATTTATGTAAAATTAAAAAGTGTTAAAATGGAAAAATGTTCAATATTCTTTTAAATTATTTTATGCAAAAAAAGTGGAGATAAAATTAATTAAATTCTGGAGAACTTGTAAATATTGAAGTTAATTAAATAAATGATGATCCTACAGCTGTACAGTATATTTTGTTTTGACAAAAGAAATACTGTAGAAAGCATAAACAAATTGTGAAAACTTACTATTCATTCTGTTCTAATTGCTGAAAAAAAAAATAGGATAATTATTGTATATCAAAAAAAATTCTGATTTAAAAAATAGGGTGAAAATTACACTCTGCTTTAATATTCTTTGTGATGAAGATTATAACCATTTTACTTAAATAATGTTGGTTTTGCATATGGAAAAAAAAAATTTTTATGTTAAAAGAAATAAATCAAAACCAGATTTATGAGATATTTACCTTTCCCAGAATGGAACACCACCAAATGTAATATATCCTCCAGAAAAAGTTATTACATTGTTATTAGGACGAAAATAAGAGTATAATGATTTTATTCTTATTTTTGTATTAACCACGCCAGGGTCAACAGCTTTCGCAGCTGTTGCCAGATACTTAAAAAATCAACACCTGTGAAAGGATAAATCCATTCAAATACATAATAGATGTGATATGCGATATCTTGATAATTCATGTTTTGTATGTAAAACTTATCCAATGCCAGCATATGAGATTTAATTGTAAAAGGATGTAATTTTTGAGAAAAACACCCTCAATCATCATCAATCATTGCATAATAATGAAAAACGTTTACCACATTTGGGTCCAGTTTAGATGCTGCTCTTCTCATGTGCCAAATCTAATACTGAGTTCGACTTCAGAGTGGCTGTTGATTTATATGTTGAACTTAATGCTGGCACACCAAATGGCGGGCAACTATATTTTAACTTACATCAAGTAGCGGAGACCTTCGTGCGTAAAATTCATGATGGCAGGTCTAACTATCATAAAAGCTCTCCTGCAAAAAAGTATTATCCAATATAACAGAAGACGACGTGTGATAGCCACTTTAACGTACATCATGTGCAAAAGACATCTGATGCTGAGCATGTGTTTGGCTACTCTTTTACTGTTATTGTGTTCCAATGAAATGCCCGTTCACCTACATTCACGTTGTTGATTTCAACACAACAGAGGCTGGTGGACTCTTGCGTGGAATACTTACTCTGAGAAAAGATTTACCAGAACCTTTTGAATCTTGAGGAGTACATTTATTTTCGTTCTTTAACAAGACACAATGAAGAGCCAATATCACCAGATTGCAGATTTGGAATTTGTTTATATCGCCTTGCTAGAGGAAACTATTATTACACAATAGTAGAAATGGTGGGATTGTAAAGGAGGTGACAGATGCGATTGTCGACAATCTCCGGCAAGAATCTGTTCAAGGACATATGCCTCAAACACAAAGTGACTTTGAGAGAAAGATATTGGACATGGAGGAACAGTCACAGTTCCCTTTCTGCTGGTCAGCAATTGATGGTTGCCATATACCTATCAAGTGTCCTCCTGGTGGCCTTCATGCATGCAAGGAATACCATAATTATAAACATTTTTATTCTGTTGTTTTGATGGCAATGGTTGACTCTAATTATAGATTTGTTTGGGGAAGTTGTGGATTTCCTGTAAATTCTTATGATTCTGTGATCTTCCAGTCAACTGAACTATGGCGAGATATAACAGGAAAAATAAACATAATTCCAAACATTGGCCAAAAGGTTATTAATCCTATTATTCCTCCACTCATTCTTAGTGATGCAGCATTTCCACTGCAACCTGGGTTAATGAAACCCCATACAAATGCAATGCTGACACAGAAACAGAGAAACTTCAACTACAGGTTAAGTAGAGCAAGAATGGTGACTGAAGGAGCTTATGGGCAAGTGATGCCGACCAAGTGAAGACAACAGCACTGGCAAGTATGGTACTGCAGAACATTTCCATCAACAAGGGTGAAACTTTATATGACCCTTGATTCCAATTCCAATGAAAGAAGGGACAGGGCAACAATAAGAAAACTGCTGGATATGAGATCCTGTGAAAAAATCAGTGATGCAGGTACTCAAGCAGGTCATATCCAAGATATACTGTGTGCAAAATTATGGAAGGAGATAGAGAATTCATTGTAGACATATTGGGGATTTTTCTAATATGTAAATACATGCTCTGTTTAGTTACATTGATGGCATAACAACAAAGCACTTGAGACCCACTGATTGGTATATTTGTAAAGTGAAGGAAATCTGACAAAATCATGGAAATAATTCACCTATTACATATCAAAATACAAAAAGTGATAAACAAATGGATAAAAACCCGTATACATGTACGTATTAGAATAATTCCTATATTATTAACTAGTTTGTATTTGCTACCTGAATGAATTAGTGCATATTAAGATCTTGAATTCATAGATTTTAAAATTTTATTTTAAAAAGAACATTTTTTTCAACAAGTATATATATATATATGTATTGTCCATGAAATGCACAGCTGTTTACAAAGTATGGTAACTTTGTCCATTTTTGTCATTATAATACTGCCTTTGTGGTGAGTATCGAACTTCACTAGGTTGCAAAGGTTGGGCAGTGCCAGCATATCTGGTATTCACCATGTTACTGGAAGGGAACATTGCATGCATGTTTGGTGGCAGATACGTTGCATGTGATCCCTGTGATGTTGGGTGTGGGAAGGTTTGTTGTGGGGCTGGTTGCAGCATCTGCATAAGCATCAAGTCATGTTGCCGTGATTTTTTCAGCCTCCTCTTTCATGAATGCCAAGAGATCTTCGACCGGATCATTTTCCAGTGCATGCTTAATGGCATTGACTGCTTCTTCTGTTGGGCCAATTTTTTTTGCTTTCTTGTTTCTTTTCCCTGGCACAAACAATTTTGCATCACCTCCTTCTGATCTGCTTGAGCTTCTGCCAGATGTAGATGTTGAAGCAGAAGGCTCAATTGCTTGATCTGCCTGACAGGAGTCTCCTCTTTATAAGAGCAAACAACTGATCGAACCATTGTCCATACCCTTTATTTTCTTGGAATCTCTTGATCCCTGTTGCTGTCTTAGTTGTAAGTGCAGCTCTCAGCATTCACCCACTAGCTCTTTAAATTTTGTTCATAGTCAAACAGCTGTATAGGGAACTTGCTTGTTTCTTGACATCTATTAAAATCTTTGAATAAATAGCACCATTCTTTTGGTTCTTTCTATTTGTAAAGATGAGTTTTCATTTTGCAGTTTTCATCATTTAGAATAACATCCACTAAATTGTTGACCAGCAAATCACTCCACTTGGCCTTTCGCACTGGTTTTTTGTTTCTTCTTTTCTTTGATGTGGTAAGAATGTCTTCCTCATCTTCATCTTCTTCACTTTCACTATTTTCATCATTATCCTTCAGAAGGTCATGTGCATCTCCATGCTCTTCATAAGTGATGTCACACTCTGTCTCTGGATAGTCATCCTGACCAGATGGAGCAATATCTTTTATGCTAGAATATTCAAATCAGGAACACGGTTTTTAAATATAAATTTATACAATAGCATAGCTAATAGGCGCATTGTAAACTTTGGTGAAACAAAATGGTGTTTGACCAAATGATGGTATGCCTTTCTTTAATGGGCAAGTAAGAACAAAGGAACGTGTGTGATCACTATCTCATGCTTTTTTAAGGCAAGTAATGGTCTAAACAATCAAAAGCCAACGTGAATATGTACCACTTCAGTCTATTGTTCTTGATGGCGCCATTTGCATTGTGTATGCCAACTTTCTGTTTCCCTCAAGACTATGAATCGTCATCATAGTCCTTAGGGTAGCCAACTTGTTTGCCAACAATCCATCCACACATACCATCATCTAACTCCGCAACGAAGCAAAGGTTACATAAAGGTAAGGTGCATCTAATACAATGATAACTTGTAACACGAAAGCACATATTGCAAGGCTCCATGTTCAAATAATAAAATTTTGCCAAGATGTATGCATGTTTGCATGGTTATCCTGGTGCATTTTGGGACAGTTTTGACATTATGATACATTATGATTTATGAATTTAGTTTGGCACATGAAAAGAGCAATGTCTGAACCAGTCTCTCCTGAATTTAATGTTCATGTTGCACCTAATCAAAACCTGCTGAACTTAACTGATTTAGATGCTGTGCCTCTGCCATGCTTAATTGCTGGATTAGGTTTGGCACATGAAAAGTACGCCATCTAAAACAGGCCTCGAATTATTAAATTCCTTTACAATCTTGTTTAAATTCTTATCACTGACACGTTTTTACATACAAACTCTGTTGTTCTCTAATCCACATTCTAGACACATCCTGATTATATTTCCTTTTGTATGAGGTTAGTTTTTTGTATTATGGTCTTTGGAACTCAAACACAGCAAAAATATTAGTATTGATAATGATAGTGATAACTTTAATGTGGTTAAGACTTAGCCTAAACTCATCTTTTGTATGGATTTCACAAATTGCTTAGAACCAGCCATAACACAAAGCGCATCTGGAAGTGAATTCCAACATTTTGCCACAAAATATCTAAATGAATTTAGGCCAAATTTTGTGCTATGTACCCTGGGTAATGAGAGTATAATGTAGCACCTTAAGTTATACCTATTTTGTTTTACTTTTATTAGATCAACTATTTATAGCAAGCAACATATCTTGAATGCGACAGCTTTCTAATGTAGTACCTAATCCGATCCACTCGAGCAATTTGGCATATAGCGTTTCTTTCTCCTTATATATGTATCTTAGAACACGCTTGTTTACTTGTTCAACCTTCTTAGTATTTCTGGCACTGCAATGGTGCCATACTTGACTACAATAGTAAAAATGTGGCAATATAAATCTTATGGGGCAAAACATTCTTTGGCCTATTAAGGGTGTTAACCTGACCCCCGACCTTATGACATACCAATGCTACATGACCCTCAAACTTTATCTTGTGCATGGTTATGCCTAACATTTATCTCTTTTGATAGATACATTTGCACATTTAAAGTTCATTTCATATTCTGTATTGCCCAGCAATAGAGCCTGATATTTATATTTACCTGGGTTGGCTAGCACTCCATTTTACATACATTAGATTTGGGCAGCTCCATATCATAGTATCATATACAGACTTGTGACTAGTATTCAAAGCAATGTTCTTTTTGGAAGTTTTAACTGGTTGGGTCTGCTGCTCAGATTCTGTTGCCACATTTTTCTTTTATTCCAGTCACCGCAACCCTCTCCCATGTCAGTCTTGATGTTATCCATCCATTTCTTTTGTGGTGTCCCAATGCCTCTATTCCCTTCCAACTCTTCGTTTAACATTACCTCTTCTCTGTACATGTCCCAACCATCTCAAATACTCAATGGAATAAACTTTAAAAATAGCTCTTTAAATCCTTCTCTGTGCCTCTTTTCTGATTATCTTCATTCATTTATTTCCTGGCAATCTTTTTTAAACTAAGGCTAATACCAAATTGAAGTATTTAGAGGCTTTTATATAAGAGAAATAAGGTATGAACAGTACAAAATTAACAATTAGAACTTAGGTAAGCCAAGCCTAATACAAGATGCAGCTCCACATGCTGGTAAAACTTCATGAAATATAGGGAGTGCATCATATTTCTCACCCATAAATGGTTTGTAAGCATTCAGTGATACCTCAATTTCCTTTATCTTGTTGGTGACATTTTGTGTTCTGTGAGGCATTGTGGTGAAGATACTTCCTTTTTTTAGCTGGCAGGGCAGATGAGTCCCCAAGTCCTTTAAGAAATTTTTTATTATACACATGTTTTTCACTGGTTTCTGAATTTCAATTAAAAAGTTCCACCACCATGTCAGTTGATCTTCTGTATAAAACACAAAAACTAATAGCAAATTGAAGTGGTTATGTGGCCGCTTAAATACATTTAGGAAAAGCGGCATTTGAGGGAATGGAATGTTAATTTCTTGGCTATCTCGTTGACTAACAGAAAACGATTATTTGAAAAACTAATTGTTCTTGCTGATGACAAAGTAATGAATACTATATAAGCAGCTGAACTGTATTGGATTTAAAATGACTGGCTTTGAGCCATTGTAAATTCCACACAGTTTGGTTGCAAAACACCTTCTTAAAATACAAATACACATAGGCATAGAATTTTTCTATCCTCAGGGGGAGCAGAAATGCCCGACTCCATGATTGATGAATGGGGGCTGTTATAAGTTCTAGGCAAATTTGGTGATTCTTTACTTTTAAGAAGCTGGCCTAACAACCTGTTTGCTGGATTAGTACCTTTGTGTAAAGGTTTTGAGCAACAAATTTTGAATTTTGAGTGCTATCATTAGTTCATTACTATGTTTTAACTCAACACTTACATGAGATAAACCCTCAGATAAACCAAAATCATGAATGTAAAATTAAACAAACTTCCCTGTAAGTGAAGTTTGATTGTGATTACATGAGATTGCAAGAGCAATTTTCACTTCAGTTTTAATCATTTGTCAAGGGACTTGACTATTGATTGCATGGGTGGGCAGCACAGATCATTCAAATGAACATAATATTAACATGCAGAGAGAGGGCATGTAATCCATTCATTCCTTCACAATGTTTCGGCAACAAGTAGTAAGTGTGATGATGCCTCGATTCTAAAAACTTACCAATCAGAGAGAAAATTTTAGATGGGTAAGATTTGGTTGGGGACAAAGTCTGTGTTCTTGCCAACGCTGTGATATGGTTGGTTTCAGCATGGGAAGTGAAGTTCGGAGTGGATTAGGAAGTTAAGTCATGCACAGCTATGACAGTTCAAGTGGATAACGTATTCACGGATGTGGGTAGGAAGTGTGTTATTGTGGTCTGTGCATACAGTGTTTGGTTGTTTGTTTTCTTGTAAAAAAAAGAAGTGTGGCTTGTATTTGGTTTTGGAAAGAAGAAAATACTGTTGTGGTAATAGTATGTTAATTGATGTGTTGGATATGTAGATAAGGTGAGTGAGAGAGAGCATTTAATGTGCGAGTTGATTTCATTCAGTTGGACCGAACAGTCCATGGAGATTAGGATGTCGACCTCTAGAATGCAGAAGGCAAAGGATGCCTTGCTTGGTATTATTTTCAGAATGTCTCAATAGAGTTATTAGGAATGTTTTTGTTTTCTTTTCGAGTAACTGTGAAATGTCTTTTGCAATGTGCGGACTGCGGGAGAGAATTATAAATTGAAAGTTTGGCTATGGAGCGTACTGATGGTGTTGGGTTTTGTTTTTGTTTTTTTTTTAAAAGATGGTCTTTCCATTTGATAGTTTTGTTTTCCCTTTGCACTTTGGAAGGTGTAATTCTTCACTATCACTTCAGGATGTAATTTGTGATGGGTTGACTGGGAGAGATTGTGGATTAGAAAAAGGTGAGCTGGACAGTGCTGATTGCTAGACTAAATCTAAGTCAATGTACTGATGAAACTGGTGTTGGTTCGATTGTTGTTAATTTGGAATTATAGAAAAAAAATGTGGATAAGAGTAATGGTGGCAGAAACGAAAGGAGGTGCAGAAAGTCAAGGCAACAAATACTGGATAATTTCAGTTCTGGTATGGTAGTGCTGGACTTTATGACATCGCTTTTTATTTTTGGGGTGATGGTGAACAGTTTGCCGGTTTGGATGAATGAATGGAAGGATGTCCCATTCATCTGCCTCTTCATTTCACCAAAGTTTTAGAGCTGAAAGAGGTGTTGATGTCCATAATTTCTTCACTGGAGAATGGTCGAAGTGGAGTTGAAATGGAGTTGATGTTTGTTCATTGTGTGTTTATATGGGAGGAACACATGAAGAAGCTTATCCTGCATTGTTGATGATTTGTGAATTGTTTGCAAAGAATGCTATTATTTTATTACAACATATTCAGGTTTGACAGTTTGAAATGATATATTGAAATGGAAGAAGAAATTAATGTCCAGCTATGATATTCTATTTCTTTTGACACTTCTGAAGACTGCTTTGTAGTTTGTGGCATTTGTGATGTGGATGGTGTTTGAAGATTTCTTTGATATTCAGTAATGGATTGCTCTGGATACATCTGGAGGGTTCCTTTCTTTATGTCTTTTACTTGCTTTTTGTCTGTTTCAATTTCATGAAATTTGGGTGTTGACTTTTTTTCCAAAGAATGAGATCCTATGTGCTTCAGGAATGGAAAAAAATGGACATTTGAACAAGCAATTGGAAAAAAAACCCAAAAAAAAACAAGTGTTTTGAACTGGCATTGCCTTGCTTGGTAAAATCTATTTGTGTATTTGTGATTTTTTAAGAGAAAAAGTCAGTAATTTTCTTGAGTGAAGGCAGACAAAAAGTGAGTAGAAATGTTGTGTGAACTTCGTGATGATAAATAGAAGTTGTCCTTTTTTTTTTTCCTTTTTTCTCTGATGGTTTAGCAGTGAAGTGGTTGCTTTCCTGCTGTATGACAGGTTACTTTTTTTGCTTCATGTTCAATTTGTGAACATTTTTTTTCTCGCATGAGGGTTGGTGTGTGTCTCTTGAGCAATTTACCGATGAAGAGGTTAAAGTGTGCAGCAAAGTCCAATGTTGACCACAAAATTCATATCCAAATTTACAACCAGTTTGGTGAGTGTATGCTGTTGTGTTCTCATAGCGTGATCCGATGGTGCTATTTTTCTATTTGCTGATGGGTGTCAAATTCTTGGTTATTGTGGAGGTTCTTCATTTTCATTACGGCAAAAGAACTCTTTTAGCACAGACATGATGTATGCAGAAGATGATGATATCATTGTTTTTTTTTCTTGTTATTTGAATGTCAGGGAGATGGAGAGGATGATGTGAGAGAGAGAGAGATCTTGTTGGGAATGGGGAAAATGTCACTATTTGGCAACTCTTGAGCTGACTTTTATTAATGATGTCTGTAGATGAAGAACTTAAAGAGTGATGAAATATCATAAATAATAAATGTGGAAGTAAGGAAAAAAAAAAACATGCCAGTTTTTAAACTGATAGATTTACCAGAAAATAAAAAATACTGATATTGAGACTGCCTACATCAATAGATTGGTCACAGCTTAATGACTATATTGAGACATTCTTTGAATGGTACGAACTGAGGTAATTTGCATTTTCTGCATTATCTAGATCGATATCCCCTACCCTTTGGACTGTTCAGTCCTTAAAATAAAAAAAAATTAATAATAATAATGATAATCAAATTATGTCTGATAGGATGGGTAAAAGGAGGTGGAAGTATTTGGCAGAGTAATTATGAAAGGTCGCAAGGGATGCAGGTGGGACGAGGAAAGAGAGATGGAAATCTTCGATGTGTGAAAAAAGTTCCTGTTAGGTTGGGCATATTTTGAAAGGATAACATGTGACAATAGAATTAATATGTATTTATTGTGATTCGATGGTTGTTATGATAATTATGTGGAATGTTTTTTTGTTTTTGACAATTGAATTGACAACTTTCGTAAATTTGTTTGTCAGGTGATCATACAGAATGGCTCTGAGTGACTGTCCTATCGAACAAATTGCTCTTCCTTTTCTGTGAGAATAAACAAAAAGATATGAATGTAAGTGTGGACAAAATAATTGTGAAAACTGTAAAATTTCTCCATGACGATCCTGAATCAAGTACGATTGTGAGGAGAACCAAAGCTCCAGTTGTTACTTTTAAACAAATATTCGATAAGAGTAGGGTGACACGGACTGGACAGAGACTGACGGTTGATAATCTATTACCTAAACTTATGGACGGATATTTTGCAAAGAGTTGGATTTTGGAAGATAATAAAAACATTTCTGTTTTATAGCTGACAATCAATGGGGTTCAACAACGTTTGACTTTGTTTGAAAGAGATTTTGACACTAATAATGGACAAGTGGTTAAAGATTTGACGATAAGAACACGATCTCACGTAGGCAGTACAGTAGAAAAAGCTGATCCTACTAGAACAAATCCTGAAGGTGTGGTTGGGTACGAATTATATAAAATTATGCATCTTACAGTACAGGAGCCCATATGTTTATTAAGGATGTCAACACTAGACATGAAAAAATATTCATAGGGGATATGTACATGTTTGATGGTGAAGTTTTGCAATTATTGAATATTAATTATGAATTGAAATATCAGGATGACATATTGACTTTACCCCATATTGACATAAAAGATGGCTATTGTACTGAAGGGTATTATAAAGGAACAAGCAATTTGTGTGTGCTTGTGGACCGACCCTATGTGGAGTTTGAAATAAAGGACAAGATTGTTGATGTTGTCATCTCAGTTTTTATGCAGTTCATTTGAAGAATGAATTGAACATACGATCAGTGATGATGATGAAGGGCTCAAACATGACCATGGACATTATAAAGTCAAGTAAATGATATGTAATGAGAATGCAGTTCGTTTTTGTGACGGAAAAGTTGCAATTGTTCTGATTGGATTTGATGGCGATTATAATGATTTTGAAATGATGTTTTTTTTGGATTTGGAAAGTAAGTGGACATTTACTTATTCAATGAACAACTAGTTTGACGTTTCAGAAAAGTTGTATATATGGAGCTAAATAAATATTTGTCGCCTTGTGAATTTCAACAATTATATGAAACAGGAAAGAAGTTCATTTTGAAAAAGGTGTATGAAAAAGTATTTACTGATTCTGATTTACATATGACTGTGGATGGAATGACAAGTCATTTGTTCACATTTGTTGTGGAAGTGCAAAATTTGGAAGAAGGTTGTGCAACAGAGAAATATTATGATTGTGCTTGTCCTGTGTCTGCTGTTATTGGCGAGAAAAAAAGATGAGCATAGGATGTCTTGGAAGAAGGAAAGAGAAGCATTAAATATAAAATTGAATGTGACTGAAAATGCTAACAAAGAAGGACGAAGGTTACGTCCATTTAAATTGCCTACCATTGAACATTGTCATGACTGAATATATACATTGCTACTTACTTGGATGGAATTGCTTTTCTTGTTGTGAACAAATATCTTTTACTGGCTTTTGATGTGTTTGTTTCTTGTTTGAATTATTGATTTTTTAAATTGTGAAAGCTAAAAAGGACAAATTGATATGTGTGTTTAATAATATGATTTCTTGTTGTGTTATTTTAATTAGGTATATAACCACGGCAAGCAGACAACTTAAGAAAATAGAAAATAAAACAAATTCCGAAAATAGACATCTTGTGTTCTTGATATTCAAGTTAAACAAGAGTGTACAGACAGAGTCGGTGATATTTCGTCTTTATTCCAAAGACATTGTCAAACCAATGAGAATACAAGCAAGCGGTGATCTATATGTATAGCTATTTACAGACGCAGAGGAAGTATACAATTACAGGATGGTGTAAACAAATGTGATGTCTAATGGCTCTAGAACAATGACAGTTTTTTACAAGCTTTAAGACCACTGTTGAGTTGTGGCATATTACGTTTTATCAATAGTGATTCTAGGATAAGGAGTTGATTAGGATTGTTATTATTACAACGATATAAGATTTTAGTATTAGTTGGAATTAGATTACAAGGATTGCAAAGTAAGTCAGTGAAGTCCTCCTCAGATTCAATGCCAGGAAATGATGAAAGGCGAGAGATGAAGTTTGCGTCTGGACAGTCTAGGAGATGTTGAGATATGGCACTAGAGTTATTGTAATTGGTAGCGTGCTGTGTTAGTCGAGATTGTAGGTTACGTTCAGTTTTGCCTATGTACGTTTGGCCACAACCAGGACATTTAAATTCATAAACAACGTTAGCTTTAGAAAGTTCCGGAATTTTATCCTTTTTGGGACAGAAAAATGACGTTTTCTTGGTTTGATAAATCACAATTGGTTTAATGGGAATTTTCAAACTGCGACGGATTTTGCGAATGACGTTGAAAACTAAATTTTCACCTTGTTTGCCAAGATATGGTATTCTGAAATAAATTTTTGGCGAATCATTGTCGGCAATATGTTCCATTGAATTAGTGTTAGATATAACCTTGTTTTTGAGTTTGTGAATCAAAAAGTTACAGACTTTTAGAGGAAAACCATTCCATGACATAAAAGACTTTAACGTACGAATTTGGTTATAAAATAATGTTTGATTAGAGCAGATCTTAAACGTGCGAAAGAATAAAGAGTTTATCCAAGTGGTTTTGCGGTTGAAAGGTTCAAAACTAGAAAAATGCATGTACTGGCCTGTGTGAGTTGTTTTTCGGAAAATATCAAGGCCGTCATCGGTAATCTTGATATCGAGAAAGTGAACATGTGAGTTAGAAAAATCGTCAAACGTAAATTTAAGATTTTTATCAAAACTGTTAAATTTTGAAAGAACATGAGGAATATCAGAAGGCCGGATGAGAACCAAGGTGTCATCGACATAACGATGATAAAACTTAATGACACCTGAATTAATTAGATCTGAAACAATGACATTTTCAAATTCGGTGAGAATTATGTTTGCTAGAACGGGTCCTAGCGAAGACCCCATAGAAACGCACATCAAGTTGTTCATACAGAGTTTTAGTGCATGATTCAAGAATAAGTTTTTTGAGAGTTGACTTCCGGAGTGTAGTATGAATTAGATTTTGTTTGTAGACGCGATCTAAGATTATGTTAATTGTTCTACGCAATGGCACATTAGTAAAAAGAGACTCGACATCGAAGGAGACAAATTTATAACCTTGGGAAAGTAGATCTTTTGGTATAGATTTAATTGCTTCGGTAGCATCAAAAGAGTCTCGCAGTGAAAATTGATTAAGAGTAATGGGATTTAAAAGGCTGGCAATAAATTTTCCTACGTTGTAATGTGGCGTGTTCATAGTGTTGATAATCGGTCGAAACTTAGGTAGTGAGTCGAATTGTTTGTGTGTTTTAGGTAATCCATGTGCTCTAGCAAAGTGTGCGTGGAAATTTATGAGTGTTATATGAATAGAAAAAAAGAATGTTAATAGAAATTTATTTTTTTTATTTTTTTAAGGTGAGCATATAGATGATGATGATGGGTTATGATGTACAAATATTTGGAACAATTAATTAATGGGAAAAGTGAAAAAATAAAACAAGTGTAATTAGAGATGATGTGAAAAGATTTGCAAGGTTATCGAATGGAGAAGGACCACCAAACGAAGAACAGCAAATACGTTATGGGTTCTTATCGAGAGCAAGATGTAGGTATAGATGGTTGAGAACAGAATTGGTTGATGTGAATTATCAGTGGCAAATGGATTTGGTGGACGTGCAATAAGTTGACAGGATATAATCATATGTACAGATATTTACTCATTGTTGATTTGTACAGTAGATTTGCATAGGTTAAACCAATGAAAATGAAATCGGCAAACAATACCTACATTAAGTTTATTAGCATATTGTAAGATGAGAAATATAAGAGAAACAATGTTGTACCTAAATTTATTCAAATGGATCTTGGAACGGAATTTCAAAAAGTTAGACAGTTTAATGAATTTGAAGGAAAATCATGGAAAGTTTTCTTTACTCATAATTGATATATGAAAGCCACCATGGTCAAAAATTTTGATCGGGCAACTGAAATTGATGATAGCAAAAGTTGTTAATGTATTGAATGATTCTGACATCAGGACGTATTTGACATTTTGGAGACGATCGTGGAACGTTACGAGAGTCCTCCATTCTGGCTTGGGTGGGGGTAGGACACCTTTTGACATGTACTGTAAAGGCATTGCTGTATCAAAAGAATTTTTATACAAAAGTTTTTTTGATTTTCGATATTTTACCAGAAAAATTTTATGTTGAAGACGACATGTTCAAGTCAGTCTCATGAGAGATTTGTTTGAAAAGAGAAATACTCAATAGTGGTCCAAAGAAGTGTTCATCATTTGCATAATTTACCTTACTGATCCTGTCACTTATGTTTTTGAAGATTCACAAGGTGAACCATTGTAAGGAATATTTTATCTGGAAGAAATGAAAAAAGTATGAATTTGCAGTTGACTAATAATCAATATTTGAGTTATAGAACAAACCATATGAATGATTATGTCGTCGAAATCATGCCTCCTATCGATGCGAGAGACGATGATATGTACATTTTGATCAAAATATTTTATCCTACTACATTGTCCAATGTAAGTAAAATTACATAAGAAAATTTTCATTTTGATTTTGAAATAATTGTAAAGAATTCTGTGAGAGACCTAAAGGGAAAAGTGATTGCTAGTGGTGTGCATTTTGAATTTGAAAAAGTTTGAATACCTTGTGGATTTTACGATGCCGAGATGTTATGGAATGTACCAAATAAACATTTGATGTCTTTCGGTATCAATTTTGTGGTGGGGAAAAACAAAACGACATTGTTGACTTACATTATATTCTTCGAATATTGGTTCCTGCCTATGACGGGTCAAGTGATTGATCATGGTAAAGTTAAAGAATTTAGAAAATCTAGTCAAAGCATTTATGACAACTATCCTGTTTACGATGTCGAAATCAAGTTGCATTTGAGGAGAGCTCTTGCTTTCGTGATTGGAATTGACATCTAATATGCATTGAAAATTTCATAATTTTCGAAAACAGAAAAAAATGTATAACAATAATATAAATGAAGTTTATAAAAATATCTTGAAAAGCAATTACAGACAACCACTCACAATTATATCAGTGCACGAGGTTCAAAAAAGAACAAGTATTTTGTGATTGGGAGACAACAAAAGTATGAATTCTAGCTCAGCAAAAACACCAATGGTACGAGTGCAACAAAAGGCATTCCAGACAACAGATTAGATACCGTTAACAACGTGGTGGAAAGAAGACAGCGTTTCCCTCAACAGCTGCAAGAGGATTTAATTCCTCATATACAAGGACGAAAAAAATTGATGACAACAACACCACCATCATCATCTCGACAGAAGAAAAAAAAACAATATCAAGTAAAGGGGACAAAAAGAAAATTACCTAAAAATATTGATCCAAATATTCGGGCAAAATTGAGAAAACAATTTGGTTAAAAAATTTAAACAAAAAAAAAAGATGAATATGGGGAACAATGCTCATTCTTTGGAGATATCCAAATTATTAAATGGGGAAGAGAACACTTTGAATTTTCGTCTGTCCTCGTCTTCCAATCAGAAATATATTTTAGATGAAACAAATCAAGAACTGATTGCTGATCAACTGGAATTGTTTCCTGAACCGTTAAGCATGTTCGGCGACATTCCATTGAACAACTTGATGGTCAAATTGACGTGGTTAAACATCAAAGCAGACAAAGGTACGACCTCTGATACGTTTTCATTCAAAAAAGCCTTGACAACCAGTTCACTGTGGGAAATTCAAGATAGTTATTTGTTGGGTAAAGTTTCTTTACACACAGCCGCCGATGGAAAACTGTCGGCAGGAATCATAGTCGATTATATTCCCCACCCATTAAACACATGGTCCAGATCAATTGAGATATCAATCAACAGAGTCGCCATAACAGTAACTCACCCCGACAACCTCAATAGACATTTTATTCGAAAAGAAAGTCATGCATTCTAACCTAGCCGGTGACGATGGGTTGGTTGGATACACCTGGAGAAAGAAGCTATTCACATGATGTAACTCTGGGTAACCATGCCAACAACACCCGAAACCCATCACCGACAACGTTGGTGCAAAGAAATGATGAACGAGCGTGGCGAATGACAGGGATCAATTCCTAACATCCAGCAATTTGATATCTTTCAAATGGAACAAAGATAGCAACCAAAGAATACTGACCATGTCCCAACATGACTATAACACCACCCGATCCACCTTCTATCACACGACTGCAAATGCGTCCGGCAACAACCAAGGCGCAAGTCAATTAGCCGCGAATTTGGCCAAACTAGATGCCGTCCAAATAAAATTTGAAGAATTCCATTTGCATTTGAAATATGTAATGCTGAAAGCAGATTTGCAACAAACACTCAACAAATTGCTGGAACAAGATGGAGATGTCATAAAGGTGTTCGTGAACCAAATAAGAATGACAACAAAACCCCATGACAGAAACACTTCAAAAATGACTGATTCAGACATCTTTGATGGTCACACCCTACTTGTATGTATACTTTGCCATCTGTCAAAATTATTTCAACGAAGATGCTTTTGTGCAATCAATGCGTTGTAAGTGGGAGGGGATCAATCACTTTCAGTTAACTGTTCACTGGGTTCAATGGGGTCCTTTGATACAAAATTTGCAAGAGGGATATTTACATTTGAATGACAATCAAGAATTGCTGTTTGATTACGACAATTACAAAACTGAATATGCATACGTAGCATATGAAATTCCCCCCACAGAAGATAGCAATTTAAAGTATCTCTGGGAGTTAACATCCAATACAATGTCTTGAATTGAAAAATTCAAACTTTCCACATTGGTTTTTTTCATCAAGGTCTCACTTCTTGATTTTTGATGATGTCTTACAAACCCATCATTTATTAAACCAGTGAATCATATAAGAAAAATTAAAAAATGGTTGAATAATCCAAGAGTCGTGACAAGAAATGTTCCATTTCCAATAAATAATCCACTGAAGCAACATGTAATCATAAGAGCATAAAAGAACATCTTAAAAACACTTAGGTAAATAATCCAAATATGTAAGTAATTTTTTATATGTGTGCAAATTAAAAAAAAAAAAAAAAAAAAAAAAATATAATGTAAGTGTGAAATTTTTTTAAAATTTTTTAGAAATAATCAACAAAATTATGAGAAGAAATTCATATCATCATCATTATTGACCTTCAAAAATTGTGCAACCAAGCAATTTTCATTCAAAATTATTGACAGAGCAGCAAAACAAAAATAATAATTAAAAATCCACAGATTCAAACATGAACAACAATGACAACTCTATGCATCAATCAATCAGCAAGATGCAAAAGAAGATCAAAGTAATGAATCAAACAACATCCCATCAACTAGTCAAAATGGATACCACTCCTCCTCAAATGACATAGTTGCTTCTATTTCATCAATATCAGTTTTGTCAAGTCTGACATAGAAAATGACAACAGCAAACATCACAATAATCAAAAACAAGATTCAACAACAACAAACAATGACGACGAATACTGAAATGATCTAACTGATTTAAACAAAACAGCAGCCATGGTGGACATGCGGCTTAAAGTGTTCAATTCTGTTATAAAGTCCCAATCAGTTGACAAAAACAATACACAAGGACAAACTAAATTTACAAAAAATATAAAACATTTTCTAAAATCAGATCCAAATAAATGAATAACACTATTGACCAATTAATTTATAAATAAATTAAGATCATTATGTAAATCAATTTTAAGAGATGACATACCATTCAAAACAAGCAAATTGGAACGCATGCTACTGAAAAAGATATGTAAACAGAAATTCAATAATCACGACAAAAAGATATGCTTTGTGGAAAATTTTATATTACAAAATTTACTCCACAAAGGTATGAAATTCTTAAATAAGCATATTTTCATCAATTGACCACACTTTTAATTCTTTCAATGACAACACAACAATGTCAGAAATTGTAAATAAACTACAAGTCATCGATCCAACAGTGGTAAATAATTTGTTAAAGTTATTACAAGAAAATGGTGGTATAGAAAAATTGAAATCTTGATTAACCAACGAACAACTACGTAGAATAAAAAAAGACAGACAAAATGAACGCATACAAAGCTGGCAATCCTATTCAAAATGTATATGAAGACACTTTAACATCAAGAGTAAAATCTTATAAACACAACTTGGAAGGACAAGCTGTAAGTTCACAACAACAAGCGAATCCAGAACAACTACCAGAACAACCAAGTACAACAAAAAAAGAAACTATAAACCACAAGGAGAAACAAGCTTAAGTGAACAAAAATCAAAAGAAAGATTACTGCAAAAAGGTATACACCCATCAAAATCTGCCAAAATCAGATTCCCAGATGGAAAAACATATGATGCAAATTTTGAAGACAATTCACAACTTCGGGAAAAAACTGCAAATATCTGACTCATACACTTTACCCAAAAAAAAACATCTGTAGCAAATCTCTTAAAAGTACACAGATTTCCAACAAGTCACATCGAAAACAGAAATATACGAAAACTAACAGCATCAAATCCATTGGTTGAAGAAAATGACGACAAGGACAGCGATGAAGGAGAAACTTCAAACACGAATTGGTTAAGATCAATTCCAAAATCATTCAGCACAGCGACACAACAAAAAAAGAAATCCACATCACCATATGCAACATTGCTGCAATCGTCACACTTGGAAAAATCAATATTCCAAACAAAAATTTAGGAAAAATGCATTATGGACAACGGATTTGGAAAAATTGGCAGACAAATTTGTAATTCAAAATTTTTTGGGAGTTTACCCAGCCGATGAACATCCTAACCAGGGTCAGCCAATTAAGCCATTAAATAATGCCAAGAGTTGGCGTTTTAATGATTGATGTTATTACACGGCGTTCAAGTTTAATGGCTAAAATTACTGAACTAATTTAACATAATGTATTCGCAGTTTTTGATATGGAAAATTTTCCTGACAACATTCCTTCACTAGCTACATATGGCAATGATCAGATTGAACAATTATCCGAAAGATGTGTACACTATGGTTATATGAGAGTTGATAAGGAATGAATGCTAGAGATGAATGGCCTTGATTAAAAGGTTCAATTCACAATTTAAATAAATCAATCTCCAAAACCTGGAGGAAAATTAATCTAAGTTTGAGTATACTATTCCAACTTTTCTTAGGCAATCCACCAAATTTTATTTCTCAAGCAGCCACAGAAAGAGGCCAAGTATTAGTTGACCTTGTTGTAACAAAGCAAAGATCTCTGTTGAGTGAGGAGAACATATAGCATATCCTCAGCACAAAAGGCATCTGTCACTATGATCCAGTCCCTGCAATTAAATTTTGGTCTGCATCTGGGCCAAAGCATTTAGGTGGTCACCACAGGCAGATTAAGGGTACCATGGGCCTCTGGCTGTTTTTCTGATTGGGCCCCCCAGGACCTGGCCCCTGCTTCCCTTCCTCTCCATTCCCTGACCCACCCAACCATCTCAATTTTCAATTTTTCCAGAGCTTTTATCAAAACAAAACAAGGAACATGAAAGGTGACATGATTATTTTCCTGTTCAGTGAAAATCAAATGCATATGTGTATTGTTTAAATCTGATTTAGTTGATTAAATTAAATAGCTTTCTTGGGAGCTTTCTTTGCAGCAAAAGCATTGACAAGCTCCTAAAAATTAAGCGCATTAAAAATTTCATGTTCAACGTTCATGAGCGACAGTTTGCTCACTTGTTCTTTATGCATTTCAACTTAGAAAAAGACCACTCACCACTGCAATTTTAAACCATCATACAGAGGTAGATGCAAAGTGTGATGTTTACATTTGGAAATGTTTGTACCCAGTCATCGTTATTCAGCAATAAAAACATACGACGTTAAATGCTTTCTTGTTTTCTGGTAGAGACTGTGGTGTCTGTATTCATATCTATAGAAACACCCTTGTATATGCTAACAAACTGGATCAATTCAGAATCCAAACAATCCTCAAGATCGTTTGGATATTCTTTCACTAGATTTGCTGCAGCAGCTTTGGTTTCTGCAGTAGAAAGATGCTCCAACTGTGAGAGAAAGCCAAATTTTCTATGCACAACTTAATAGGCATCTAAATGACTCCTTAATGCCATACATAACTGATCAATGATGGTGAAGAAAACTTCAACCTTCAACTTTTCTCTTGCGGCGAGCACTACATCTTCGCCACTACCCTCGTCAATCTGGTGTTTCCTCTTCTGCTGACGGTTTCCAGCACATTTGTAGCTGTTGCTACTGCATTTCATTTTCCCTTTTTCTTTGAAACCATCAAACTCTGCTCACTGGCACTCAACAAATTTGAGGAGTGATTCCAATAGAGAAACTGCTGAATCAAGCAAAAGACCACTCTCTTGCAGTGATAAACTTGCTTGAAACTGCTGCGATATGGTGTCCCACACTTCGAGCAAAATTGCAGTTTCTTTAGAAATCCCTCTGCTTTGACCCAACTGTCTGCTGGTTGGTCTTGATCATTGGAAAATTCTTCCAGTATCGCCACATTCTGATGGTAGGCTTGAAGCCCAAACTTAATGAAAACAAAAATAACTTTTCATAAATTAATAAAATGACAACGTTAACAGCAAACACTGAACGACAGAATACATAATTGAATTTCCAATGTTCTATTACAGGTAATGATGTAATGCCACTAATGGCCTAAATCCTAATAGAATAACAGATATATGACTTATGACTAATGACATGCCGGTTTTAATCCAGGCTATTTAATAATCATTTTCCTCAAGTTAATCGAAGAAAAAGTTTATGTAAATCAATGTTAATCAAAACAATGTCGATTCTAATGCTTTATCCGATTTATAGCTACTAATTAGATAGCCACTTCTTTTGTGAGTTACTGAGTTTTGTCATTTATTCATGAATTATTCACCAATCATCATTTTAAGCATAAAGTATTAAGCATAAATACTTTTTTGGCATTTTGCTTTGAGTTTGCCTGAATAAACATTAAACTCTTCTGAAACAATGAAATCTAATTACCAGGGTCTTTGAGACTTTGAAGGTTTAAATCTTTTGTTCTTTTCTTTCTGCCATGCACTTTGGAGGCACCGTTTTGATTTCCATGTGAACGGCAAACTAAACTTTTAAACATTTGGGAAACTAGAACCTAGTAATCTGCAAAAGTATTTGAATTACTTCCCAAAATAGGTATAGATAATAATGTTGATTCCTCAAAATTAAAAAAATTGTCAATAATGGAAAACATAGGCAATTGCAATCCCAAATTTCCAGTAAAAGTTAAATTAAATGAAATTAAATCAAATTTTATTCTTTTTTACCTTGAACATCATTTAAAAAAAAAAAAAACTTTGGCAGGCCCCCTCTAGGACCCACAAATCCACAGGTCCCTGACTGCAGCCCAGTCAGCCCCCCCTTAATCTGCTTCTGGTGGTCACAGCCTTCATGGTAGGAAATCAACTAGTGAAATTGCAACCATAGGTCAATTACTCAAGAAAGAAGTGGAACCAGATTATTGGGCCTGGAACAAAATAAGAAAACATATATGTTGCCCTGAAAAAACTGTCTAGTGTAATTTATGTAAGTACACTAACAGAAATTTCAGAATGCTTAAAAATTGAGAACAGAGGTTTTTGTATCTTACAAAATAATTAAGACAATGTTAAGTTTCACCTCTCCATTTATTTATTGTCAACCTCATAGTAGGGCACATCTCATTCTGCCAAAGCTTTTTTTGAATATGGGATGTCATCATTTTAAAAATTGAATGAGCGGGCCCTGAGCATCAGGATTACTTAATTATTGATTGAAAACTTGTATAAATCAACCATTTAAATTTTTTAATTTATCTGACAGAGGGTGTTAATTTAATGGCTGTTTTCAATGATATGCATTAAAGGTTAACAGTCTAAAAATATCTAATTGGCTGACCCTGCTAACACACATGACACTTCAAACTCCAATATATTAAATTGGATATGGAACATTGACATGTCTTTGAAAGATGGATGACATTGGATAGCGATTTTTTACAGAAAATGTCAAAATAAACATGTTTATCAAATAATGGATTCTCTGGCATTACCAATTTCATCATAAAGATATATCGAAATGCATTTCCAATGTGCAACATGAGTAAGCATAGAATCACTTCTAAACAATTGCATGCAATCAATGAGCACATTCACATGTGGATGGTGGTGCTTATACTATTTGATGTTATCAAAACTGAAAAATTCTGTTTTACTACATCTTCACACACTTAGTAACCCTTCTATTAACGAACATTTCCTTTATAATTATTTCAAATAATTTTTTCAAGGGGAATGGCCATAATATATACTTAATGATCACTCCTGAAATACTTCACTATTACAACAACGCAAAAAACTGCATTGAAACTCAACATACGTGTAATAAATGGACAATATTATTTTGAATAATTTGTAAATTAAGATTTATTATATACAAATAAAGGTTCACCTTCAAAAATTACAGTTTGTATTCTTGCATTAGATGGTGAAGACGGAACATTATCAAATACTATGTATCCATAATTTTGATCACTGAACACATCTTGTGATATGGCTTTCACACTATTTTTTGATAACCTACACATCTGAAATATGTGATATAAATTTTGTTCATCTCCGATATTTTGAAAGACTGACATAATTATTATTAAGATAAGATAATTAATTCTCAATTTTTTCAGCTTTATACGTTAAATCTTGAGAAACAAATATAAGACTACAATTACAATGGTGACAATCTTTAATAACATAACTATGCAATTTATCCAATTTGTCTTTATCTTCACAAATGCTGAACATAAGACTGTCAAATGCAAACAAAGATGGAAACATCCTGTCAATTCCATGCCCCAACAAAATCTGGTGAATGTTCGAGAGTTGACCAGTACAATCGATAAAAATAACTTTGTTTTTATCATCATTCTTATTTATCAAATCATTGTGACTTTTGATTTGCTGGATAAATGTCTTGAAAATGTCCATTGTACAAATAAAAAAACAACAGAAATAGGCACACTAACCACAATGCAATAACAACATTTGTATTACTCAAATAAGGAACCTGATAACTTTTTTTCTACAAAACACTCTAATCACATCATGATCAACATTTTCATAATTAGGATTTTCAACAAGCACAATTAATTCTTCATACGTTTTAACATAAAAATAACTCAACTCTATCCTCATTTTGCCCAAATTTCCCCCACAATCCATTCAATATCAATTTCACAACACTACACAAACCAAAATTAACATCATACATCAATGTTTTACCCAATAAAACACCTTCGTGTTCCAAATAATCCAAAACAAACTTATCAACAAGTTCATCATTCAAATTTCTATCAGCACCATAACAACAAGAAGGGAAACCAGAATATTGTTGTTTGAACTTTGCAAAACATCGAACAAATTACAAGAATATATCATCATTTGATTCATATTTATACACTTCATAAACCTTCATGATTTCACACCCCAGTCAACACACATTCCTCATCCGAATTATCACATCTACTTTTCTGTTCCATTGCACATGAATAACACAAAACAAATAATAATTTACCATTTACTTTCAAAGGAAGAACAGGAAAATACAATTGTTTTGGTGGTAATATATCAAATTTAACAAGTCCAACAAACTCATCAAAATCAATACTATCACATTCTTCACTGACAAGAACATGCGGATGACCAACAGGATATGGAAAGTCCTTCTGAACACTTGGATATAATGACGTAAAATCAACATGAATTTTCTCTTCATGAACACATTTCTTTCACAACCAAACCAGACATATTCTACTACCATACAATGCATCTCTCATATGTAAAGGAAAATATCTCTTAAACATCAAATAGGCATCCTTGATATTACCACCAGTAATCCTTTGGTCAGCAACATATTCACATTCCCACTTCTCAGCAACTGTATAATTACGTTCTTTCAAATAGTTGGTCACCAACTTTGTCTGTTCATTCAATACTCCAAACCTTTTCTCCAAAACCACATTATAATTGTCTGCACCAAAACACTTCACACACCCATGATAAAAACAAGTATGACATTGATAAACAATTTCATTCACAGGATCATATCCATTGACATAATGCTCACCAATTTGCATTTCACCATCCACACTCAATTTCCATCTAAAATTTGGAATTTCTTTTGCAATTTTATCCAACCACATCATACCAAGAACACTTTACATTCTGATTTACATTCTTTCTATACCCATTTATTGGAATAACCCCTGTCTTTTTTTTCAGGCATAAATAAAGATTTATAAATTCTCATTCGCAATCCAGCAATGGTAATCAATGAACCATCAAAGAAAGGTTAACTGCACACAACTTTTTTGGTTGTTTGTAAAATTCAACACAACAACAATGCAAAATTTTAACATCATTACAACAATATCGTTTGATTTCTGCTTAAAAATTATACTCCTTATTTTCATAAGAGTCATACCATTTGTCAAAATCAACTTTTTCTTCAAAAGTCATTCTACAAACATTGAAGTACTTCTTATCAACAATATCACCAACATAATTCAAATCATAAAAATAATAAGGATGAAAACTTTTTTCACAATCCAAACTCAACCCCAACATTTATGGCAATTTCTTTAAAGATGTTCCAAAAAACAACAGACTATCCAACACTGTGATATTCATCATCTTCATTGACATTATCTTATTACCATTCATAACCACACTTGAAACAATCAAAGTTTTCATCAATAACCAAGGTAATATATCTTATCAAAACATGCACCATTATGAGCCACCCAAACACTCCTACATTTATGACTCATATCAATCATGTATTCACAAAATTGATTCAAACAATCACCACCAGAAAATATTTCCAAATGATTTCCCAAACATCTGACCCATCAATATCAAATGGTTCATACATACATAATTTACACACGACTTTCACAACACAATAATACATCAATCACAATGTCTCAAAATCCTTTCACACAGCAACGTCAATTGCATTGTACTAACTGATTTCATATAACAAAAATGAGGTTGCTTCTTAAATGCTTCACAATAAGAACAAAAAATCTTGGAACAATCATGACAACGCCAACCACCATTAACCCAATCACGTCGCTTAACAATCTTGCAACAATGACTATAATACTCAAAAAATTTACAAACAGTCAATCACTTTCTTCCACATTTATCATGAACAGGCAATTTCTCGTACAAATTTCACTATAAAATACAACATCACACAAAGAACACTTCACAGAAACCCCAGATTCACAATTATCATGTATACAATAACATTTAATACACATGACCAGTAACAAACATGATGGAATACATTTCAAAATTGTTTCAGACATTTAACACAATAATTAATTTTATTAACATCCAAAATAGCAGAATAATGACAATCATTTAGCCACGAAAAACAACTTTACTTGACAACCTATTTAATTTCACACTATCATCACTTTGAGAATCGTAAATTATCACATCTTCACCACTGTCATTGTAAAAAACTGTTAAATCATAACCAACTGGACGCAACCAATTGTTATATATAGCAGGGTATTATGAAGAAGAAACATCACCCATTTCAACACCAACTTTACCATACAAATCTGCAAGTTAATCACAACTAACCAAATCTGAAATTTGACCATCACATAATAATCGTTTGTACAATGAACCATTTTCATAATAACTCAATGAAATCAAAATACTTAAAAAACAACAGCAACCTTTATACGGTTCAAAATCAACATTAACATTATACAACCCATAACATATTTGATGATTGACTTTAGTCAAATGCTTACCATGACCCCAAACAGGTTCATTCAATTTAACTCTTCTAAAACGATCATGATTAACTGACCTATGACTAGAGTGAACAACAGTATGTGGCATATGACTTATAACCACATTACAATCCCATCCACCATTTACCTCAATTGCATTATTACTTTGGATATTATGTGATAGCATATCCAAAAACATACTATTATCAATTTCAACAGCAGGTAAAGTACTAGTACTAAATTCTCTCGTTGGAAAACAATAAAAAAAAACTCAAACCTATGAATTCAGAGGAACATTTTCATGTATTTCCACAATTATTCTATCAAATACATTACTTAATATTGAAATCAACCTATTGATTGAAGTGCAAGAAGAACTTATATCGACATTTAATTTCTACAGACAAGAATTCACTCGCAATCTCTGATTGTAAACATTTTCAACAAAAGTCAATGTATTTGCCACATGAGTACCACGAGCAGCATCAAATAAACTCACAATTCTATTAACTTCAGCATCTGTAAAATGCAAAGGTCTCACATCAGAGTCACGGTCCATAGAATTATGATTCACAATCAACATTTGTTCTTTCTAAATTCAGTCCATGCACACAACCCAAATACCTTCAAATAAAAGTAACATCACAATTATTATTGTCTCATATACCAACAAAAATATACCAAATCAAGCACATTCTCGTCAGCAAATGCACAAACAAGTATTGACAACAGCACATATGAACTTCATGGAGCAGCATAGCTAGCGGTCATGCTTGTCATGCTCAGCATGACTTAAAATTTTTCCAATCTGAAACTTTTAAAAACTGCAATTGAAATTTTATTTTGTCCCAAACGTCTTGTCAAATTTACAGAAATCGAGTTTTTCAGCCTGCTTAAAGCCTGCAAGAAGGCTACATTCAGCTAACCTGAACACTGGAAAAAGTACCAATTGCGAGTCTTACCATTTCCTGCCTTAAGCGTGGAGCAGGAATTCCAGAATAATTTGAACGCTTTTGATTGGCTAAATAGCACCACACCTATGTCACATTTCCTGCAAAAGTCCTGCAATAATTGCAATGCAGGAGTTCCGGGACGATTCGAATGCATTTTATTGGCTGAATAGCACCACACCCCCACCAAAATTCCTGCAAAAGTCCTGCTCATTAGCAATTGTAGGACTGGGTAACTCAGAGCTGTTTAGTGTACATAGTTCAGATAGAAGGCTTTATATTTTATCATCTCATGGATATGGAAATTGAACCAAGTCACCCAACTCCATCAAGCGAATCGTATGGAAGCTCTGGTGGCCGGGATTTTGTTCAAGAGCTCTTAGACCGTTTTCTGTGCAAGGTGTTGCTGAGCAGAAGGAAATAGCTCGTATGCCATGACCTACATCAAAGCTTTCCCTTCAAACTACAATGGGCAGGATGGTTAGAAGGTTTAAAGAGTCGTGGTACTGTATGTGGGATTGGTTGTGCGGGAGTAAGAGAAAGAATGGTTTGTTTTGCTGGCCATGTCTTCTATTTCAACTGGATAAGTCTTCTTAGATATTATCCGGCTACACAAGCAATTGCAAAAAGCACGAGAAAGCTAAATCTCACATGGAGGCTTATAAATCGTGGAAAGTCTTTGATTCCCAGGAGTGTCAATCTTTTGTTTTCAAGGGCAGGGCGAGATGCAGTAGAGAGGTACAATGAAGAGGTTAGGCAAAACCGGGAAATGTTGAAAAATATTGGGGAAGCTGTCTTGTTTCTAGCCAAGCAAGAGTTGGCATTTAGGGGGCATGATGAGTCAAGTGGCAGTCTTAATCAAGGAAATTATCGAGAGCTATTGAAATGTTTTGGCAAACTAGACTCTGTATTTGATTGTCGCCTGCATGGAAGGCTTGAGGAATCAGAGAAACCTGATCATGGGGGGGGGGGGATTTACCGGTGTTTCCCCTGATGTGCAAAATTATTTAATACGATGTATAGATTCTGTTATTCAGGACCAATTAGATTTTGAGATAAGGCAATGCCAGTTTCTTAGTATTCAAGTTGATGAAACTACTGATATTTCTAAGAAAGCTCAGCTTAGTGGTATTATTTGGTTGGATAAGGGGGACCAAGTTGTTGAAAGATTCCTCAAATTTAGGAATGTTAGTTCTGACAGAAGTGCACAAGCTATTTGTGATATTGTGTTCATATTCATAACTCAAATTTCCAGTAGTTTCTTTCTTTAAAAACCGTGTGTAGTTCAAACTAAAAAAAATTTAAATACTCCCAAAGGACAAACACAATCATCAACCCTGGGAAGAGAAATATTTTACCAAGATTTAAATACAGGATTTGAATCTTACTTGATGGCTTATTGAATATTTTAAAGGAAAATGATAAAAATAAAATCTCGAGTTTGATGGTGTACCTGCTTGTCTAATGCCTATTCAAGCTCAGCAAAATGCTGCAAACACTTTTCACAAAGGCAAGCAATTTCAACAAGAGAACTCTTAAATTGGCTTTCAAAATTGTATTGAAAGCTACCTAAATCCCCTCCTCACAACAAGGAGAGAACAATATTCAAGTCAACCCACTATTCAAAAAGGTCGAATGTGATGCTTATGCCAAAGTAAAACGAGTGTCTAAAACAAGAAAGAATGTGAAGACCAGAGAAACCCAACAAGATCATCTACAAGCAGTACTGCTGCCAAAAGCAATACATCCTCCAAGCAAACCAAATGCAAATGGTAGTTTTGAAAAATGTTTTCAGGATGCTCCATCAGTAGTTATTATTTCCTCTATATAAAGGTGATCACTACCCATAACTTTGTTGTATGAGGTTAAAACATGAATGGGAAGGGGGGGTAAAGGGTTAGAAGAAGACTAGGATGAGATGAAAAACTGAGCAATTTCATATCCATGAAATGTCCCATATTGTCTCCCATTTCTAACCAAACTCCTCCTAAGGCTTTAAGAGGTGTGAGGGCAAGAATCTGGTGCCTTAATACCAGGCTGCTCATAATTCTAGGCTTCTTTTTGGAGGTTGTCCATGTCAGAATCATGAATTTACCTGCAGCTGTTATTTGTATATCCTAGGCATTGGGCAAAACAGCTGTATTAAAATTTATGTTAATGATTTTGTCATCGATTTCAACTTGTCTTAAGAAACCATTAAATATGAACAATATAATTAGGCTAAATTAGCCACTTAGGTGACTTAACCACCTTCATGTGTTTGAAAAATTGCAATATTGAATTAAGGATGAAATACTGTGGTTGATAGAATATTCATGTGATCACAATATTTAAACTTGCAGCTAATTCTGAAATTATCTTGGCAGAATCTTTAAAAAAAATTTAAGTTTCTTTTTAACAAACAGTTTTTATATGCTCCATTTATGAGATATTTCACTCTGAAATTGCAGGAAATGGCCATTTTGGGGTTGTAAATTTAAAAAATGTCCCTGGGGAGCATGCCCCCTGGACCCCCCTAGTTGCTTGTCCACTTCCAAATAGCAGGACTAAAGTATCTAACCCTAGCTTTGCCACTGACTTCATGTTCCATTGATCATCATTATGCAAATAGAATTCATGAAAATCTATATCAAAAGAAAGTTCACTCATGTTATACCTGTTATCAACAAATATTAATTTCACAATTAACATTTATCTCATCATTATGTCTATGAAATATATTTCATTTGATCAAAACTTGAAAATTGCAGTGCACCATTGGTGACATGGGAAAACATTCAGACACGTCTATAATTGAAATTTAGAAAAAATTGTCAACAGAACCGAAGAAAGTCACACTTGCAGCAACTTTCAATGACAACGACCAAGATTACCTATTCTCAACCACTTTATTTCAAGAAGCATTATACCACTTCGAAATAACATCTGGTCATCCTTTCAACATATTTCCTTACACGCCAGAAGAAATTTCCAAGCGTCATAAAGCTCTACAATATAAAATAAAAGATCTACCAGAATACATAAACATCAAAATAAATTCAGTAATAAATATTATCGAAAAACTTGGAGATTCATATCTTGGGATAAAAACATATAATTAAAATCACGTTCAAACTACTGAAAAGTAAACGAAGATGTATCGGCAAAACACAAAATGGAACCAGATGTAGAAACAGAACGGTGAAAACAAATAAATGCTGGATTCACTTTGCATATCAAGACAACTTAAGAATCAAACCATCCACCATAGCAAATGCACGACTTGGATTATTCAGTTACAAACTTCCCTTCAAGCAATATCACAAACTTGGAAAATATAAAGGATATACCCCTCCCAATGCAATTTGTAAAGGCACAAAAGACACTGATAGATGCATTGACGCCAATCGATCAACAGATGGAGCTTTAAGATATGCAAATGACATAGGTATACGAAACATCGCACCAAAATCTGTACAAAAATTTATTCCAGTTGAAGAAATGATCAAACAAATCAAGCCACATACAGAACTATTCAATTTCTATGGTAAACACTATTGGTTAAATCATAAGAATTGAAACTATAAAAATAATTATCCGAAGAGAACTGTTTTCACTTCACCAACAAAATCAGGAACAAAATATATCACAAAGATACATGTAATAAAGCTCATAAACACTATTATAGTAATAATATAAGTTTGTATCAATCCGCTATCAACATGTGGATCAAATGTCTGAGTCTCATGATATGCATCAGTTGACATCTCACCAAAAATCACTGTCTTTGCAATACATATAGAATTCCTGTCGTGTTCGCATTTCTTCAAATAACCATTGTCACATTTCAGACATTCCAAACAAGAATCAAATCCATGCGCAACTTTATAATATCCACTTCGACAATGATCACATTCAACATCAATAGTCACATTATGTATGACGTCTCTGACACAATCAAATTTCAACTCCAATCCTGGAGGGCATTGAGGACAATCAATACAATGAACAGTAATGACAAATTACCTTCATCATTTTTTTCTTCTGTCACTATCCCACTGAAACAATCAACAATCACCCACTTTCCAATATGACTGGTAGCTGTGGTAAACAAATTTTTAAGTTGAACACAATTGCAATATTCAAAAATGCAACTTTGCTTCCTCTGACCGACGTCAGGGAATTGCACTTCAACCAACAACATTTGTTTTCTTCTGAATACAACTCCACTCACAAAAAGCCATTTACATCCAAACCTAGCTTTAAAGTCTTAAAAACCCGAACACATTTCTCAACTGAACAACTTCAATCAACCCATAAATATATCCTCTCGCTCAAGAAATTTACATTTCATTAATATTCACACCACATAAACCTCATAATTGATCAATACACCTCAAAACAACCCACCCACCCTCCATAACAATATCCACACCGAATAAACCTCTTAACACAACCTCAAGTCCCACCCCATCCCACTCACATAAATATATCATTAAATCAATGCCTCAAATCACCCACGATATTCATTCACAACATGGGATTCTGTTGTAATACTTATAGAGACTACCAACTTGTATTAAACAAAGGAATTAACTTCATAAACACAACCATCAAATGGCTTTCTCAATTCGTTCTTCACCACACCGCATCATGATCATCTGAAACTGAAAACCGAGATATCAACAAAACAATTGGATATTGTTACCTAACAAGATCAAGAAACAAAACTCACACAAAAAGTGTCAGCAACGAACATTTAGGTGAATTACGCAATTGCATAGGCTGGACGTTATTCATCACCGTAACACCTATATATGAAAGAAGTTTTTTCTTCATCAGACATGACAAATTACCAAAACTACTAAAGTTATTTATAAACCATACAAATACACCATTATACAACAGAACTCACCAAACAACTTTTGATAATGACTTACTGATACTATCTCTCTTATACATTCTCAAACTAACCGAACATCCACACACAACAGACCTTGTCCTACACCACCTATCACAATTATTAAAATGCGACTTTTTAAAACCATTAACCAAAACTTCAACAATATTTGACACTATACAGACATATGCAATTCACAATTAGCTAATAAATACATCTCCCACGAAAATCTATCAATTAGACACATCCTCTTCGTCCTGCAATTCGCATCAAACTCTCAAGACAACAACCCGAACAATATACGACAAACCAATTACTTCAATACCAATGTATTTGTTTCTGAATTACAAGAATTATTCAACAGCAACAAAGACAAAACAACATCAGAACACAGCATCACCAACTTTGAAAAGTTTATCTGCAATTCATCAACCTCAGCTTCAGCTTCCCAAAACCCTGCCGCAACAAACCAACCCATTAATGAAACCACCATTATCTCATCAGAAAGAGATCAACACAATAACAGCTTCAACAATCCCGCAAACATTTTAAATTACTACAAGCAGCAACAACACCAGATTTATAAACATTCAACTAAAAAAACCAACATCAACTCAACTACATGGATTTTGCTGCATTAATATGTCCTCCTTCAAATTACTCAAATCCACCAACTACAAAAATTTTCTTGAGAACAGAATATATTTTTTAAAAACACTTAAAAAGTAATACCATTCACATAAAAAAAAAAATTAGCAAATATCACTATTATAAAATAGACAATGTTATTACTGTTAATGCATTAAACCAATTGATGTCAGTATACAACACAATTTATATTAATCGGATGGAAATCCCACCATTTATTTTCCAAAACGAAACTGTTAGAAATGTTTCCATGTATTTCAGTATGTGATTTCCAAGGACTATTTGTCATTTCCACAGTGGGTGAGCTAGTAAAGAATTTAACACACACAACATTTACAAACAATTATAAAAACTTCTACAACTATATTAAGCAAATTATGCTATTCAATGTTAAAATACTGTGATAACAAACCTATTTTTGACAAAGTACTATGTATTTTACCTAGAATAATCCTTCATAATGAACACTGTGTAAAATTTACATCAATGTAGTCATTGTAGATTAATGTTTGAGAAAACACGAGAGCTTGGATATATTAAGGTAGATGAACTATCACCAAGCTCGATATTCAGAAAACGATTTCTGAGCCCCAGACAGGGATCAAACCTGCAACCTTCTGATGACTGGTGAGATACTCTAACCATTGAGCTACCGAGACTCAGATAGTAAGCTAAGGTGCAAGTTTGATATATATGGGGCTCAGAAATAATTTTCTGAGTATCAAGCTTGATGATTGTTTATCTACCTTAATATATCCAAACTCTCCCATTTTCTCAATCATTAAACTACATCAATCATTAATATATCGTGGCTTCTGCTTAGGTCACACAAATATATTGAACTTGCACCTTAGCTCACCATCTGAGTCTCGGTAGCTCAACAGTTAAAGCGTCTCACCAGTCATCAGAAGGTTGCGGGTTTGATCCCTGTCTGGGGCTCAGAAATCATTTTCTGAGTATCGAGCTTGATGATTGTTCATCTACCTTAATATATCCAAGCTCTCACATTTTCTCAAACATTACACTACATCAATCATTACTAATATATTGTGGATTCCACTTAGGTCGCACATGTATATGAAACTTGCACCTTAGCTCACCACCTGAGTCTCATCTCAGTAGCTCAATGTTTAGAGCATCTCACCAGTCATCAGAAGGTTGTGGGTTCAATCCCTGTCTGGGGCTCAGAAATCATTTTCTGAGTATCGAGCTTGACGATTGTTCATCTACCTTAATATATCCAAGCTCTCACGTTTTCTCAAACATTACACTACATCAATCATTACTAATATATTGTGGATTCTGCTTAGGTTGCACATGTATATGAAACTTGCACCTTAGCTCACCATCTGAGTCTCAGTAGCTCAATGGTTAGAGCATCTCACCAGTCATCAGAAGGTTGTGGGTTCAATCCCCATCTGGGGCTCAGAAATCATTTTCTGAGTATTAAGTTTGACAGTCATTCGTCTACCTTAATGTACATAGTCATTAAAATACATCAAACTTGTCTCCATCGCTCCTGTTCATTTCCACGGGTTTTGAATTGGTGGTGAATTCCCTGATGTGTCCACTTCTCTTCTCAACTCTCACTCCAGCATATAGAAATGCCCTCTCAACATTGCAGCGTAATCAAACCAAAGATTCATTCCTTCTTTCAAATTCCTAATTTCAGATTTCATAATTGTTTCCAATACATTCATCTTCAAACATATATCTTGCATTTTACCAATGAATAAATTAATCCTATCTCTCGTCAATTTAAATTATACACTGCAGTTGATTCACCTTCCATATCCAAATAAAATCACATTTCCTTCAATAAAACATACAGTTCAATACCTGTCAATCACAAACCCCACCATTCTTGTGTTCCGCATCTTAAACTTTCTCAAATGTTTGACAAAACATCACAAATCAATCACCTAACTCACTGTTTCAATCACTTTACACCAAAACCCCACACAATAACTTCGACAATACATAACAATAAAAAAATTCATGCCATAATAAACTTAGAACCCGTGAATACATTATCCCCATAATCCACTTGAACTGCCACATCTGTGAATACATTAACTGCATAATCTACTTGAACTGTCGCAGCCGTGCATGAATTAACTGGCTAATCCACTCCAAATGTCATTTCCTGTGCTGAAACCAACTGTATCATGGCGTCGGCAAGAACACAGACTTTGTCCCCAACCAATTCGACGTTCATTTTCCCTCAAACTTCATCAAAAACTGCAAGAAAAGTTCACCGTGACGTGCCAGAAGTCACAAGGAATATTCATGTGAAAAATCTTCAGAAACCAAGCTGGCAAACCTTGGGAAGATCTAAAAATCTAGTCAAGAACACTTCCCGATTGATAACGAAAGTTTCCAAGATGTCTAGCGATGATTGCTTCTTCGCCATTCTCCGCTTGAGCCAGCTATTCTTCTCGAGCATTCCCACCCCTGCCCTCATCTAATTAAACCTTCATTAAAGATGTTAAAAGAAATTAATGTCACTCTACCTAAAATCTTTTCTCTGATTGGTCTGATCGGTAAGTTTATAGAATCGAGGCATCGTCACACTTACTACAGCAGCATCACAATCAAACTTCACTTACAGGTAAGTTTAATTTTAAACTCTACCTCACCATTGTTAACTCCAAGTTTACTGGCTGCTGAGGCAGAACCAGATGATATGCTATGTGGTTTAAATATGTTAGTGTCAACACCAGCAATGTGCATAACTCTTAATCCAGCTACTGACAGTGTGTTTAGACACAGCTCTGAACGGTTTAACATAACTAATGAACAACTGAGTTTCTTTACCCTGAATTTCTTCAGTGTGTTTGATGTATGCCTTTTTTACCACTGACAACATATAATTTATCATCTGGGGTGTAATCAAAAAACTTCAATGTGTTTAAATGTTTCCCAAGCTTGCTCACATAAAATGTAACAACTGTCTTCCAGGTGCATGCGTTCTATGTCCTGATAATGAATAGCTGGCACCCTTGTCTGGACAAAAGGGTTACAAAAGTGACTAGTTTCAACATCAACTCTTTTAGTGGCAATGATTGTAAGTATTTAATCACTATGTTGACATCCCAGTTGTGGGTGTATCTTGAGAGTCTTGGTCTCCTTTCAAACACATCTTTTATGAACTGGTTAATTAAGGGGTGACTACCAATAGTCATATTACCTTGTGATTTAATTACTGAAGAAAGAGCACTCTGAGCAGTGTTTAAACAGCTATAACCAAGTCCTGCTTTATATAAATCCAACAATGTCACTGACATATGGAGACACCAGGTCAATACTGTATTCAATACAAAACTTTTGCCAAGATGACATGATAATTTCTATAGCTTCCTGTGCAATGCCTTTTGTTGTTAGTGAGTGCCTGACAAGCTGCAGGTCGTTAATTTCAATTTGTGAGCCAGGTGATGTTGAGTTCCTGGTTTGTGTGGTAGTTCCAGAATATTCTTTTGATAAGGAAGCAGCCTCAGATATCAAGGTTGTGTGCTCCGCTTCAGAATGATTAAGATTCTGGTGGTTTGATCCTGTTTGCTTTTCCTTGAAACCCTGTTAATAAGAGCAAAAGGGGAAAAAGGATAAAACTTAAATCAGGACCAATTAATTGTAAAAGTGCCAACTGCCGCTGCCTTTGGATCAGGTTGCCATGAAACATAAGGTTTCATTTGAAAATTAAATCAGCAAGCAAACAAGTTGATAGCAGGGTTGTAAAATTTTTCAGTTACTCTCATGTACAAATTCTTCTTTAACTTCCATTCAGTTTGGTCATGAAAATTTTGAGAGGCCTTATCAGCCTCAACATTCAAACTCCCAGGTAAATGAAATGCAATCAGCCAAAGATTTCTGGGTACACACCATTTCCAAATATCTTTTGCCAGTTGATTGCAATCAAAAGAATGACTGCCTACCATATTATTAATATAAGTAATAGTTGAAAGTGCTGATTGGTCAAGTCATGACAAAGGGTCTGTAACCCAAGCCAACCTGTGTGTAATTTTAAGCAATTAATGTGTTTATTAGCCACACTAGGGTGCCACTGTCCCCCAGAAAATATACCTTGAGAGTATGCCCCCCAGCCACTCTGTGAAGTATCTGGTTTTAACACAAAAGTTTGGTTGCCTTTGTCAATTGTTTTCTTTGTGGATTCTACTCTATTAATCCAGCATTGTAAATCATCATAGGCTGCTCAAAAAAGTCATTTTTCTAATGGTTATCTTGAATTTGTATGGTCACTTGCTGTGATGCCACCGAAGCATGTCACATTACAGGCATTGTGTTGGGGGCTGCAGCACAGAATAAGAAATGGAACAGAAGTCTCACTTGAGTTGGGACCTCTGAAGTTTTTGTCCTAGGACATGTCGTGCCATGCCTCTTGGCCACCATGTTGGCAGCCAGTTAACTGTGGACAGGTCAACAGCAAAGATAATGGCAAAAAGTGGGTTCTCATCATTTGAACCACTGTATCTCAAATGCTCTGCAGCTGGCACATCTAGAAGAAAGGTATGTTAGCAATATTATTGTATTTTTAAGGTAATTAATCATTTTTCACAAATCACCATGTCAGGCACTTACATGATTATTCTCGCTGCTAGTGATGAAATGTCAAAAGCAGGTTTCACATTTTATAACAATTGTGATGCAGTAAACTCTTTTCCATAATCATAGTAAAACTGCAAATGGTGGAGTTTGTTCTGGAGCCCTTCACTGGATTTCTACCTGGCTCAGCATGTTTAAAATTGGTTGGCATTCCTTTTAAATATATGGATTCCTGTCCCTTTCATTTCAGATTTCTCATGGCCTGAATGGACATGTGAACACTTCCTTGGGAAGGTTGAAGATTCCATGTTGGTCAACTATAGCTTTGCACATAGCACAGTCAATGCCTTAATGAATTCCTGTCCCGTAAAAGGAAAGACTGTAGCTGTGGAGTGGCAGCATTTTGGTGAGACTCCCAAGATTACCGACACTGTCTTCAAACCAGATGTTTGTTAGTGTCCTCCTGTAGACAACTAATAGCATAGCCACCTCTCCCTTGACATTTCTTTCGGCCTTTATGTAAACGGATTTGGCTTGGAAGGTCTGGAATTGCATCTCATGCAGGGACTCTATTTCGATGTGTCTCATCAAAAATGGTTGTAAGGCCATGGAAATCTCATTGGCTTGTCTGCAAATGGGCATGGAAAATTTCCCTCGTAGAGCATCATGGTGTTTTATACAAATTCAAATGCAATTGCTGTGGGTTGCCAAGTGCAACAGTTCCGTGTGGTCTTTGTTCAGCATGATCTTAACACCAAATCGCCATTGTAGAAATATATGGAATCTTTGTCCACTTCATTTAGGTTCCTTAAGTCTGGCATTGACGACTTGATTCACCACAAAGCCAGCAAGGAATCCTGTAACTTTCACTCTAGCAAGAAGGGCTCCATGTACTTTAAGGTTGTCGTTTGGACTTCAATGGGCATTGAAGTGGACAAATTCAGAGGACTAAATGGTGCAGTGGTGTTTGCAAGGTAATAGCCATTTTGAGCAGCCGATGAGCTGAAACCAGAAAACCTTGATCTCAAGGACTGTAACCTCATCTTTGAGAAGTTACAATGCATCAGTCTCTGCAAATCTTGGTGGAACCATCATTTTGTCTGGCTTCTCACCACCTTCTAGACTATTGTAATATCTGAAGCATAGTCTAAGAACCGTTGAAATGTAAGTATGTTGCTATTTTAACAAGTTTGGCAGAAAAAAAGATAGTGTTGCAAGACTAGTCGAGTCAGCATTTCCTCATCATAAGCAAGGTCTCTCTTTTTTAAGTCACATTTAAATAGTGTCAACGTTTGCTTCAACATTCCCCCAACAAAGTCTTCAAAAGCACTGCATGACTTAGCAGAGTGGCTGTTCACCGTGTTCCAACATTGTGCTCATGTTTCAAAGAGATTTACTTCTCCACACTGGAAGCAATTGATCCAATTATTGAAGGGTAATTGGTGAAGGAAATGTTGAAACCATTTTAACTGGCCTTTAGTGATGCAACTTTTCCTCTTGATGAAGAAGAGCTACATATGTCATAAAAATCAAGACAAACCTCAAGTTTAATGTTGACATTTTGGGGCTGTGCCCATTTGTAAAGGTCAAAGTATAGAAGGCAGCCTGTGTACTTGGTTACAATTTGGAAAAGTGAAGTCTTTAACATGAAGTCCATGTGGAGCAAATGAGTTCAATTTATGCACCCAAAACCCTTGAAAAGGCACTTTTTCTGGAGAGGAGCACAAGGGTTTGGGTGATTTTATGGTGAGGATAATTGCTAAGGCAGATGTAAACAGACCTTGGGAGAGAGGAGCTTGGGGCATTTGAATTGAACTTGTTTGTTCTGCATGGATTCACTCTTGGAGACTTGATCATGATTTGTGACAGGTTTTCCAAATCATATTTAAGAACTTTAATTGCATGGCTTCTATAATTTCACCTTGATAAAGGAGTGTATCTTTGAAACGTTGGTTTTAAACAAGTGCAGAGTTTTTAATCTGATATATCTGACAATTGTATGTGTATGGATGTACACATAGATATCCATGCACACACATACACATATGTATAACTGATTGCAAAACTGTTGACCCCATAAGATGATTACAAGATACTTCAATTTCAGAAATCAAAAAGCACAACATATTGGAACAAATTGTGCATGAAACTATTTGAGCTAGAGGAGCATTTTTTTTTTTTGGGGGGGGGGGTATTTTACACTAATAGTTTCGTTTTAAACTTTCTGATGTACTGATGCAATTGTCTGTCTTGCAAATTTTGGTCACAAAATGGTTACCAGGCAAAAGGTACTTGAAAGTAATTTTTCAAATCAGGAACAACGAAGCAATCAAATACATCTTTGTGTGCGGTAAGAAAGATCTGGTGTACTACTATAGCAAGGAAGTGAGTCAAGAGAGGAGTTAACATGACAGACCATGTAATATTCTTAACATTGCATGGCCCCAAACTTTTAAACTCTTACCGTTTTTGCACAGTGTTCAGGAGGCCTTTAATTACTTTGTTGTTGCCTTGCAAAGTCTTAGCATTTCTTTTAATGGACTTGAAGATTTTAACCAAGTATGTCATGCTCTTGTTCATTCCAGGGAAAATTTGCATCAGTGGCAGTTACAGAACTGCACAGGGATTTTTTAAAACAGCAGTGTTGCTTATCTGATTTTCTATCGCTAAGTGATCGCACCTTGCGTTTTGGCAATGTTGCAAGTTTGCTTTTCCATGTGAATCACATTCTAAATCAAAAAGGATGAGAATTCCCTGAATTCACACTACTGACATTTCAATGGACCTTCTATTACATATCTTAGTGAAGTAATAGAAAGTCAAATCAAATGCTACCAGAAACTTCCAGTCCACATGTCTTCCAGGTGGCTGACTTAATTATTGTGACCACAAGGTTGCTGTGCAGGACTTTGACAGTTACCTACACACTACAGTACTGTGCACCACCTGCAAAGCTTGACTTTTCTTTTACAACTTGCATGGATTGAAAGATGGGAAAAAGGAGATCACAAAACTAAGCATGTGCTGCATGACATTGTAAAAATCTAACAAAAACAAGTGAGTTCCCTGAGAACCAAGTCAAAATGTTGCTCCATAATGTGAACAGTTGGCCAACACATATTCCAAAGAGCTGAGTTTTAGAACTGTTCTTTGGAGTCATACATTGTCCAGTAACTAAGATATCCTGTAAAAGTGAAACCAGCTGCAAGCACCAAGAAATCCATTTTGTTTGGCAGTGTTCAAATAATGTAAAGAACTTGCAAAATATCCATACAAGGGAAGAAAGAATGAGACCCAATTGATTTGCTTTGGTACAGATCTAAGTAACTTAAATAAGCTTTGGTCAAACAACATTCTTGAGTGACCAGGATCCTTGGATAGATACCTATATGTATACAAACACTGTGAAAATTTTTATCCCTTGTCACCATACATGTCAAGATTAGTACCCTCGCCTGCTTGGACTGCACTTTGGTGGGTGACGGGATTAAGTGGCAAAATCATTATGCCCTTTAGAAACCCAAAGTGCAACTGGTGCTTTGTCACACAGATTAAAAGTTGGACCAGAGAGAAGGTCCTAAAGTTAATAAAAAATATCTAAATAAATATGAAGGGACATGAAGATTAAGCCCTGTAGAAACTCCAAGTACAACTGGTGCTTTGTGATGACTGTTGGTGTAGCTGGCAAGTGCCTGGCTCTGGCTTACCTAAATCCCTCTCTCCTATTTTTGGCATCTGAGCAATGTGCTAGGAAAGCTGTTTTTTCCTTGCAAAATATTATCATTTATATTTTATTGGCAGGATTAAGAAATAGGCTCCCGGTGTTTGTTATGAAATATGGCATGGACAAGGAACAAGGTTCAAGACACATGGGATTTATGTTAGCAGCTTGTGCCAGATCACGAAAATTATTGGTGGCAAAGTCTGTTCTGTTTCTTTAACATGTTTTTTACTTATAAAGTATTTTAGTTTTTATGTCTACCTGAAAATACTTCACTTTTCATATCAGGGTCCTGCGATGTTTATTGCATAATATTGCAAATGTTTGAGCTTGTGATTTCAAATATGTTGACTTTCAGTTTTGAAGTTTTTGACATGATGTGAACTGGTGTCACAGGAAAATCTGTCACCCGGAAATTTGGTCGCACACTAAAATAGAGCGACAGAATGTCCTAGGGAAAATTGTCTCACCTTAGGAAATTCTGTTGCTTCGAAGTGCATTCATAGAATGTGTCAAATATGGACCTGGTGGAGTACAACGTTCTTCAGAGCTATCTAGTGACCTCTAGGTTCCCAGATGATTACACAAAGAACCAGAAAGATGCTTTAAGAAGAAAAGCAAAGAGCTTTTTAGTGAAAGATGGGCTTCTTCACCACCGAGACAACAAGAGAGGAGTCGATCTGCAGGTGATATATTTGTAACAATAGGCCTTTTTGCTCGTTCACCTGTAAGGGCTAGCAAATAGGGTTGTCTACATCAACACAAATTCAATGTCTTCTGTAGGTCATCACAGCTGCCCAGAAACTGCACATACTTGAAGGCTGTCATTCCAAAGGTCTTGGTGGGGAACATTTTGGTAGGGACAAAACCCTTTCCAAAGTCTCCAAGAGGTACTACTGGCTAAAGATGGTTGAAGATGTGAAGGAATATTGCAGGACGTGTGATAAATGCCGAGTGAACGGGTGCGTACATGTATGTGTGTGAGTGTACATGTACCTAGCTACATGTAGCATTGGGCCCTTACTATGTAACCATAGATACTATATCTTACGGTATAGTTCCATCTTGAACTCAAAATTTGAGAAAAACAAGCGGACACAGTGTTCAATAGTAATATTTCGAATTTATTACAATTGATGATGAATTTGTAATAAATTCGAAATATTACTATTGAACACTGTATCTGCTTGTTTTTCTGAAATTTTGAGTTCAAGATGGAACTATTTTTCAGAGTATGTTTTCTACTTTATTTTCTGAAATTATCGGCTGGAAACGGATTACAGTATAGTATCTATGATGTAACGGGGGATGATCAGTGTCAGAGTATTGTATGTGGGATGGTGTGTGTGTTGCATTTGAGAGAGGATGTGTTGTATGTCAAGTATGTGATCATAGATATTTAACCTTGCAGAACTATCTGTGATGTGATAGATGCATTAATAGGGTGTATGTAATGTGTGTGTGTCCTGTATCTTACTAATTTACTAAGCTGATAGCGCAGCTTGCATAGGGCAGCTGTATCACATTCACATAAATGATTACATATACAACGTGTATACACCATGCACCACGACCACAGTGTACATGTACATTTAGCTTTGAAGGTTGACATGGGTGATGTGTGAAATCTCTCTCCACAGGAAGTTTGACAAGTTCTCGGCTGAACTCCACCCCATCCCTGTGAGGGATGAGGTGTGGCACACTGTTGGTGTGGACATGATTGGCCCCCTTCCAGAGATGCCTCAAGGAAACAAGTACATGACGACAGTATCATGCTTGTTTTCTGAGTGGCCAGAAACAGCACTCCCCGACAAGTCAGCAGAAGGGGTTGCTGCATTCTTATTCCGATGTTTCAGTCGTCATGGTTGTTGCAGTGTCAAAATAACAGACCAAGGGCGAGAGTTTGTAAACAAGGTACGTGATCATTCGCTCACAATATACAGTGTTCGCTGGGTTTACACACATATTATACAGTATGTGTACATTGTATGTGCACCCACTAACTGAAAAACGGTAACAGTTTGAGTGTGGAATCTCCCTGCCCTATATAGGTCAATAATGAGCTTTGCCGAATGATGGGTGTTCAGTGCAACATCACAAGTGCATACCACCCACAAAGCAATGGCCTGGATGAGAAAATTAATCAAACCCTTCAACAACAACTACTAAAGTATGTGAATGACAAACAGACAAATTGGGATCTCCATCTAGACACTGTCCTGTTCTCGTACCGGGTATCCAGACAGGATTTGACTAAGACATCACCCTTCCTGCTGGTCTATGGCAGACAGCCAAAACTGCCTGTGGAGTTCTGTTTTCAGTCTACAGGGAAGGAAGAGAAAGATGACACAAGTGGTGTGGTAGAGAGTGAAATCAAGACCAGTGAGCATGAAGCCAATCCTCAGGATAACCTTCTGGATGAAGAAGATGCTAGTGCTGAAGAACAAAACAGCTCTATGTCGTGGAACAATCAGGATGAAGGTCTTCAAGAGCACATAAGAAAGCTAGTGAAAATCAGGAAAACAGCACTAAATAACATTAAGGTGGCACAAGAACACCAGCAGAGGCAATATGATGCAAAACACTGCAAGGATAAGGCAAAGTACAAAGTTGGTACTCTGGTGCTGGTGAAGAACAGCTGGAAACTCACCTGCAAAGGGTCCAAGATGGATCCAAATTGGCTAGGACCTTATCACATTCATGAGGTTCTTAACAAGGGGACATTCCGGCTCTCACAAGTAAAGGATGGCAAAGTATTGGCACAGCTGTACAATATGACATGGCTGAATCTGTACTACTCCTCAGACTCTCCCTCTTGCCTCTTGCAAATGTCGCAAGCGATGTGGTGCAAAAAAGAGCTGTCCCTGCAGGATGAGCAAAAGGTGTTGCACAGAGTGGTGCCACCCTTGTCGCTCCTGCATGAATTGTGAAGAAAGTGATGTCATTGATTTGGATGAGTACCAGCCAACAGTGAAGCGTCAACAGGTACCACAAATGTGGGTTCGAGCAGATGACATTATTCTGAGTGAGGTGGATGAAAAGGACATATCCTCTGGTGGGTGGCTGAGTGACAATGTCATTAATGGCTGCCAAAATCTGCTCTGACGGCAATACCTGCACATTGGAGGGCTCCAGTCTACTGTCCTTGCAACAACCTTTTTTTTATGGAGCCACAGGCTGGGGAGTTTGTGCAGATTTTGAACATTGGGGAATGTCACTGGGTCACTATATCCACGATTGGATGTCCAGCTTCTACAGTAAAAGTATATGACAGTCTACAAATGAAAATCTCTTCGCAAACAAAGAAGCTTATAGCTGATCTTTTGATGACACAAGAAAAATCTCTCACAATCACACATACTAATGTGCAGTGGCAAAGTGGGAGCAGTGACTGCAGACTGTTTGCACTGGTATTTGCCACCTCCCTCTGCCAGGGGAATGATCCAGTAAACATCGCATATGATCAGCAACAGATGTGCAGACACCTTTTGCAATGTATAGGTAGGGGAACTATATCTGCTTTCCCACAGCAATCTGGAACTCATAAAACAACCAAGACCAGCAGTTCACATACAGAGATTGTACCAGTTTTCTGCATCTGCAGGCTTCCAGATAATGGAGAAACCATGGTACAGTGCTCATCATGTGAAGAATGGTTTCATAGGTCCTGCATTAGAATCCCAAAGAAGTATATAAACAGTCAGACTTTATGGTATTGTAGTTCTTGTAGTAAACACTCTCTTTGATCATTTAGTGGCTTACTGTGTACTGAAGTATAACGTCATAATCATATATTAAATTATGCTGACCTATATACATATCTACACTGTGCAAGTACATAGCTCATAAAGGTACAGAGACCTAGAGACTATTCGCATAGCTAGATCTATGCTTACTCAATGTTCGGTGGCTTACTCTATGCTCACTTCCACTGTACGAGGCACCAACGCCACACATAACTGATCACATAACTACAACTTACGAAGAGGGGCTTGGTACTTACTGAACTTCATCGTAACAGGTGTCGTTTGTTACCCGGACTCAGCCATAGCTGTCACAAAAAAGTGTGTCTTACATGACTGTAGCGACAGAATTTCCTAGCCACGACAGTTTTTCCTAGGAAATTCTGTCACTCTATTTTAGTGTGCGACCAAATTTCCTAGGAAATACTGTCGCCAAGACAGAATTTCTGGGCGACAATATTTCCTGTGACACCTGCAGTTTGTGTTTTTGTAATAGAAATCCTAAAACGTGCCTTTTTAAACTTCAGTGGGATAAAAAATGGGCAAAACTAATTAATCAGAGCATTCAAAAATGCACCAATCGTACATATTGCAAATGTTTGTTGTTTACACTTGACCATGAAAGAGTGAACTTGGTGTAGTCTAACCAAACTGTGAGAATGAACACAATGCTAACAAATTGGTGTCTCTACCAATCAATTACTTTTGCTCAATATATCAAGTTTTTTATTCAGGTGGATTGCATATACATTGCATGCAGATCCTAGTTGTAGCATGTTAGTCAAATATACTTGTTGCCATAAGGGCAATGTGACTGTGGAAGCTTCTTGTAGATTATTTGTTTGGCTAAGTGAACAAAAAAATTTGCAATGAAGAGGTTTTAGTTCAATTCCCGTATTCTGTTATGAGATTGTCATTTCACTTCTAAGACACAAGTATTTAAGTCAACCCAATCTGACTATGTGTTATTTATGCTTGGTTGATTTTAACTGTCAAACTCAAATGTCAGTAAAACGGAATGTTTTAGCCATCAAAGAGACTACACAAACCTGGGAGCATTTATGTAAGTTTTAATTGGCCTCAAGCAGCTTGGTTGTGAGGTCACAAGCTCGTCCATAATTCCTTCATTGTTTTTTTGAACTCCATGCGGTTTAGTTGTAAATTTAACATGGGATTTTACCAAAGAGTAAAACTAACATAAAACTATAATGCTACATACGATTATTGCCATAACTTTGAGGAACTGAGAAGAGAAGATAAACGTTTTGAGCATGAGTTTTAACGACTCATCTTTTTATTCCATGTGTTATTGATTTCATCATCAAATTTGAAAGTTTTGTGTGTATAAAGTGCTTGCCTAGTTTTATTTCAATTTGCATTTTATTTTGACAAAGAGCCTTTGCTTGAGTCGTTAGTATTTCGTAGTCGGATAAAGCCATGATTAGTCATATATTCCTATGAAATTAAATCGAGCACAATTCAATGGTACAAGTATGGAAGAACTTTTGGTTGCTGTTCCATTACGTTGCTTTTACCAAGGAAGTAGTGAAATGGGTGTTTTTACACTTGCACCAACCAAGAAAAGATTTAAAAAGTCTTACATTCAAGAATTAAGTATTACTGTCAAGACATGGGAGGGTAAATTGGAAAATTTATTATTAATGCAAGTATTTCATGGTAATGTTTAAGTTAAATTTGAGGAATATGTCATGGATTACCTGTTTACAATGGCAAAACGTTCTAAATTGACAGAAAAAGTCTACCACAAATTTAATTCAATTTTTATTTACAATATACAGAGATTCTTTTATTTGTATATTTCAAGAAAAATTGATTTTAATGGTTTTACTAAAACAGGAGAAACAAAATCAATTCCAAATGGTACTTTAACAAATGCTCTTCCCACTAATGTCGCCACAGATTCTAGAGCTTAATAAGTGATAATTATGCACAAGACACTTCTGTTTTATATCAACAAAAGGCATGTGAGCAAAGAAATTAAATCCTATTTATTGATAAATGAAACTAAAGCTTAGAAATCTATTCAATATTTTTTGGCTCATGAAATCAGAAATACAGTAATAAATAGCAGTGAAACAATGACTTTTTACTTTAGTTTGACCTATCAACAAGACGAATGATGAGTTTACCTTGGGATGAGTAAAGGGTACAGTTTACATAATTAAAAAGAAGAAAAAACGATTTGATGATGTAATTAGACAAGTAGGTGTGGGATTATCTGAGAATTATTAACCAATTACAACTGAAGTTAAAAAGAAAGGTTGTGGTGAAAAAGTAATCAAATTGATTGCACATGTGTCTTAGTCATTCAAAATGATCCGTGGTAAAGCTTAAATAACTTTAAACAGTCAAAATCAAGAAACTATTTTTTCAGACAGTGCCCACAAATGACACGTTTTGGAGTGTCACAAAGAAATTTATGCTAAACTGTCAAATTTGTTATTGAAAGATTATACGATTACTACAGCAGGAACATCAGCTGGAATTATTAAAACTAGTAATGATAGCCAGGAAAGCTAAATTTAATGCAGATAATATTAATTTCACAAATGGTGCAAATTTTACAGTTATAACATGTATACCCACAACCATGCGGAAATGAATCAAGGTAGAAATCAACAATACATCAGTAGCACCTGCAGACAATAATAATCACATGTTTTATGTAAAACTTTTAACACATGAATTGCCTAAATAATTACAAATACATTACAGCAATCAATTTTCAATACTGCTGGTTACAAATGGGTAAAAAAAGATTAGCTGATTTGAAAGTATCTGCTTCCAGTGACTTATATGATTCTTTTGACATGTCATACTTATCAGATTTACAAGTGTGAAAAGACTCGTCACAATATCTGGTACACAAAATACAAAAATATTCCCAATATGAATTACACACGAGATTTCCCATCTACAAACCGAACAAACAACTTATTACTTGAAAAAGAAGAAGAGACTAACTATTGTAACAGTCAGTTTTGAATTGCAACTAAAACTTACAGTCTTGACAATGCCCATTTTCAATTCGATGACTGTATCACTTGAATGTGTCGATTGTTTTTGCTAGTGAGTAAGTAGAGTTAATTGATCTGATGATGTCTTTGAAATAAAGACTAAATATCATAATTTGACTTAGTTATCACATTTTCAATTTGAATCTTGTTGGTCAAAAACTGTAACTTTTGGTCCAGCTACTGTACGAGGCATAAAACTGATTGTAATTTAATTCTTTGCAAATTTCTGTTAAGTTTGCATGATTGATTGCCCTTTGTTTAAGAGGCAAGTACTTGTAGAAAGGTTGGACACATGTTGAGAATAAGTTAATTTATTGGCAAATAACTGTTTTTGCTGACCGTTTTCTGTCTCTCTGTTAGTTCCATTAAAATGAGGTAAGTGCTAGGGTAAATCCATTCTTTGGACTACAGTACATTTAGATATCCTACTTATTTATTTTCCCTTGCATATAAAAAAATTTAAGTGGCTTTTAAGTAACATTTCAAACATGAGTTGGTGTTCTTTATATGATTTCTAAATATGATGAAACCAAAGTATTTTGAAATTGGACAAAGGACACTTAATAAGTGTTTGAAATTAATTCCCAATCAAACCAGTATTGTAGGTGGAAACCCATCTGCAATCTTCCTCTGATTTCTAAATACTGATTAATTATGTGTTCCTTTTGTTTTTACTTTATGAATTATTAATGAGGTTGAATTGAATGAATTATATGAATGGCAAAATTGTATCACATTTTTAAAAACTCAATAAATCAAGAGGTTATTATGGTGAAGCATCCCATTTTTTAATACTATATGGGAAAAAAACTGTTCTTAAACCTGTTTTTCCAGCATTTAGGAATAGAAATTGTTTTGTTGTTCCTGACAGAGTAATTACATTCAGAAAAACTAGGTATGAGGTCATTCGATTTACTATCTTTTTCTAAACTTGACCAATAGAAGTATTTCATGATTCTCATCTAGCAAACAAAGTATCAAGTTTAAGCTGAGCGAGGCCATTCTCGTAGGATACATGCAGAAGTATTATGTTCCAAGCTCTGTGTTCAATATCCTGCAGCTGTTTTCTTAACTCCAAAGTTAGGGAAGAGTGCCACACAGGACAGATGAAATGGCAGTAAACAGTACATAGAACTACTACAAGAATACTGCTACGTTTAAAGATATGCATCGAGTATAGTTAAGTACTAGATTTATAGCAAACTTATTCAACATGGTAGGACCACTTCAAGTTTAACAAGGAAACTCCTAAGAGTTTCACAGTTTGTACGAAGTCAATAAATTAATTACTAACTTTAAATGGTACAAGCAATAGATGAGACTTTAAAAACAGTAGCCTGAATTATTTTGTTTCATTCATGTTAAGATGCATACTGTTTACAGATATCCACTAACATGATCCATCTCTTTCTGTAAATATAATAAGTCATTGATCGTCACCAGCAAGAAGAGGGGGCCGAATCTAGTTCCATGAGGAACACCTGTATTAATAGATCTCCATCGAGATTTTATGCCCAAGCTTTATATGGTGGTAACAGTGCTGCAAAAGAATATTCAAGTCGAATATTCAATATGTGTGGTTTTTCAATCAAAATATTGTGATCTATTCTGTCAAAGGCTTTGGTAAAATCAATTGAGCAAGTGTGAACAAATGGCTTTGGATTCTCAGTGGTAGAAAGCCATTGGTGAATAAATGGGAAGAGGTGATATGCTTCAAGGTTCAGTGCAGCTGGACAACTTCCACCAAAACTTTAAGGAGACCAAAGCATTTCTTGAATAATTCACCATATTACCTCTCTATAGATGTATTCTATTGTTACAGAAGTCCATCAGACATTGATGCTTTGACTCATAACTTTCAGCACTAAAACTGACCATCAAACACCTGTTCTTTATGATGGTTTGCCTAATCTGTTGATTTGTTTTGTTATTTAGACTGGAAATCACAAATAAAGGAAACAACCACAGAAAAGCTGTGCTTTGTAGAAAGAGATGGTAACAAATTGTTTTGTTTCATCAAAGTTTGCATCATCCTGTTTCCAGAATTCTCCAAAAGCTCAGTGTAATCATGGCTCAAAATACTGAATATTCTGTGCCTAACCTGTACACAAAAAAGAACACTCATTTTTCAGAGATTACAATTTTCATCTCAGTGGTCCATTTGCTTTGATTTATGAGAAAGGCATGAGCCTTCTCATTAAATACAGAGCTGAGAAGATCCCCAATCAACTTTGCTCTCCAAAACAGCAGGTTACCATCTTAAGTCTGCCTGGGCTGGACAAGAAGCCTTGCACATGGCCATTCTTGCAGACCAAGGTGTTTCCATGAATAGAAAAGGTCAATCCCACTAGAGATTCCTTTCCCAACCAGTATAATGAAAGACATTAAACTTCAAATAACCACACCATTGCTGCAAAGGCTACTGACCAATGCTTATCTGGACTTGAGAACAAACCTCATTGCTTGACATCTCAGGTAAGATTCCTCACTGAACAAGAAAAGCATGATTGAAATAAATCAAAGCTCCCATGGCAGCAGCATCCCGCCAAAACCAAAAGCCAAAAATTTAGCTAAATTGGACAATGGAGATCCTTGTTGCACAATTACACAGCCAATCCAGGCGTTTCTGGCAGATTAAGCTTCAAACAGTGATCTGTCTTTCACCATCATTCAATTGTTCTGGCTGTCAGACAGGTAGTAGTGTTTCTGAACCAACCATGACACCACCACAAACAGAATGTCAGTCCACACAACCATTTTAGCTGGCTTGTTCAAGTGAAGATGAAATGGAGAAATGTGATATTCTGCTAACAGCTTCTGAGGGTCCTTTCTCGTGGAGAGAAAAGTACAAGTCGAGTGCCAATGAAACAATGGCAGAATTAAAGAAAGAGCTGATAGACATATGTAAATTATTCACTTCACATATTAATTTGAAACAGGATAGCATCCAGTTCTCAGAGTCGACCATCAGCAAATTAATGGAACGAGTTTTGTGTTTTATGTATTTTGCAAAACACCATAAGAATATTGCTCCATTATCTTTAAGTATTTTCAAATAGAATGCTGTTGTTTCTGACTATGTTGCATATCTAAGTAAGAGTAGGAAACTCATGCCATCCATTATTTTGTCACGTCTTAGTGTAGTGATTAATATTGCCAAGTACAATTACTGAGATGATCCAGTACCCTCACAAATATTAGGTTACAGGAGAGCACAACAGCAACTCACTAGGTAAGGTAGGTTATTTTGTAAATGGCCAAAAGAAGGCTTAACTACAAAATGCTTTCAACAATTTCACTTAGCAAGATGTCCTTGAAACCTCAAGAAATTTTCTTGAAAAGTATTTTGAAGCTGCAGGTGTAGCCAAAGCACATTTCCTTCACAATTTTGTTCTTATATCAACTTACCTGCATGTTATGCCTGGTCAGAGCAGCAAGATACAGTCATTGAAATTGGCTATTGCTTTGGGAACCAAACCTTTCAATCTTGAGACAAACTCCAGCAATAATTTCACTATTTTTGAAGGGGACAATAGAGTTTTTCTAGTCCAGAATGTTCACAAAACAGTACAATCTTAAGGCCTGATTAAACTTGACATAAGTGCTGATTTAGACCTGTTGAAATACCTGCACATGTACATTCTGTCTGCTAGACCAATCTCGCAAACAGTCAGAATGTCCCCTTCCAGAACAGTTCAGCAGTGTCCAAAAGCCCAAAACTCTCCAACTTTGCATATTACTTTTAACAGGATTTTAAAAAAAAACTGCAACTTTCGATTGGCTTGTTCTGTGTACAAGTACAATGACTTCATCATCTTGCAATTTAAAGAATATTAGTGTTTGTCAAGTTTTATTTGCCCTTGTAAATAAAATAACTGTTTAAGAAGTTGGCAATATATGTCACAGACTTTTTCAAGTGAGAAAGAAAATCGTTATTGTTTCTCAAGATTTATTTTCGTTTATCACTGTGTCCTTTGGAATGCACATTTGGTTTGAGCGTCTGTATTAATGAAGTAAATTCGTAAAGGAATATATATGTTGGTCTGCATTAACAGGGCTTTTTTTATAAGAAAATGCATGGGCGTTTCACCGGGACAAAAAAAAAAGTGGCCATAATAGCGAGGTCACTATATGGTGGGGTATACTATAGCTATAAACAAACTCCAGCATGTTACCATTGGAATAAAAGAACATTTACAAATTGATGTTGTAAAAGAGTTACATTCATGTATAAACAAAGCATGGTTATGTTTTTTCTGTTTCTAATATGGTATATAAATGTTTATAAACCTGCAAAAGTGCAGGCAAATAACTTAAATAATAAGAGGAGTAAGAATAATATCCTTATCTTTCAATAAGTGTCTGTTGTTATATGATTGGATGTCTGGATAAGGCTAGAAATACATGCATACAACAAATTCCTTCCTATGCTTCACTTGCAACTTTTGTTGTTGGAAAGAGCGAAGTTAAAACATTAATTTGTCAGTAAATTACTATTCAATTTAAATTAATGACTCAGGTCCAAGTTTTCTTACAAGATACTATGGGTGTAGGCATCATCTACACAGAAGCATACTGGGTAAGGATGAGACAATGAGAACTTGTCGTGGGCCTCTGGCATCATGGGCCCCTTAAATTATAATCTAAAGTTCTAAAAAGTAAATCACTAGTTGTTTTTGGGATAGGCAAACCTTGATACAATACAATTAGGGGTTACTTAAAGTACGAACCTTCCTGTAAGCTTCATACTGACCAAAAGTGTGCCAAATAGCAAACCTGACATGATGATGTAACAATACATATAAATTGCTTAGTTTATCAAATTACGTGTGTCGTGTAGCCTATAACATATACATGCATATAGGGGAAAATGGGTCAAGTTCTCACAGCCTGTAGGTTGTCGCACACACCCTACTGTCGCCCATGGGAGTAGTTAGCCCACAGGTATATAACGCCTTGTCAGCATTTTTTATGGAGCTCTTACCCGTGTTAATTAGTTTCCAGGGTTGTGTAAGCTGACACGTGCACTGGTGAACTGGAAACACCCATCATGAGTGAAAAAAGATTTCGCATTGGTTAAAATGAGAAAACAATCATTTTGACCAGAAAAAATTTAAGATCTAAAAGGTGATTGTAATAAAAAGATCAGAGCTCAGCTCAGAATTCTTAAGTGTATCACCATAGTCAAATAGGCAAGTCAAAAAGTTTTAAAACATGTATACTGACGTTTTGTTGCAGCATTCAACATCTTTAGAGTGTAGGTTTACAGGAACGAGAAAAAACTATATATATATGAATCTATAATTATATATTGGAATAATTAGACGGCTAACCAATAGAAAACTGGGAGACATGACAGGAAGTGACATGCAAACAGAAGAGGAAAGCATTAGAATAGAGAAAGAGGTGTGGAAGAGATATTTTCATTCAGAGACAGTTTGTATTTAGAAATAAGTAAACTCTCACAAATGAGGAGTTCAAAGTTAGAGGAAGACCTGTAGGGAGAAATGACATGATTAGTCTGGTGAGTATGAGCCTGGATACTGGAAGTAGGAAACTAAGTGGTTGCTTGTTTCTTACCCATCAAAAGTAAAACCCGCATATATGTGGTGCCTTGTTTGTCCCAAATACAATGCTCCACACCATTGACACATATATTTGTAGACAACACATGATCTCATTAACATGGGGGTCTGGTCCTTGAAAGGGAAGAAACCAGACAACCATCTTCCAGAGTGAAAAATTAAATGCAAATTCATTTGTGGGGAAGCAGATGAACATAATTTAGAGACCTGTGTTCGGATTTGTAGAGCATGTGATCCTGTGAAAGGAAGCTTAAAATAGATGATATATTTCAGAGGAGAATCACAATCTTTTGAGGGGGGACAAGACAGATGCAGCAATCAAGAAAAATCTCAGGATAACCATTCCTAAGCAAGAACTTCTTAAATTTAAGAACTTCAGCATGAAAGTGGTGAAAGGATAGTTTTGTTCTGTTATTGTATAAGCATGGTCTCATCTATACTCTACTTGATCGCTACTTTAAAATATGCTCTTCCTTTCAACACTTTCATGCTGAAGTTCTTAAACTTAGGAAATTCTTGTTTAGGAATGGTTATCCTGAGATTTTTCTTCATTGCTGCATCTGTCTTTTTCTTGATCGTCTGTTTTGTGCCCCGCAAAAGATTGTGATTCTCCTCCGAAAAATATCCTCTATTTTAAGCTTCCTTTTACAGGATCACAGGTCTCTAAACTATGTTCATCTGCTTTCCCACAAGTTACTTTGCGTTTTATTTTTCAATCTGGAAGATGGTTGTCTGGTTTCTTCTCTTTCAAGGACTAGACCTCCATGTTAATGAGATTGCGTGTTGTCTCCAAATATACATGTCAATACTGTGGAGCATTGTATTTGGGCCAAACAAGGCACCACTTACACGTGTGTATCTCAGAACACACGGGGGTTTAGCCTTTGACAGGTAAGAAACGAGCAACCACTTCATTTTCTACTTCCAGTATCCAGGCTCATACTCGCCAGACTAATCACGTAATTTCTCCCATCATTTCTTCCTGCAGGTTTTCCTCTAACTTTGAACTCCTCATTTGTGAGAGTTTACTTATTTCTAAATACAAACCGTATCTGTACAAAACTATCTCTTCCACCCCTCTTTTCTATTCCAATGCTTTCCTCTTCCGTATGCATGTCACTTCCTGTCATATCTCCCAGTTTTCTATTGGTTAGCCATCTAATTATTCCAATATGTAATTATAGATTCATATATATAGTTTTTTTTTCTCATCCCTGTAAACCTACACTGAAGATGTTGCACACCACAACAAAACATCAGTAAACATGTTTTAAAACTTTTTGACTGATCTATTTGACTATGGTGATACACTTAAGAATTCTGAGCTGGGCTCTGATCTTTTTATCATGATTATGCTTTCCTCCCAGAAAATCAATAGCCAAGATCTAAAAGGTGAATGTTATGCTTTTGAAAGTTTAATGATACAAGTTATCATTTGTAGAGTCTACACTTTAAGTCAATTCGTTTATTTGACAAGACATGTTTTGTTACTAAATTACTTCCCAAACAAACATGGTTAAGTTGACAATGCCTGCTGACATTGGTGAGGAAAAAAAATTTCTAAGTCATTGTCAGAAACTGATTGAAGGCAAATTGCTAAACTGCTATGCCAAAGAAGTTTCATTTGGTATTGAAAAACTGCAATGGATGTTGTATTGGCCACCCTTTACAGTGGCAACATGACTGTTTGATGATGGAATGTGGTTGTATTTTGATGTGGCATTGGAATCGGTTTCTGTAGCAAAAATTGTTGAAAAGTTTATGAACAGTTTACAATACATTAAGTCACAAGTCAATGGACTTGAGCTTTTAAAGTATACATGTAAAGACTGGCATAATCTACTTTGTTTGAAAGAAAGACAGTGTCTTAAAAACAGAACTTGTGAACTATTGTAGTAATTTTACAATGTTTTAGAAGTTGTAGAATGAATAAAACTCTTTTTTTCAATACCATGGCTGACTTGATTACTATTACATGTCCAGGTCAAGAGAGAAATAGAGACACGAACTTTTTTAATATTTATTTATCTTTTACACAATCATGTCACATGTAAAGCTGAGTGCAGCATGCTGAAATAAAAAAGGAAGTATATGTGGTCATTGTATTCAGTACTTCACTGAAGTAACAGCATACAACTTATTTGAACTCATACATATTGCAGCATATTTATCCAAAAGATATTGTCTTTCAGAAATTTATCCATTTCCTGATCAGGTGTTCTGTAAAAGTAGGAATGTTAGCATAGAGAAATTAAGTATTTGTGTACACAATACTTAAAAAGCTTAAAAAATGTTAAAAACATTTAGAAATTAACAATTGTAAGGTTACGATTACTGGTATGCTTTTGACTAACCTGCATACAGGACAACAAAAAAGAAATTGTCTTGTTTTGAGGAGAAAAGTCTCCAATGTACTTGTGGTCATGTATAACACACGGCCACATTTTGGTTTTAACATGAACTCACTGCATCTTTTGCATGTGTCTACAAGATAGAAAGACATCGATACATAGAAAAGTGTATTCATAATGAAACCAAACTAGTACATTGTAGGTAAAAAACAGAAGAAATACAAACACTAATGCTTACCAAATGTGATTATTCCTGACATGTTGTTTAATGAATTGATGTGAAGTTGGGTCATATCTTAAATAAATGTGTATTCTATTTCTTGTTATTTTACAACTTCAACTAAAAACAAAGCTCACATGTAACCATCAGACCATGTGCTTAATTGCATTATATTATTTCAGAGGATTATCTTAATGAGAAATGTATCTTGCCACCTACTATACCCTATATCAACATATGTTCTAAATGTTTACTTTGAACATTTTCGATGTTTATTTCCCTCTAGGCCTCTATACTTTTTTGTTCAATTTTACTTTCTCAGTTAACATATTGAAAAGTGTTCTTTATTCTATTACCACAAAATTGCATGCATGCATATAAAAGTGATTAGTTTTTAGGGTTTAAGCAGATCAAATTTGAAGACACGACACTAAAATAAAAATATGGTATCTATTGAGAAATACCCTTGCTTTTGCTCTGATGAAGGTCTGAAGTGTTTTACATCCAAAGCCAGTTGTGGTTTTGTCAAATGTGGTACAGATACATGTACTTTATTTGCACTCAAAGGAAAGTACGAGTTGTTTGATGCTTATCAAACTAAAGTAAACCAAAAGTCCAAGCCTAACAAATTTCCACTATGTGACTGCAACAAGATGATGAGTTTGTCAGTGTCGCATTCCAGTTCCAATCCTGACTGACCATACTTCTGATGTCAGGATATGGACCCGGAAGACAAGTGAAATTTCTTTCAGTAGGCTGATGAGTCGTCAAAACTAACAACAAAGAAGAAGAAAACCAACGATTTAAAAAGGGGAAACAAGCAAGGCCACTCAAGAGAGTAAAGCCATTAGACAAAGAAAATAAACGGGACAATTATGAACTTGTAGTTTTAATTGCATGCATATAAAGTGTCAATTAACTCATTGCTGTGCCTCTTCCTTTCTCATACCATCACCACCACCTAGTTTTGTAACAGCTATTTAAGCTTGATCCAAACATTGTAATTCATTTCACTCTGAATATGTTACTTGTTTATTAACGAAATGCCAGCAATAAAGTTCGTTTTTATGTTATATTTACATCATAGTTTTATTAAAAGCTATCTCCTGGGTCATCATAATCTTAACAAGATTACGTTTCCTACCTGGTACTTCAATTGCCACTATAAATAGGACTGTGAGAACCCTGTGTTTTTTATATTCTGACACTGTATTCTTGATTCAAAGATTAATTTTTTTGTCTCGCAATTTTTCATATTTTCAAAATGAAAAGACAAAGTAAAGTGTCTTTACAAATGGAATGCTTGAAAAAAAAAAACGTAAAAAGAAAATAGCTTTTTTAAAGAAAATTGACAGTGAACTGTCTAAAGCTAAATCCAATCTGAAGCAAGTATTGCATTGGCAAAAGAAGACTGCAAAACTGAGACAGTTCATTTTAACCTGGAGAAAATGTCCAAGCGCTATGTCAAAAAGTCTGGTACTACCTCATGTATAATGCTACCATGGAGAGATCCGAAAAAGGTGAAACCTTCAGGGTTAAATGACATTTTAACAGAACTTGATGGTCTCTTCACCAAAATTATAGGTCAGGTACAGAAACCAAATATTTTATGTATGTCATTTTATAAAGAAGGTAAAAGTGAGTTGGGAAATTGGTTGTATTGTGTTCTATTTTAAACAAGTCTTATGTTTTTTATACGTAAAAAGCCAATGTGACTTGCAAACACTGCTTGAAGATAAGCTCAGGATCATGATTAGATCAGATGCTCTTAAAGCTCCCGTAAGTACAAGACTGTTACATGACAAGCAATGAGGATGTACCTAAGGACCAATCCTTTGCCATTGACATTGTTGTGATTTGACAGCTGACTGGGTTGATTATCATAAAGATAGTTTAGTTAAAAAAATCAATTATTACCATAAGGATTAAGGGTGATTTAAGCTGCGGCAGGGCATTAGCTGTTGGCCAGGTGCTACCTGATAAGTGTCCAAAATTACAACAGTTTAAACTTGGTAGACCAATTCAAAAGAAAGTAGCTTTAGAGTTATGTAAAAAAGCCAACGTTTTGCCTGGTCCTTGTGGTCTCTGAGAGGTTCTGTTGGAATATCTAATTTTAGTTATTAATGAGGATCCCCATCATAGTAAGAAAATCATGTTATACAAGCATGGTGATCATCTTAATGTGATTAATCTGAAGTAGTATAGAGATGGGGGGTATGAGCACACCTGTTCATTAGGTGAAAAACCCTGTACCCCCTACAGGGAAATCACACCTTTTTGATGGTATTTTCAATGTTTTCAAATAAATGTCTTAGTTTTTCTTAAAAACTCCAGACCACCTAATTTCCATGAAATGGACCCCCATCTCTATACTACCCTTAGCTTTTAGATTTCATACTTTTTTCCTATGATTCTTTTTAAATTTACTCAATTATCTTATAGTAATTATATGTGATATTTAACATTTGCATATTCTATAATGACCATACACATAGCTACTAATGCCATCCTCAAGAATATAACATTTATCGTCAAAACATGACAGTGAGATCTTATTAATCTCATAACTGCTTAACTCATGTAAATTACTTCTTATCATTTTCATGTTATGATGCATTTGCTTTTTCTCAAACAATGTGTCTTTTTTTATTACATTTTTCTTAATACCTTTAGCAGTTTTACCACCTTTTTCATTGTCTTTTGTATAACTATACATTTTACTTTTCAGTCCTATAAATTCTACTATTGGAATACCTGCTGCTTCATCTTTCATTTTTCCTATATACTTTTTTGTTCTCTTTAAAGTAAAAAGGAGAGTCAATAGAGTACTCACTGTTGTCAAATAAGTCCTTCTTCCTGTAGACATCATTATATACAGTACATCTGCTTTTATTTCATACATTAAGCTGTCTGTATCTGTGAACAGCAGCTTTACATTTTCATGTTCATATGTTTTCATTGCGTTATAATGAAAATCATACATAAGATTCTATGAGAGTTCCAGTATGCACATTCCAACATAAGCAGGTCTATTGAATGTTAATATTTCTTTTATCTTATGGACAGCAACAAGGTTTTCATTAAAGATTTTACTGCTTACATAAGTTGGTTTTGATACTATCTTTATTAATTTCTTTTTATCTGCAATTAATCGGACATCTACACTTTTTCTCAAGTTTTCCACAGTCTTTCCATAAACGGCATTATTCATCAGCTTGAAAAAGTCCTTCTCAAATGCATTCTTGGCATTTGTTCTCTTTTTTGTGTCGAAATCAGTATATTCTTTTAGCCATTTTGATTGGTCAAATTCTAATACTCTGTGGATCTTTTTCAATTTCATTCCTAAGGATAAATACAATTGCAAACTTCTGTTTCTTGTCATCTAATGTTGTTATTGATTTACTTACAAGCCCCACAGATATTTTGTATTTCTTCTCTATCATCTTACAATATTTGGGTAATTTGTCTTTCTTTATAGTGTTCTTTTCTGGTGCTAATGGACAGTTGTTATGCAGGTCATATAATTCCTTAGGATATTCCAACTCTACTTCTAATAGAAGTCCTTTTTCTGCATCTTCAATGTAATTATTCAACTGTACTTCATTTGGATCTTTCCATTTAAATCCACTAGTAGGTAAGGATTGGCACATTGTTTATCCATATAAATTATTAGCATCCTGATATATTATGTATTTGCTATCTTCATTCTTTTTATAGTTCTTCATATATTTATTATTTGTGGAACCATATCTGTTTGCAATGTAAGAAATACCACCTTGCATTCCTCTTTCAATAAATTGGGACATATCAACATTTGTATGTAATTCCAATTTAATACCAGTCATTTTTAACATATCCTGTGCTAATCCAGTAGAAGTGAAGTAATGGCATGGATCTAATGCATTTAGGTTTTTCTATAGTTTTCAAATACATCTGCTAATAAAAATATATCAGTTTTAAGGTACAAATTATGATATTCTCCTAAGTTCTGTACGTTGAAAGTTCTCCAGATATTTTGAGCATGTTTATATGCTTCATCTGTAATATGTCTGTAGTTCAATATACTATAGAATTGTTGTTTCTTTGGTAATTCTGTTTCTTCAAATCTATGGAAACTATCCATGTAATCATATGGATAAACACCTTTCTGCTTCATAAGATTAAAGTGTTCTATTGAAAATGCTTGTTCCAGCAAACAACCGGCAAGGTAATCTAAACTTCTGGACATAAATTGGAAACTATCCAGGAATATAAGATGGTTTTCTAACACGAAGGACATGTATCTTTCCATGTTATTTGGTATAACATTTATTTTCCTTTTGAATTTGCCAATTTCTTGCATTATAAAATGACTATCATATCCACATAAATTATGGAATATTACATTTCTGATGTGCAGAACCTCTGTATTTACCAGTGATATGGCAATGGTCTCTAACTCTGACATTGCATGATTTGAATTTAATACTGAAAATATGACAACTATCTGCTTGTTTAAATTTCTTTTCTTCAGCAGCTGTTATTTATAACGTCTTATTAAAATGCTTTTTCAATGTTTCTTGACACCATTTTTCTTCTTCCAACATCTTTTCCAGGAATTTATAGACTGGATTAGGCCCTCTATATAATTCTAGTGGTTTACTGTATTGGTCATCATAACAACATACTACTTTATAAGCATAACTGCAATCCTTATGTTTGATATGCATCAGTATATGAGCTGCCTGGATTATTTTTAACTCCACAATTGCTTCAAGGTCAGCATAAATAACAAAGGGTACTTCTAGTTTCTTATGATAGTTTTTCAATTGAACTTTTTCATCTTCTTTTGGCATATTTGGTTGGTCATTGAAAGGTGAGGACGTGCAATTTGGAGCTCCGTTTAAATTTACTAAATAAAATCCTACAAAAGTATACTTGATCGCCTCATGATACTATGGCTTTGCGATCTAATAACCTACACCTGGCATGGACAGGGGACTATGATTCACTCAAGCAATTCTTTGCCAAAGAATTACAGCTACCCAGAACCTGGAATCAACCAGGCAATGACAAGAAAGTACTTAAAGTCAATGATACTACAATCTCTTGGCGCCCAAGTAAAAGTGTCCTGCACATAGAAGGCAAAGAACTGAAAGCTATCACTCAACTTTTGTGTACTAAAATCGGTGGAAATATGGACGCAATCGAATCTGGGGTCATGAAAACGGTAAGCTCACTTTTAGTGAAGACTGTGACCTCGCAATCCCGGTTTTGTGAATGTAAGGAGATGCACTCAGAGATCGAAGCTCTTAAGTTCGGCCAAGATATTAACAGAATGGCAATTCAGTCTCTATCAGAAGTGATTGCTCGCATTACTGATGTTTTGTCCCAAAATCAAGAGGATAACGATAATAAACGTTAAAATATTAACAACGATACCAAAGGAATATTTAATAATTTGCAAGAACCAAACCATGAAATTGTTCAACACAATACATTCCATGCATCTGAAATGAGCAATGTTAATGATCCCAAAGTGGATGCGACTTATTCTCAAAACAATATCTGCCTTGATAATTCATCCTTGAGTTCCTCAACTAAGGAATCGATTACTGATCCTGACAGAGATACTTCAATCTTAATTATAGGCGACTCTATAATTAAACATGTTGACCCCAGAAAAATTTCCCGAAGAAAAGTTACAAAGCATATGTTCCCTGGTAAAACAGCAGATGAAATAAAAGCTGAAGTAAAAGCCATCAAAGTCAACTCACTCCCCTCGCACATAATAGTACACACCGGGACAAATGACTTCCCAGTGGACATGCCAAACAATTGCATTAACAACATCAAGAACTTAGCATTGAGTATCAGAGCAAAGTTCACTGGATCAAGAATTGGCTTATTGAGCATCACAGCGACACATGATTTGCATGGCTTGGATCAACGAGCCACAACAGTTAACAAACAAATACAAAAGTTTTGCACAAAGAATGACTTTGATTATATTAATAACAATAACATGGATAGAACATGTTTGAATGGTAGTAGTCTTCACATTAACGCTAAAGGATCAGCTTTTTTAGCCACCAATTTTACCAAGTTTCTATGGGGGCAAAATGGACTTAGACAACCTTGTCATGAAGGCCAAAGACAATGGGAGGATTTTCATAATTTTCCAACCTCCACGATGCATCTTCTACAGGACCTTCTGAGGTTAATCGCAACCCCACAGAGGAGATATTAACAAGTAAGAGATGTGACCCTAGCTCAGGTAAAATAGATGAATCACTAACAAATAATATACTTCATGAATTAGCAAATACAAAAGGTTTACATATTGCAAGTTTAAATATTAATAGCTTTTTAAACCATATTGATCAGTTGAGAATGATTATGCAAACTGTCTGTTGATATTTTCGCTATCAACGAGACAAAAATTGACGAGTCAGTGTCTTATAACGAAATAAATATTTCTGGCTATTATCTCATACGTAAAGATCGAAGTCGATATGGTGGTGGTGTTCTTTTGTACATCAGCAAAACTATACCATTCTCTGAACGAAATGACTTAGTTCAAAATCCATTAGAAATGATATGTATTGAAATTACTAAACCTTATAGTAAGTCACTTCCAATAAGTGCATGGTATAGGCCACCAAACTCTGATGGGCATTTATTTGATGAATATGAGACTTTTCTAAGGAAAAGTGACTAAGAAAATAAAGAAGTAATAATAATGGGAGATTTAAACTGTGATATCTCAAAATCTCCCCTTGAGGCCAGCACACAAAAGTTCCAATTTTTGTCCTCACTTTATCAGTTTGACCAGCTTATTAGTGAACCCACAAGGGTAACGAAAACATCAGCAACCCTGATTGATATTATGCTTAAGAATAAAGAAGAAAATATTTCAAAATCTGGAGCTATCCATCTTGGACTGTCAGATCACAGCTTGATTTATGCTGTCAGAAAATATTGTAGTCCAAAATCTTGACAAAACACAAGATACATCCGTAACTTTAAAAATTTTAATTCCAGAGACTTCCTTACTGATCTTGCATTTATGCCATGGGAGAGTGTAGCCTGGCATGATAACCCTAATGTCTGTTGGTAGGTATGGAAATCATATTACCTTCAGGTCCTTGACCGACATGCACCACTCAGATGTAAAAGGGTTAGAGGAAACACTCTTCATTGGATCTCACCGGACATTAAAAATCTGATGAGATCAAGAGACTTCCACAAAAAAAGGGCTGTTAAGCACAACTCTCAAAATCAGTGGGAAAATTCTAAATATTTATGCAACAAAGTTAATTTAGAAATGAGGAAGGCAAAAACAAACTTTTTTGTAGTAAAATTGAGGTTTCTGTTCAGTCTAAAGATATCAGAAAAAGTTGGAAAGTAATTAATAATCTTTGGGGAAAAAATAAAAAGTCAAGCAATATCTCTCAAATTAAAATTGACAATGTTATTGTTTTGGAAAATAATGCAATGGCTGAGTCTTTTAATAATTTCTTTGTCAATATCGGGGCAAAACTGGCCGCTGAAGCTTATGAAGATCATCGGAATATGGGTTCACCTGACAGGAAAAATTTCCGGCCAAGTGTTTATCATAATATGAACTTTCAGTTTTCCAAAATTAACAGGGATGAAGTAATTTGCCAGTTATATAACCTTAAAATCTCCAAATCAACAGGAATTGACAATATTCCTGCAAAGGCTCTTAAATTATCTGTGGATGTTATTGGCCCCTCATTAACCTGGATATTTAATCTATCGATTAAAACAGGAATTTACATGGATGATTGGAAAAAGGGTTGGGTACTACCCATTTACAAATCTAATAGGGAAAACTGTGAAAATTACCGCCCAATATCTACTGTATACTACCAATTATTAGTAAAATATTGGAGAGATCTGTTTTTAATCAGTATATAGATTTCTAAATGATAATTCCTTACTGTCCAAATATCAATCAGGGTTCTGACCTAAGCACTCAACCCTTACTGTGCTTATTCAGATGTGCAATTCATTATACAAAAACATGGATAATGGTCAGTTGAGTGGTGTTGTTTTTCTTGACATTCGTAAAGCTTTCAATTCAATTAATCACAAAATTTTATTACACAAGATGAAAAATCAATTTGGAATAATAAACACTGAATTGCATTGGTTTCAATCTTACCTAACAAATAGGAAACAGGTTTCCATTGCCAGTGGAACGATATCTTCTTCTAAGAGAATTGTTTGTGGTGTTCCACAGGGATTTATCCTTGGACTCTTACTATTCTTACTTTATATTAACGATTTTCCAGAATGTCTTGACAGAACGACTCCCTACTTATATGCTGATGATACTCAGATTTCCTCTACCACTAACGATTTAGCAGAACTTACCGAAAATCTAAATAAAGTCAGTGAATGACTCCTTGTGAATAAATTGCAGTATCATCCAACCAAAATTAAGATAATGTATATAGGTTCGAATTACAACATTAATACTGTGAGTCATGAGCCTTCTGTGATGTCGAATAATTGACAAATTCCTCGAGTTTGTTAATTTAAATGCCTTGGTGTTGAGCTCGATAAAAATCTTTGCTGGAAAAATCACATAGAAATGATTTGTAAAAAAATTGGTGCTCACATAGGCGTGATGATATGCATCAAGCCCTATGTTCCTTCTAACACTCTTAAAACAATTTATCAAGCATTGATACAACCGTACTTTGACTATTGCTCTCCCTTATTGGGAATTTGCAATAAGCAACTTAAAGATAAACTTAAAAAAATTCAAAATCACACAGTGAAAGTAATAACTGGCGCCTGTTACGAAGCAAGATCTGCTGATGTTCTTCATTCCCTTGCTTGGGAAAACTTAGATTCAAGATGATATGCCAGTAAATTAACATTGATGTACAAAGTATTGAATAATTATACTGGACCAAACTGGAGGGAGGCACTAATTATGAGCTCAGGAATGGTCACACCGATGTAGCACTCGCAAAACCAAAAAGAGAATTTCTTAAAAAAAGTTTCAATTATAGCAGGGCTAAACTCTGGAATAGTCTTCCTTCGGATATTAAACAAGCTGAATCAATTTACTCATTCAAAAATTTTTTGAAACAGAATTATACATTTGGTACCCACACTTAACTACCCATCCACTCAATAAGATGACAACTGTTAACGCTGGGGTCACACCTTACATATTTATTTACTTATATGCATTTTGTAAATAGTTAGTAATTAATTTTGTATATAGCCTTAACTTCTTCTCTTTATGTAATTTTATTTTCTTGGACGCCCCTCATGGAAATCAACTTTGTTGTCGAGGCTAGTGTCTGTAAACAAAGTTTTACCATACCATACCATACCATTTATTGCTTGCTTCCCATTTACAGTTATACAGTTCTTATGTTTTTCAAGAGTATCTTCACTGCAAAAACCCCGCAGACAATACATACAGAAGTGTTTTTTATCTTTGTGTTTTGTATAATTATACATGAATCTGTTAAAGTTGTTTATTAGAACATAATTCTTATAAAACAGTAAATTCATGACTTCCTTGTGCTTTTCTGTCAGCATAGCTGATATATAAATTGGAAAAGCTGAGCTGTTCTTCCAGCCAAATACATTTACATTTATATTATTTTGTTTTTCCACTTCTGGAATATCTTTTATCATTACAGGGATATTGACATTATTATAATCTAATTTATTGATAAATTCTTTGTCAGTATCTTTTACTCCCTGTGGATTTTAATATCTAATATGACACCATCTAAAACATTTGTTGTCTTTTATTTTGTAAATTAATAAGACCTTTTAAACTATTCTGCAAATCTTTTCAGTAATTTCACATTATAACTGCAATTTAATGGTTGATATTTAAAATTAATAAAGTGTTTTTCTATCCTTTCTATTGTCCATCCAGATATCAATAAAATTAAGGTTATCTGAACTAGCCTCATCTAATCCTATAGAGTGTGCAGATAGTATGGTTTTTGTTTTACTGTTAAAATAAGCAGTTTTATATATAAAAACTGTGCTGTTAGCTGTGCTGTACCCTACGCATTTACTTTCTTTCTTAAATGTTACAACCAGCGTTTGAATGTATTTATGCTGTGTTTTGTCAGATAAATCCTTTAGTGGTTCTCAAACTTCTTTGAATTCAATCCTTGGATCTTTATCATTTAATACTGCAATATTATAACTTTCCGCATAACCCTTTAATGCTTTTTCTTTCTTGGTAATAAGAACTGAGCTGACAGCTGAGCTGGAAGTCTCATCAAAAACAAATTTAATCTTATGACTTAGGATCTGATATTTTCCATAAAAATCGAATTACTAAGAATCTCTCTATTTGCTTCTGTTAATACTCTACTGATGGATGATTTGTTGTTTATGTATTTTATACTACTCTTAAAAGTTTTTCTTCTCCAGAGTTTCTTATTTACATAAGAAGCAACTTTTACTCTTACAAAAAATCTACCTATAACAGCTGAACTGTTATTCCTAAGAAACTCAATTGTTTCTCTATTAGCCACTTTAGAAACTGCAGGAACTGGGTACGGATTTGTATCCATATCCCGCATGGGAGTATGGGGCTGTTCTGGGGGACACACCAACACTTTAACTCAAAGTTATAAACGATTGATATAAGTATATGTACAACAATGGTCTTGAAATGGAATTGTTGTGTTCCTCTCCATACGAACAACTGGAGAAACTCACAAAATCTTAAGGTGGATTCTATACCAAGTTATTAAACAATGCGGAAGGCATATGCTAGACTAATCTGAAACGATAACCTTCGTGATTCTTCCAGCACAAAAATTTGTGGCATGCACTTCACTGGAGGAGAAAGGGTAGCCAGAAATCAACTGCCATCAATATTTCCGTGGACAAAAGAAGTCAACATCTGCAAAAAAATAAAAAACATGTTTTGCTGTCTTCTACATCAAAGGAAAGGACAGTTGACGGAGAAGTAAATGCCTCTATAACAAGGACAAGATGCAGGGTTTTCAGAGATGGCACAAACTACTGATGTGTTAACATTTGATGCCCCTGTTCCCTCGAAAGAAAATGAAACCCAGATTGAGAGTGCAGAATATTTGACTGAAAAGGAAACTCTCTGCCTTCAAGTAGAAAAGCTAAAAGCAATAACACGATCCTGTATTTGACAACGATGACTATAAGAGGAATGACAGAGATATTTAATTTTATGCTGGATTTGCAAACTATGAGACAATGGTGTTGTGTTTCAGTATACTGAAACCTAAACTTTACAACATTAGTTATGGAAGTCATGCAAGAAGTCAATTTGACCATGAAAGACCAGGCAGGCCTAGGAAACTATCACAATGGCAAGAATACACTACAGTTCTTGTGCATATATGCTTGGGCTTATTTGCAAGGGATCTGGCGCACCGTTTCAATGGTATTTTGTGCCTGGATATAGTTTATGAGAGCAGAGTTGGAGCCAGTTTGTATTTTGTGCCCAGCAAAGGAGCAGATCAAATACCATATGTCAGCTGTATTCAAGGAATTTTATCCTGACTTGATGTCAATCATTGACTGCACAGAAATATTTATGGAGTGCCCTTCTGGTTTAGATAATCAGTATGCATGTTATTCTCACTACAAATCCCATAACACAATGAAAGGCCTTGTGGGAATTACACCAAACGTGGTAATATAATTTATTAGTGACTTATATAGTGGTTTCATAAATGATCCAGAAATTGTCAGGAAGTCAGGGTACCTTGAACATTTGAACAAGGGTGATTTCGTCATGGCTGATAGAGGCTTCACCATTCAAGATGACTTAGCTTCTGTTGGTGCCCATCTAGTTATGCCCAACTTTCTTAAAACAAATAATCAGTTCTCCAAGGCAGAAAATCAACACAAAAAAATTGCAAGTCTGAGAATTCATGTAGAACGTTGTATGGAGAGGTTGAAAAATTGGCACTTTTTTGACTGACCAATTCCTATAACATTGCATGATATTGCACCTGATGTATGGATAGTTGTTGCTTGTATTTCTAACTTTTTTACCACCACTTATCAATTAAATAAACCTTGCAAGTTTGTCTTTATTTTTTTCATTTGAATGTGATAAATTCTAAACCTCATTAACAATTCATGGAAGGAACATGACGGAATTTAATGTTTAATCAATGTCTGTAAATTTTTTACATCCTAAAAACGGATGAAGGGCCGAGATGACAAATCTAGACTTTGACACTTTATTTCTACTCAAATATTCATATTTCTCTATGATTCTGCCTTCCCACTCCACACCTTCCCTTGTGGCATTGGTCTGTACATTGCCATTATACAGCAATATTGTTGCAACTGCTTTTGTAGGACTTGTATTATCTTTCAACAAACATCTTTTGGCTTTAGATACAGTTATTCTGGGTTGTTGAATAGAATACCATAACTCAGATTGCTGCTGCTCTCTTGTTTGTTTTTCTATTTCACTTTGGCTGGTGGAGGTAATGCTCCATGTTGAACTGGTAGGTTCATGCTTAGCCAGGGCTTCTTCACTTGTTTGCTCGCTGTCTTCTGGAATAACTGGGAGAATAATTAATGAAACTCCAATAAGTTTGCCAGTCTCTTGCTGCACTTTTTTGACCATTTCTAAAACTTCACCAAGTTTTTCTTTATTTACTGTCCTTTCATTTGGTGTAACCATCTTGGTTTCTGCTGATTAATTTTACTTTTTTGTCCTTGCCCTGTTCATGCTTAATAAATTGCTTGGATCCCACAGGTGAAGGCTGCACTTTCTTTTGGCATGGGACATTCCACTTGCATGGTTTTAAAGTACATAGAAGTTCCTGGTTCTCAAAGCTACATTCACTATCCCTTGTTTTGCAATAGCTTTCCAATGCAAACAAGCTACCTGTAACATGGTTATGTTGACCATCAACACCTGCAGGACAGCCACAACTTCCCCTGTACACAATTCCATCTTTTGTTAATACCATTGTGATGTTGTACACCTTCCCCTCTTTCATTGAAGGCAGAACCTTGCTGAGAACAAAGAATATTTGGTCTTGCCGTTTGGTAAACATCTGCAGGACATGACCAGACTTAAACAAATTGTATCCTTTTACCAAGGGTTTCTCTGTCGATAACTGCTTTTTTATTTACACATCTTCAATCATAAACTTCCATACAAAAGTTATGAGAAAACCTGGGTAGCAAGCTAAGGTCCAGCTCGAATCCAGACAAGGGAAAGTTTTCATCTGTTGAAGAGACATCAGCCAAAATACCAAGCTTCTGTTGTTTTCGGGCTAAGTTTACTCCATTATCAGGGTTGACCAGATTAAACACCAGGCCATTATCTACGTAATTTTTAACCCTACAAACAACAAAAATGGACCATTTATTGCAGCATTTACCTTTGAATAAGCTCACTCTTTCTCCCAGATATTTAGCACCAAAACATAATAGCCAGCACTTCAGAATCGCCACACTACATTGTTCGGCTGGCTTCAGCACCATAGCTCCTGGGATATCCGTTTCTTCCAACACCACGTTATCATCTGTTATTGTATCATCCATGTCATCATGCAAATCGTTCTTCTCATTTGAAATCTTTGTTGTGGAAATATTCTTTTCTTTGTATGCCATGTATGCCAATATGGACATTTTAATCTTGTTTGTAACATATAATTTGTAATTTGATGGATAATCACTAGACACTAAACACTTACAATTATTAATTTTATATTTCTGTAATAATTCTCTTTGTGAATCTGACAATTGCCCATTATTTTTAGGTGTTTTAAACTCAATACAAAATCCATTATAATGTTTATGTAAGTTAGTAATAATAAGATCTGGTTGTCCTTTTTGATAACCTTTACAAAAGGACCTGATTCTCTTATTATCAGTATCTTGTAATGTACCAAGTCCAACAATTAAAAGTGCATTTGGATAGAATTCTTTACATAACCAATTACTTTTGTGTGGAGGTCATATTAATTTTCTATTTTAAATACATTGTTATTTTTATTGTTAAAACTGTTATAAAATCCTTGTTTTCAAATGGAAGGAAGAACTTCACATGTAACCCATCATTTGAACTTCTTAGCTGTATCTAATTTTGATCTTAATATTAATGAATGACTACTGATGGGAACCGACATAATTATCGTGTACGTATTCTTCTACTCTGGCTCTAATGTGTCTACTTCTAAAATATTGGGACTTCTTCCTATTCAGCCAGATGTTTTCAACCCATTCTGGTACCACGTAACAGTCTCCTACTTCCCCACAAACATACCATTAATAAATTCATATTCAATTTCACACTGAGTACAAATGTTGTATTTGGTGTGTTTCTCATTTTTGTAAAGAGTCCAATTTGTCTATGTTTTTGGTTATTTCATCAAAAGTGAATCCACAGTCTAATGCTTTGAATGCTTACATTTAATATACATTATATTGCATGGATTTAGAATATTCGACTCAATAGGAAACCCCAACCAACACTGACAACTCCAATAGTAATGTACTGATATTCTTTCATTTCATCACTTGGTTTATAAAAATCATTTAATTGGGGTTATCTGTTAAACGTTTTTTCATTATATTGTATTGATTGAACCTGTCTTAACTGTTCAAGAGCTCTGTTTGTTTCCCTGATATCCTTATTGGCATCTGCTAATTGTTGTTTTAATTGCACGATTGTGTCGCATTCTTTGACTTCATTCTGATAAAATGCCTCTTTTGCCTTTGCCAATTCTTCTAGTGCTTTATTATGTCTTTTATTTCTGCTTCATAGCCATTTTTATCAAACGCTTTAAAAAGATATCCAGCACCAGCAAAACTGACTGCAGCAAATGTTGTTAGTAATAATGATCCTACTATACTTGCCATAATCTATATAATATATTACATTTTAAATGGATCAACAGGTAGATACTTTTTATCGTGTGCCCATTTTACAAGCATTGTACTAGCCATCCAAACAAGTGTTAGTCTTGCTGTAATCTTTGCCAAATCTGTCAAAGAAGGAACAGATTTTCCATCTCCAATGATCTAATTAATTGCTATTGAAATTCCAACAACGCCTGTTGATATTAGTAAAGAGTCACATGCTTCATTCATTAAATCTTTCTTGTTTACTGTTGACATTCGGTACATATAATAGATTACATTTTAAATGGATCAACTGGTAGATACTTTTTGTCCTGAGCCCACTTAACCAGCATTGTGCTAGCCACAACTCCAACTGCTAACTTTGCTGTGTCCCTTTACAGTGGTTGTGTCTGTTAACTTTTCACCCAGTAGCTTTTTTGATGCCATTGATAGTCCAACAACACCTGTGGTTACTTGGGCAGCGTCATACGCTTCGTTTGTTAACTCTTTCTTGTTTACAGTAGTCGTTCTGTGTATATAATAAAACATTAAAAATGTGTGTTAATTTATCTGATTCTGTGGAAATACTTAACATGTCTAAATAATGTCTTCTTGGATATGAATTTCTGTCTACAGTATTTACATCTGATGTGAATATATACATACAGTCGTTTAATTCCTTTGTGATTAGGTCATAGTCATTAGAAACTATACATTGATAGCCATTTTCTTCAGATCTATTACCTGCTTCTGTTGGTGTGATTTATCCCACCATTGGACTGAGGAGTTTTGAACTCTATGCAGAGACCATTATAATGCATATGGAGATTTTGAATAATCAGATTAGGTTGACCTTTCATGTATCCCTTTTTGAACGATTTAATGTGTTTATTTTTTGTATCTTGGTTTTCTCCAGAGTTTCTGGGTAAAATCGCCTAATGAATTGAACTACTTTAGTATGTAGATCATATTCATCTTCTATTTTGAAGGTGAGTGTGTTAGGGTTGTTGAACATCCTATAGTGTCCATACTTCCATATAGATGGTTGTACTTGAGAGAATACCCAATTCTGAAACACTTTTGCAGATTCCAACTTGGATCTAAAAATAAGTGCGTAAAGTCCAGGTTCCTTGATGAAAATGGTGTTTGATTGGACATTTAATGGGGGGCATTGAATCAGTGCCCCTTTTAAGTCCTTCTATTCCATCTTATAATCTTTATCAAGGTGATCGCGAATCGCATTTCTAGGACACTCATACCCCAATAATGTAGTGATCTCTTTACCATTGAAACAGATATTCTGCTTATTATCGGTATAAGCATCAAGGGATATATTCAAATCTTTGTTATCAAATTTCTTGACTGTTATATAAATTTTATTTCAAATGTCTGTTATTCCAAATTGTCTAATATGATTTCTGGCTGTTTTTTTCGTTCATTTAATAGTTTCAACATGTTTGGGCTCTCTTTCTTGTTGCACTCTATTGATAACAACTGGTTGTAAGGTCTCTCTTTTATACTCCTCTCTTCTATAATACAAAGAAGCAATAGCAACAGCCATTCGTATAAAACTGAAAACCAGACCATAATTGATATTAAAATCACCATTGGAGTTCTCTGACTCTATTATATCTGAATTTTTCTCTCTTTTGCAGCTTTAAATGTAGCAGCCAATCACTTTCCAGCTTCAACCCTCTTTGGGTCTTTTTTCCTTTTTCTCTTTTGTTATGTTTGGTGTTTCCTCACTCATGTATATATTATCAAATTTTTTATTTATAGATAACCAACCAGTTATTTGTGAGAATACTATAGGACCCCTATGAGCATTTGCAAGATCATCTATAAGTCAAATGTGAGATCTACTGCCAGTTACCCACCATATTATTGTCATTAACTTTACGTGGTTTTGGTTGATTCTCTAAATGTATTCTATTAAGATCCTCTAGCATAATGTCCATCTCTATAGTTGTTTTTTACAACATCATACAAAATCTCTGACCTTAATCAACAGACTCTTTAATTTCAAACTCATTATATATTACCATATATTTTATCATTTTTTAGACATTCCGTTAATGGGTGGGCACAAATCAGTAACAACATCATCTATTATTTTTAGATCACTCAGAAATATCAATTCTTCGTATGTCATACCACATAAAAATGATTTTGACTGTGTCAGAATTTTTTGATATGATGTATTAGTGTATCTGTACATTTCTGCCTTAGTTTTGATTTTACTTTTTGATAAATATCCTTGGATTAAAATACCTGGACCACTAATACATCCTAAAATAATAGGATTCAAAGTTACACCACCAACTATGGTACCGGACACTGTTAACCCAAGACTTACCATTTTCAGAGACAGATTTACTTTTTTTTAGTTTCTTGTACTTCCATTTATAACACGTGTATGCTGTAGCTTATTGTAATGCACGTGCCACTGCTTAAGTTTCATAATCTCTTGATGTGATTAAAATTGATATTGTTTTTCTTCATATATATTAACCCTTTCCCTACTATGCCGCCCTGTACCGCCCGCTACTGCTTTACAAAATTCTGACTCTCTCTCTACCCCTAGAGAGCCTGTTTGTAGCTCGTATTGTTCTAGATTTAATTATCAAGCATTGACCAATCAAATAGCAGTTACTGTGCATAATTTGCTACCTTTGTCACACTAAAATATGATCTTGAATTACACTTGTCATCGATTTCGAAAATCACAATGGCATCCCAAGGTCACGAAATTGCGACAGTTTCAGCTGAGGAATACAATGCTTATTTTTGGATATTCTGACTCAGAAGTTGAGGGAGATTCGGATATTGACCTACCTTTTTCTGAAGATGAAAGTGAAAGCAGTGAAAGCGAAGAAGGACAAGATAAAGATGAGTCATGTTGGACAGACCAGCTGACTAACATCGAGGTTGGTGATTTTGTTTTGCCCACAGGAATATCGCTCAGGCTGTCACATGAAGCTAAAGAAGTTGATTTATTTAAGCTTCTCATTGATGATGGCATCATTGAGCACATTGTAACGGAAACAAATTGTTACGCTCAACAGAAGCTCTCAGAAAACCCCCAAAAGCTCAACAAGTGGAGAGAGGTCACCGCACACGAACTTAAAGCATATTTTGGAGTGTGCATCATAATGGGGATAAATTCATTGCCATCTACTGCTGATTACTGGTCTGCTGATAAGTATATTGGAAATATGGGGATACAGAAAGTGATGACAAAGAATCATTTTGAAGAAATAAATTGTTTTCTCCACCTGAACGACTCAGCAGTTCAACCCCAACAAGGTGAAGACAACTATGACCGTCTTTACAAAGTTCGACCGATTTTGTCCCACTTCAATGCCAAGGTGAAAGAGGTCTACAGTCCAACTAAACATATTTCTGTAGATGAGGGTATGATCGTTTTCAAAGGAAGACTGGCATTTCGGCAGTACATTCCTACTAAGCCCGTTAAATACGGCATCAAAGTTTGGATGGCAGCAGATTCATCCAACGGTTTTGTCATAAACCACCAGGTGTACCTCGGCAAGGAAAACCATCATACCCGTGAAAATGGCCTTGGATATGATGTCGTAACTGATTTGATAAGGCCATTTTTCAACAAAAACCACCATGTCTATTTTGACAATTTCTTCTCGTCCCCAAAGTTGTTGGAGGATCTTTTGAAAGAAGGAACATACGCATGTTCAACAGTGCGTGTTGATCATAAAGGATTGCCATCATGTTCCCGTCAAAAACTCCAAAGGGAAGGAGACATACTTTGCATGCAGAAAGGAAACCTAGTATACACCAAATGGCATGACAAAAGAGATGTTAACATTTTGTCTTCTAACGTTGATCCTTTTGCTCCGCCTGTGGTAAAAGAAAGACGAAAGAAGAATGTAGAACTTGTTCAAGTGCAGAAACCAAACTGTGTTGAACACTATAACAAATACATGGGAGGAGTTGATCATTCTGATCAACTTCGGTCTTATTACAACACTTGCCGTTCATTCCACAAGTGGTATAGGTATCTGTTTTGGTTTATTTTTTATCTCTGTCTGCAATGCTTTTATTTTATTCAAAGAAAATGTTCCACAGCCAGGAAGAAGAACACTTGTTGCTTTTCGTCTTGCACTCGCCAAACAACCCATTGCTGGCTATTCAAGCCGTTCAGATAACAGAAAGCGATCGCAGAGAGCAGCTTCTCTCGGATTAGCAACTAGTCCTGAGAATGCCCATGGACATTTCTTGACTAGAAGGGAAGGAAAAGCACGAAAGAGACACTGTGTTCAGTGCAAGAATGATGGGAGAAAGATCGCAAGTGATCGAGCGAGAGAGACAGTGTACAAGTGTGCACCATGTGGCATTGCGTTGTGCAAAGATCCTTGCTTCCTCCGCTATCATACATTGTAAATAATAGTTTAGTTGTCTTTTTCATTATGTATATATAAATATATTACAAATCTGATTTAATATCCAAAACAAAGCTGTATCTTTTCTGTATTCTTCAATCAAATTTGCCTATTGTTATGGCACCAAATTTTCAGATGCAATTATGCTCACTTAGACAATCCAGTTGATCAAGTTAATGAGAAATTGTCAATGAGTAGCAATCTAATTGTTTATTTTTGTGTGTTTGCATGTGTGTAGTACTCCTTAAATCTACTGAGCATATATATGTTTTGATTTTCACTACAAAATACAGAGAGTCCCGTAATTGACTTCAGAAAAACTGATGTCGTTTGTCTCCCCAGGGGTCAGTAGGGAAAGGGTTAAACTGTATTTAATAGCCAAAATCAAACTTATTGCAAAGTACGTGATGATGTAGTAGAATGTCTTTTTCAGCTATCAATTTATCTTCATAAGTAGTAAGGGTGAAAAGGCCTCTATACAAAAAAAATTACAAATCAGAGAGCCGGATTTTTTGAATGGACCAATGGGAAGGGCAGATTAGAGATTAACGTCGGGTCGGGTGACCTCTAATTTTTCTATTGTTTATTCATAAGCAAATTTTAATGGGTGACCACTCCACGCAATGGCAGGCTTATTCAGAAGCAAAGTAATGGCAAAGATTTGGCGAAGTGAAAAGTGACCATTGGTGAATTTCTCAAAGCTTTCCAACTGGTTTTTCGGATCTTGTGGTCGATAGCAAAGTCAGTTTGGGATGATTTTTCGCACACTTGTTCTTTTCATCGCCATGAAGACTTCTGTGGAGTTAGTTTTGTGGTTTGGAATTTTTGAGACCAAGCGAAGCAAAGTCTTGTTGAAGTTCAAAGATCTTGTTTGTGCGAATACCAACAGTCAAAGACGAAAAATTTGAATAATCTGAAACATGTCAGTTGTGTTTTGACAGGTTCTCAAGTGGTACTTGAGTTGATTTGCATAACCCAAATTGTTTTTTCAAATTTTGTGTGTGATAGCAAAGTCGGATTAGGATGATTTTTTGTAAAGTTGTTCTTTTCAGTGTTGGGAAGACTTCTGTGGAGTTTGTTTTGCGATTTGGAAGTTTTTGAGAGCTAGCAAAGCGAGTTTTTGTAGGCAAAGCTAATGGGACAGCTAATGCGATGCAAGTTCTTCAGATGGTCTGTGACATGTCAACTTTTGACAGCTGCTCTCTTGAAAAAATTTGAATTTGAAGTCAAACACTTAGAAAAGTGTGATTTTTAAGTGGATATTTTAAGATATGCGTGTTTTAAAGTGATTAACAAACTTTGTTAGAACCAGTTCAACTTGAATACAAACGATGAACGAATATTAATCGACAAAGAAAGGTGAGTTGTTATAAGTGTTTTAATATTAAGAAAAGTATATAAGTAATACAAATATAATGAAGTAGTTGTAGCAAGAATGATGACTACATTAGGATCAATTGGAGATTGGAGAGTTCAAGAAGGCGTATCAGAGTTCACTGATAATTATTTGGTGGTTTAAATTATGTAATTCGGAGTTTACTTTCTTTCTCAATGCCTTGCAACAAATTGTGTCTTCGACAGAGATTCACCAATGCCAGCAACTGTCTTCTTTTTCCAACATTCGAATGACGAGCTTGCTTTTCTCTCATGCAATGCTACCTGACTGGCTGGAGTTTGATTGTAAAAGAAGCTACGTAGTTGAAGAAGCTCAACTTGGTGTTCTCATTTCCTTCCACCTGATTTTGAGTAGAAGGAAGAGGAAAGAACTTGAAGTTGAACTTTTTGGTGACGTAGAGGGAAAACAAGTCATTAGCACACATTGGCTGGATTGAAGGACATATTACTTACAAACAGTTACTAAATCTGTTGAGGAGAATAAAAAAATATCTTGTACCAGAGGATAAGGAGGATTTCTATAAGGTTAAAAAATTTCGTTTATTTTTTGTTTTCCTGGATGAAAGGAATTCTTTATTTCTTATGTCGAAAACATCAAATCACAACCTGTCTTCGTCAGAGCCATCTTGTGTTCCTTTACTAACATTCAATCAACCAGCTTGCTTTTCTGTCATGCACTGGCACTTGACTGGCCAGAGTTTGATTGGAAAAGAAGCAGAAAGATGTGGAAGTTTAACTGATTGTTCTTCCTTGCCTCTGATTTTTAGGAGTCTGGGGAAGAAAATAACTCGATGTTGACGTTTTTTTAGTGATAGAGAAGGAAAACAAATCCTGGCCACGTTGGTTGGATAGGACAAAAAAAAGTTAGCCCTCAACAAATTTGTGGAGATGACTTTTAAGATTTAATAGTCAGATTTGAAAGAGGATAACTTGCTTAGTTTGTTTGACCAGTCTCTCTAAGTCTTGGAGTACACCATTTTGACAATCAAAGGCATAAAGACTTTGGGTTTGCCAAGTCTGAGCATGAGAAATTACAGTAAGAGTTGCCGAATTTAATAGAATAATTTGGATCTTCATAATTCTAACTGCAAAATTTAATAGAAAATTTCTCTTTGCTCAGAGGTTGCAGAAGTTTGTCAAATTTTTTACACTTTGCAAATGGCAAATGTCTAAATTGGTGAAATCCAGTTCTTGTAGTGACATACGACCAAACAAACGTCAATTCTCTATTCAGTAGTATTCCACTTTACTGAGGACCTGCTTGGAGAGAAATTTCTTTCTGTCTGGTTTCTGTTTCTTATTTTCTGTTTTAAGTTTCAATGATAAATTGTAGCATATGCAGGATGTAGTGAGTGGACATAGAGGGAGATAAACAGATAGATCAACATGTCCAGGTTCTTTGGGCTTGTTTTGGTACTTGGATTTGTATATCAAAGCACCAATTGAGGTATGCTGGATTTGTTTCATATTCAAAGTGTCAAACAAAGCCAAAAAAGAAGCTTTGAAAATATCAATCTATATCTGACTTTCTCTTGTACAGCTTTCATGAGCAAAGGATGAAGTGGAGTTGAGGAACATGTTCTGTCGGACTTTGTTTTGGTTTCTTTGAATAATGTAGATCACCATGAGATTGACTCTGGACTTGCTCCAATATTCAAGGTACCAAACAAGGTAATTGAAATATTGAGATCCTGTTTCTGAACTCAAAACTTTGTATCTTTGCCTGCATACTGCCAAGTGAAAGTCAAGATAAGAGGAAGAAGAAAATACTCGTCTTATTTTCGACTTTGGGAATGTAGACTGTGTGTGTGTGATATTTTCCTCATTTTCAAAGTGTTGGAAGTCCATCCCAAAAGCATTGTTGGAAAATGGCACTTCCACGGGGATAGTATCATTACACACATTTCCTGCTTTGGTTCATGCTGTGTATTTTCTTCTCCAGGTTGGATATTCTTGGAGAAAATTCACAACAGATTTGGAAAACTACAACTGCTCTGTCGCTTACAAGAAGTGGCATTTTCTGATCCTGGAAAATATAAAATGCTAAATGTCTCCACAACAGACTGACTGATATGTATACTTAACAATTGAACTACAATGGATGAACTGGAAAATTCAGAAGGCACTCTGAGGAAGTTGCAGTGGCATATAAGAGGTGAACTTATTTACAAAAAATGAAGGGAACAAGGTCTGAAGAATTTGAAGAATGAACTTGCATAGTCCTGGTTTGTGTGACAACATTTCAGAACAATGCAGAGTTTAAAAAGAGAAGAAGAATCAAAGAAATTGTATAGTCTTGGCATGTGGGGTATACATGTCAAAACAGTATAAGCGATACAAATAATCAAACATAGGTTTAGTATTCTAACATGTTTTGTGATGTATGTGGACATCTCAAAACACATTCAAATAACCAAAGAGAATGTTTAGTATTTGAAGAAAAAGAACAAAACAAAAAGCTCTAAATTCTTTACATCAAAAACAATATCTAAATTTGACCCATTATCTTGTCAAGTGTTACCCAAAGCTGGACATTTTCTTTCAAAATCTGCATCCATGGGATGCAGACAGACAGAGATTCTGACCCACATCTGACCTTTCTTGAAACGTCTTCTGATGTAAGTGTGGTCATATCATCTTGCCATTGCATAACTCACTAAATATGATATTATATAAATATGATATTATGATATTTATATATATAAATAATCTTATCATATTTATATTATAATATAAATATCAAGATATTATGTATAAGTAAATTTCATCTTACTAAGTGTAGATGTTTGCAAGCTTGGATATATGTATGATGAAAAGTTTGTTCTCAAGCTTTTATCTCAGAAAATTTCTGAGCTCCCCAACGGGAATCAAACCCATGTCTCCCAATTGCTGGTACAGTTGTTTTACCACTAGACTATAGGGTCTCAGACGGCAAGCATGATGTTAATTAGAGACCTGGTTCATAATGTTGATATGCCTCTTTTGTACTTGAAAGCTGAACATACCTGTAATGTGATATTATGTTTAAGTAAATTTCATCTTACTAAGTGTGGATGTTTGTAAGCTTGGATATATGTATGATGAAAAGTTTGTTCTCAAGCTTTTATCTCAGAAAATTTCTGAGCTCCCCAACATGAATCGAACCTGTGTCTCCCGATTCCTGGTACAGTTGTTTTACCACTAGACTATAGGGTCTCTTTCTCAAGTACAAAAGAGGCATATCAACATTATGAACCAGGTCTCTAATTAACATCATGCTTGCCATATGAGACCCTATAGTCTAGTGGTAAAACAACCTTACCGGCAATCGGGAGACATAGGTTTGATTCCCGTTGGGGAGCTCAGAAATTTTCTGAGATAAAAGCTTGAGAACAAACTTTTCATCATACATATATCCAAGCTTACAAACATCTACGCTTAGTAAGATGAAATTTACTTATACATAATATCACATTACAGGTATTTTCAGCTTTCAAGTACGAAAGAGGTATATTAACATCATGCTTGCCGTCTGAGACCCTACAGTTTAGTGGTAAAACAACCGTACCGCCAATCGGGAGACACGGGTTCAATTCCCGTTGGGGAGCTCAGAACTTTTCTGAGATAAAAGCTTGAGAACAAACCTTTCATCATATATATATATAAATATTGTTTGTTATATTATATATTGTTTGTTATAACGTCTATAAAAGTTTACCGTACAATCAAGTTGTAAAAGATGATTTACTTGAAGTCCTTCAACATGATTTACAGCTTAAATAAAGTGTTGTAATGTTCCATTCAGTACATAGACTATCATGATAATCTTCATTGTTCAAATCATTAGAAGACACTTCTTTTGGTTTGTTGTGACATCTATAAGAGTTTACGTACAGGTGTTTTATTATAAATTAATAACTGATTGAATATTGTCTTAACAAAGTTGTAATTATTAGTAAACAGTAAAATATTTTACAGTATGTACATTGTACAGATAGATCAACAATATAAACAGGTTCAAGTAAATGATAAATCAATTTAATTTTTCAAATTCTACAGGGCTTTTATGGGTCATTGAATATTAAATTCTTCTGGAACATTGAACAATTCTATCTCAATTTTCTAGTTTGTTGAAGGCACTGATGAACATGAAAAATGTTATAAAAATTGTACCTACATTACTCATAACCTTGTTGTTTCTAGCTTTTCAAGGTCATGGATTTTTGTAAATATGATCAAGGAAAGTCATGGAATTTTGATGGACCAATAGCATACAAACCCTAATTCTATTATGTAAATATGATATTTCAGCATGAGACATTTTATACAGGGATTGAACATCAGAACAATGATTCTTGAGATGTTTTTTACTAAGAGAAAAATTAACAAATTTTTCATTAAAGTAATTATGTAATAAAATATTTTCTGTTTCTTTGACACAATTTGTTAACTATATCTTTTTATCAACCATTGTTAAATAGATATGTAAAACCTTTTGTTATTAAATATTCCATTACCTACTGTAATGTAATCATATCCATTTTAACAGTGTGAAATAAACTTAGTGTGTCAGTGTCGGTCCATTTGAATGTCAAGGTTTTACATTTTGATTCTCTACTGAGTCCATTAAAGTTTAATTTGAAGAAAATGAGAGAGATATTTTGTTATTGCTGTCTTTGGTTTGTTCTCATTAGTATTAGAGACCTTCAAGCCTGCTGCACACAAGAGCTGTTAGCTGAGTTAATCACATAACGAAGCCATGAGGAAAAATCTATCATTTTAATTTTTTTTCCTTGTGAGGAGAAATACTCAGTAGATCCGTGGATGTTGCAAGTTGTACACTCAGCTGTCAATATCCAATAGCAATGAAAATATGTATTTTGTTCACATGAGAAGTATAACTAACATGGCAATGTGGCAAATATGCCCCAGTCATCCAAGTTTAAGGACAGAGATTGGCAACAACAATCCTTGCAAGAAATAGCGAAAAAAAAAAAAAGTCAATCAAAACGGTTGCGTTATTGTGAGTATAATTTTGTACAAACTGCTATGGTCATATGTTGTAACTTCATCTGAAATTTTATCACTGATTTTTATTCACAAGCTAGTAAGAGATCCTTAAAATATATTTATCTCTTTGTCTTCCAACAGTTGACTGGGTAAAAAGTAAATTGAGATTACTGAGAAACAGCTACACAAAAGCAAGAAAACCACCACCATCTAGCAGTGCTGGGCAAAATCCTGCAAAATTAAACTTTGTGGCTTCTGAAAAAATACCAGTTCCTAGACCTGTATGTTGCCATCAGATGAACAATATCTAACTTAGATGAAGTATTTATATTTTTTAGCAAAGTTTGCAATAGATATAATTAGTAACTTTTTACCCATATGTATATGAGCAGTTTATAATACAGTAGGGTAAGCCGGGGTAAAATGGGACAAAATCAACAATTTAGTTTTGCCTATACCAACAATACTTTAAGACAGGTTCTACAAACATTGAGTGACTAACATAAAGGCATGGAAACATTTAGGCAACTGCTAGGAGCTGTCATATTTTTTTTAAAAAATTAAAAGTGTCCCATTTTTCCCATGCCTGGGAAAAATGGGACAACCATAGAAATCACTCAAATGGCCCATTTTCCCTTTTCATGGGTAAAATGGGACATTTTAAGTGTCTGATATTTACCTATTGATATCAGTTTAGACAGGTATTTCACTTTAAAACTCTGCTTTGTATCATGCCAGAAAGACAAGAAATGCAAAAAAAAATTTTAATGTTTAACCGAAAACATAACAGGTTTTGGGCTTCACCTTATTTTAATAACAGCCTCAATCTTGAAAGTATTCACAAAATAGAAATTAGGGCATTACTTCTTTCACCAAGGTTTTGTAAAGGTTTTGAAAGGTAAAAAAATGCTTTTTATCTTATGCTCATTGCATTTCTCAACAACATAACAAAGAATAACAAATCTCATAATATAGAGTCTAAGACTAAAGTTTTCTAAAATGGCAATGTTTAGTTACAAAATTGACATGGATTGTAATGGTCATCAACACATTTAAGGTGATACCATCTGTTTCATTTGTCACATTGGGTCCAATCAACAACTTCATCCTCATCCTATGATTCTTTGTCATTGCTTGGTGGGTCTTCTTTGTTGTATATGTAGCAAATATTTTCATCAACATCATTATCTTTGCTGTTATTTACCATTTTTTTCTTCTTTTTGGAGGTCTGTTTCTGCTTCTTATTTTGTTTTCGTCCTTCTTCCTTTCTAAGATGTTCGAATGATTCTTCATATGTCAAACATTCACCATGTTCTTGTTGCACACATTTTCTTCTTTTTCTTGCATTTTGTAGAGCAGTTGATGTTAGTTTACTCTGTTGGTTTAATTTTAGCAATGATAGCTTTACAAAGAACTTTTCTTGGTGTAACTGGCTCAACCACAGGAGTGGTTGCTGTAGAATTATCAGTCAATCTTGTAGTATCATTAGTAATGTTTAATTGGACACCATTTTCCTCTCGTGTTTGTGTACTGGTGCTTACAGGGATCAATGTGGATGATGGCTTGATTCTAGATTTTGGCACTCTCTCTTTATCTAGTGGACATAAACCAGCTTTGTTGAAGCCAGCAGTGATGTTGTTGGGCTTCTTTACAAAAGCTTCTTTGTACAACTCCTTCAAAAGAGTTGGAAATGCTGGCTTTGTCACAGTTTGCTGTCGAGACTACCTGTAAAACATTTGAAAAATCTGATACCAAACCTTTTTAGCAGGACCATAGACTCCGACATCCAGTGGCTGTAAGGCGGAGGAAGACAAATTATATGGACATTAGCTTCTTTTGCCTTAAAAGCTGTGTCATATGTAATGTGTGAACCATGGCCATCAAAAAATACCACAATTGGTTTTGGTATATCAGCAACATACTTTAAACCATGCTTCAAAAATATAGTCTTCCATCCATCCATTTTGGGTGATGTTGTAGGATGTTCCCTTCATCAAAAACCTTAGCTGATGTCCCTTTATAAATGACATATGGTGGTGTGTAGTTTCCTGCTGCATTACCACAAAAAAAGCAGTGTACATGGTTTTCCCTTCTGTAGGAAGTACCATCTGTGCATTCTTTGTGCCTCTATGATAAAAGGCATTTTTTTCTTGGGATCTAATGACAAACCAGTCTCATCTAAATTAAAAAATCTTTCAGGCATGTCTTTTATGCCCAATGTATCCAGAAGATTTTCTAGCATCATAAATAATCCATTAAGTACCTTCTCACTGAGGTCTTTGGAATATACTACCATCACATATTCTGGCTTCCTTTGTGACAATTGATGCTGGCAGCATTTTTGAAACACATTTAACCATTGATCTCCTGGCATATTTTCTTTGAAAGGACTTCTAATGTCCATTTCTTTAGTAAATGTTAAAACAATAAATTTAAGTTGACTTTTATGAATTGGCCAACCCGAATCCCCCATGAATTAAATTGCATCCACTAATAGTTCTTCAGTCTCCAAAGGAATTGTAGTTTTTTTGCCCAGATCCAAAGTTTGAAGTGTTTTTATCATTAACCCATCTGGATAGAGTTGTATGTAGAATACCTGTGGTCTGAACCACTTTTCTCAATAACTCTGCTCCACTTTTTACCAACAACACAGCACTTTTTAGATCTTGCTCTGTGAAATTGCATGTTTTCTTTTTCGTGTAGTTACGAGGCATTTATGATGCCTTTTATTGTTTATTTCTGAAAAATAAGAGCATTGATTAAAATTATGAAATCAGAAATGAAATACAAAATAAATGACCACAACCAATGCTTTTTGTAGCCATCGTACAAAACCCATCAAACAATTCAAGCAAAGGAAACATGATATCATGTGCAAGTTACATGATGAGTGCATTTATTCAGGCCAAATATATATCCACTTCCAAGCGCAACAAAGCAAGTCTAGGCAAGTCAGAGCAATATATATGAATTTATAGAATTTCCTTCATATATGTTGATAAAATGACATTGCTGGCCAATTTCAGTAACTATAATTATGGTATTTGTACACTTTTACTTGATCCCAACATTGAAATGCTGTCAAAAATCCTAAATATATTAGCCTTTACCATTCCATAAAAACAGAAAAATTTACAAGTATATATAATATAAATTATAGTAAAAACATAGAGTAGACCATTGTCAATCATTCTGATCACTTAAGAGTGGTGTGAATTAAGTGTCCCATTTTACCCTGGCTTACCCTAGTTTTTTACAGACTACACATATATTCTTGCCATGGTACAGACCCAGCACCCAATAAGAAATAACTTGTCAACTCAGACTGAAGATGCTTGTAACCCAACCAATTGTGGATTGCAGATGTTTAGTATCTTCAATATCTTGGCCATTCATGCAGTTCTGCATACTGTTTTAACCATGACATTGTATAACAGGCAGCAAAAATAACATAAACTACTATTTCAGGGGCAAGGTGGATAGTTGTTCAAAATACTCTAAATTGACTGGCCAAAATCCAGAAGAATTTCTGGTCATAAAGGGATTAGCTTCTTCGATCACACAAAGCAGTGATAGAAAAAAGGCAAAAATGTTTGAAGGTGGAGAATGTGAATCTTTTGGAAGCTTTATGAAAAAACTAGAACACACAACAAGGCACATTGTGCAACATGTAAATAATGTATTATTTCAGGATCAAATGATTGTTCAACAAGCATATACAGCAGCAGATTATTACCCCAATGAAAAAGGCTGATTTCTTACTTGTTTACATTTATGACTTAAAGTTAACTGATATTTACATAATTGAGTTTATAATATACATATATATATATATATATACATATATATATACATATATATATACATATATATATACATATATATATACATATATATATATATATGTATATATATATATATATATATATATGTGTGTATGTATATATATATATATATATATATATATATATATGTGTGTGTATGTATATATATATATATATATATATATATATATATATATACAATGGGCAGCTTCGATGGCGCCGAAGTTTGCAAACTCGTAGGACTTTTTATCCTCAACCACTTGAACAGTAAATTCGGGAAAGAAAACATTGGCCTCTATAGAGATGATGGTTTGGCTATCATGAAAAACAAATCGGCACGTTTGGCAGACAAAACAAGAAAAGAATTACACAAAATTTTCGAAAATTTCGATCTCAAAATCACCGCTGAAGCGAACTTGAAAATAGTTAATTTCTTAGACGTTACTTTCGACCTCAACACCGGAAAATTTAAACCATTTCGGAAGCCCAATGACGATCCTCTATACATAAATAAGCATTCTAACCACCCACCTAGTATCTTAAGGCAACTCCCTACAGCAATCAACACGCGCATTGCATCACTTTCATCAGATGAACAGACATTTAGGGAATGCGCACCGATGTATCAGAAGGCACTCAAACACAGCAGTTTTGACCACGACCTCAGTTACATTCGATATACACCTCAACAACCACGTAGAAATAGGCAACGTAATATCATTTGGTTCAACCCACCATACAGCAAAAACGTCCGCTCAAACATCGGGCGCGATTTCTTAGGCTTCATCAATAAACACTTTCCTCCACACCATAAACTTCATAAGATTTTCAATAGGAACACAGTCAAGGTTAGCTATAGCTGCATGAACAACATTAAATCTTTTATCACACGACACAACTCACGCATAATTAGGAAAAACAAACCACAAAATAGGGCCACTGAAAACTGCAACTGTAGGAACAAGGACGCATGCCCACTTCAGAAAGAATGCTTACCCAAGGACATAGTATACAAAGCATCAGTCACAACATGCAACACGAACACCACAAAACACTACATAGGGATGACATCTAAGACATTCAAAGAGCGATATCGTAACCACACTAAGTCTTTTCAACACATAAAATATTCTAATGAAACGGAGCTTTCTAAACACATTTGGAATTTGAAAAACAACAAACAAGATTTCACCATAAAATGGTCTATTTTAAAACACGCTATTTCATATTCAGGAGGATCAAAACGATGTAATTTATGTCTAGAGGAAAAATTTTCTATTTTGAACGTAAAAGATAAAAATAACTTGCTAAACAAAAGATCGGAAATAGTTTCGGCCTGCCCACACAAGGTCAAGTTCCGCATAAACAACCTAAAACAAAAACAAAATCCCCCTATTGTTCCACGCCCTAACGCCCACATTCCGGCCTACGCATAAAAAGCTTCCTGGTTTTGAAGTTCGTCAGTCACCTGAAGATTCTTTCCCAAGATGAAACAGGCTGTAGTGACTTTTTGAGGTAAGCGATATAATCCCATTTGCTCTTTCTTTGCGTTATTGAGCCCTCTTTGCATTTCGTAAACCTAAACGTTCACGTATATATATATATATATATACATACACACACACATATATATATATATATGTATGTATATATATGTATGTATATATATGTATGTATATATATGTATGTATATATATGTATGTATGTATATGTATGTATATATATATATATATACATACATACATATATATATATATATATATATATACATATATATATATATATATACATATATATATATATATATACATATATATATATGTATATATACATATATATATATGTATGTATATATGTATGTATATATGTATGTATATATGTATGTATATATGTATGTATATATGTATGTATATATGTATGTATATATGTATGTATATATGTATGTATGTATGTATGTATGTATGTATGTATGTATGTATGTATGTATGTATATATGTATGTATATATGTATGTATATATGTATGTATATATGTATGTATATATGTATGTATATATGTATGTATATATGTATGTATATATGTATGTATATATGTATGTATATATGTATGTATATATGTATGTATATATGTATGTATATATGTATGTATATATGTATGTATATATGTATGTATATATGTATGTATATATGTATGTATATATGTATGTATATATGTATGTATATATGTATGTATATATGTATGTATATATGTATGTATATATGTATGTATATATGTATGTATATATGTATGTATATATGTATGTATATATGTATGTATATATGTATGTATATATGTATGTATATATGTATGTATATATGTATGTATATATGTATGTATATATGTATGTATATATGTATGTATATATGTATGTATATATGTATGTATATATGTATGTATATATGTATGTATATATGTATGTATATATGTATGTATATATGTATGTATATATGTATGTATATATGTATGTATATATGTATGTATATATGTATATATATACGTATCTATATACATATACATGGTTCTTCAAGATATTGAAGAACCATTTTGGCCTATGTATGTATGTATACGTACACATATAAACATATACATATATACTGTATATATACACACGAAAATCATAAGCATATTGGATCTATATGTGATAGACACATGTGCCTTTACATGTGAAGAAGTTAAATTTTTTCGGGTTACAAAAGATAAATTTCCAAACTTTTTTTGGGAAATAGTGTATTAGGGGGTTCATTTTATAAGACATTTAAAAAACTCACAGTTCATGCTTTATCAGGTCTAAAACACTTGGCTATCACCTTGTGTTTTAAATCCTGATAAAGTACTCCTCTTTGATTTTTAAATATTACATATGTGTGTGTCTGTGTGTACACGTAATACCCTATGTAAAAACTTATTTTTTAATTTAGGTTGTTAATTTTTTGACATAACATTTTTTCTGATTGATGGGGCCTGCCATACTAAGAATCTTTTTAAACAATCTGACATCTCGATGATGGTATTGCCTGAATGTCTCTGGGTCTTAAGCACTGAGTTCCTGATGGAGATTGGCATATACACCACTTCCAGGTCTCATATGGTGATGGTGACTTTGCATTGACAAAATTATAAGAGCAATATGAGTAAAACTTACATTTGTTACCTGGTGCAAATTACAAATAGGAGCTCAGTACTTTACTCAACATTTGCAAGGAGAACATGCCACAGGGCCAACAGTCTTGCAAGGTGATTAGCTCAGCTAACAACTTTTGTGTGCAGCAGGCTTTAGATTCATGTTCACTGCAAAATGCAAGCTGCAGTTTGAGGTCAGCCACTTGACATTTGCCATTTGGATAACTAGAGATCTTTAGATTCATGTTTATCGCCAATGGCAATGTGGTTTGCAGTTAGAATAAATTTGTACATTTAGATTGTAAACAACACTTGGTTATGGTCCATTATGGCTGCTGCTGCAAGGTTGGTATATCATGTATTTGGATTTCCAGCCTCATTCGAGATACTCTTCTTTTGACAAAATCAGCTTTTTTCTTAGGAGAAAAAATTACATTGGTTAAGTGATGTTGTTTGGCGAGACCAGTGACAGCAACAATGATCTTGATTTTTCACTATTGGAATGCATGTTCCCTTTCACAAGGAGACCCGTAGGACCTCGCCCTAACCTTGACAACCTAAGTGACATTCAGATGTAAAATGTTTGCTGTATCTTAATCCCTTTTAAAACAAGCGAAAAAATAGTCACTGTAATTCTAATGTAATGTACATTTGTTACAGGTTTCAAAAGAATGGCATGGAATGTCTTCAAAATGCATTGGAAATTCCATACAATTACACTTGCAGTTATGGAGGCACTTACAATACTGCTCTGAAGGCTGACATATCCAAATTGACCGTGTGATCTGGAACCAATCTTTGGGAGAACAGGGTCAGAACTTAGTCTTCTGTTCGATAAGGTAATTAACTCCTAACTTGCGAGTCTTGGGCAGGTGGTTTGGCGAGGGGGACTTTCTGTTAGCCAACATTTGGGTCTATATCAAGCAAATTTATTACTAGGATTTTATAAACGAAATATCAATATATGAACAGCATTCATACGTTGATTTTGTGTGGCTTGCCCTGGAGATTTTCTTCCAGACTATCCATGCTAAAGGAGCACCATTAACCCAGTCCTGTGGGTTTATTGATGAAACAGCTCGACCTCTATCACATCCCATTCATAATCAGCAGTCTCAAAAGAATGCATTGCTTGAAATTCTAAGCATCATACATAATACATGTGTAAATTTTTCTGTTAGATCTATCCAAATCTCCAGATTCCACTCTTAAGCAGTTGAACTTTTTCCCAAACTTGGTACCTTAAGATTTCATGATGCACTTATCTACTACGTGGGCAGAAGTAATTATGTAAGCACTTGGCCTGTGATGCGGTGTTTTAGCATCTTCTGGTGTCATTGCAGATTAGATCTCTGAAGCTGTTCACATGTTTTGTTAAAATGTAAGTTTCATAATTTTTTCTTTTTACTTTTGTGCCTTGAATTTGTTAAATTATTGATGAAACTAACCGAAATGTAATCTAACTTCACGGTTTTTACTAGTTCTGTCACCATAACTGGAGGATCAGCAAATGTATGCCAAACAGTCACCTATGTCTGCTTTGAAAACTGTGAATAAATCACCATAAGCTTTGCTTATTTTATCCATTTATTTTCTGTCATTACTGTCAGTTGTTTTGTTAACCTTTTGTTCCTTAATCGTTATTTATAATATTGAAATAATGGATTTGTTTCATTATTGTGGATTAAGCATACTTTGCCTTTGGTATTAACAAACTATGTAATATGACATAAGATGTTTACAAAAGGAGGGAAAAAGAATTTCAGCAAATGTCACGAATGATCAATCTTTAACTTTGCTTTGTATAAAACTAACATGATTCAGATGGAAACATGGTATACAGTGAACTCTCTCCAAGGTGGACATTCTTGGGACCAAATTTAGTGTCGGCCTTAGAAAGAGCTGAGTAGCCTAACACCCAAACGTCAAAACTGAAACAGGAATTTTATACTTGTGCAGAATATATGGGTTAACGTTAACAAAATCCCTTTGCCTCGTTTTTTATGGGGGAACTTAATCTCTTTGACACAGTCCTAAAAACAAAAGATTGAATAATCTGAAGTTCTAGAATGAATTAATCATAAAATCCTCTTAAAGTCATTTATGAAAGAAACTGTGTAATTAGAGATTGTTTTTGCTTCATGAGTTTGGCATCTTGCAGGCACTGTGATATCTTCATTAAATCTACCACCATATCATCATCTTTTAGCTGTGAGGATACAAAGCACTGCAAGTCATCCACAATCGTTATGCCTTCTGCAGTCAACTCGATGTGCCACAGTCTTCTACTAGTACTTCTTTAGAAGCTGGCTCATCTGCATTGGCAGTAAAAAAAAGAAAGAGCTTTGTTGTGAAGAGCTTCCCGCTGATCCACTGTGTAAATGTTTACTGGGGCTGCTGATGCTGGAACCTCTTCATTGGCAGAAATATGTTGCTCCACCAAAATCCCATTGATGTCATCATAATGTTTAATAAGGTTTGCAAGTTTCTTGAACAACTCAGTGTCTTTGCTAACCTCTGACTCACAAATGGATAGCGAAAATCCACACTTGTTAAAACACTTGCTGATAATTTCTTGGGGAACATCCTGCCATGCTTGCTTTATCCACCTTATTGCTTGCAGCATGTCAATCGTGTTCACAATTTCAGCAGCCATGGACCCATGGTTAACACATGAAACCACAAACTTCATTAGTAGTTTTTTATTATTCCAGTATTGAATGGCTGAAGGCACGATGTTTTGTCAGGTGGCAAGAACACTATCTTGATATTGGAATATGAATATTGGTCATCTGTTGGATGACAACCAGCATTGTCAAGAAATAGGATATGCCTCTCTTGGCTCCCCATTTTCTCTGTTCAGTTTTTGTAACACCTCTATCATTATTTCTGAATTTATCTATGATTTGGGATTCAAGAAATATGTTACATTAGCAGGCCGTTTATCTGGCACATTCTTAAAGCACCTTGGATTATTGCTTTTCCAAATGACAATAGGCTCCTCTTTGTCACCATTGGCATTTGTAAGAAATGCCACAGTCATTCACAGCTTGCACTTCTTACCATCCTTGCACCTATGTCCTTCCTCTGGCAGTGCCTGGAAGAAACACCCTGTCTCATCTTCATTCCAGATGTCTTCGGTACTGTAACCTTTGCAAAGCTCCCTCAATCTTTCCATCCATGATGTAACTGTCTCTGTATGAACTTGACCAGATTTGCCTTCTACGGCCCACTGTTTAATGCTATATTGATTCTTCCAGTGTTCTAGCCAGCTACTTCACACCTTGAAGTCGGGGTAACTCCTGAGCCTTGCAGCTATTGCCGATGCTTCCTCTTGTAGCATAGGGCCATTTACATACCACTTCATTAATCTTCCTTCTCGTGCTCTCACAACGAGCTCGGATATTGGTTTTGTCTACTCTGGAAATCTTGGCTAGTTTTCGGCAACCAAGTTTCAGGTTTCTTATAGTATAGTCAAGAGCATTATGTATTTTGCTGAAGCATTTTTGGAGCACAACATTCTCCACTACAAAAGTAGCACAAACTGCGACAAGAATGTCACACTGTAACTTGCAAGGTTGCTGGAATTTCTGGCCAATATGGCTAGAACAACACACTAAGTGCCCTGGCATGCCTCTGAATTTTTCACAACCCTCCATCCATAGCCTTATGTGTGGCTTAAGTTTACATGTGCAACAATTTTTTAAAACCAAACCAGTTAGTGCTAGCTTGAGTTCTTTGATAAAAAGGTTGTGATGAATTCAGATACAGATTGTGTAAATGTGAATGTATTTCTTCACTTTATAACACAACCTCCCTGTTATAAATTATGTTGCTTTCTTGTGTATTTTGTTCCCATGCTATTTTAGGGTCACACTTAATTATTAATTAATTTAGCCAAAATATCAATACACACAGGACACTATGAGCAAAGTGCAGAATTTATTCTTGTTTAGTTCCTTCATTCATGGGCACCATGTATATAAACACGTCTGGATCCCTACTCTTGGAGAAATTCTATTGTGCAAGTGAGAGCCCAACAACGAAAAAGACCTGAATGCTGTTGGCCATGTGCCACTGAACTGTAGCTGCTATATAAATTGATTTCTGGAGATTGAATCAAGTAGTTCTTTCTTGTGAAATTACAGGAGAAAGGTTAAACCATGGGGGTGGATATGGGCTTAAAGTTCCACGCAAATACACATTTCAATGTATCCCAGAACTCGTGGCCTGGATTGGGAAGTGTGTAATCAAAGAAAAAGCAAAGATTAAAACCGCCATTAATCAAAATCAAGAAAGAGTACAAGCGACTCTACTTATTGTAGTAAAAGAATGCACAAATAAGTTGTCATTTGACTGAAATAAATACTAGTCTTTTATAAAAACCAGAGAGTCAGATTGTGTCTATCATGTTGTAGATCATTTAGCACTAATACTACCCTGTTGTAAAATTTCGTAAACATCCTGTGTCTGCTTTGAGAGGTATTTTGAATCAAAATGCTGGAAACAAAGGTGTCCACATCTGCCTTAGAGAGTTCATTTACAGAGAAACAAGCGCGATACTGCAGGAACCAAATTTTGTGTCCGCTTAGATAGATAGAGTTCACTGTATTCTCAATAAAATCCTTTTTATTGTAAAAATACTTGTATAGTTGTCTTTGTAGGTCCTGCTTTGCTATGAAATGGAAAATCATGAAAAAATACTTCATATAACACATGGACATATAGATATATAAATATAAAAATTAAGTATAATGATAAAATATTTATACTTAACTATTTCCAGGCCAGGGTTTCCCGATTGGTCAGTAAAATATTAAAAGACCAATTTGGCCCTGAAAGAGTTCAAAATATGTTGTCTTTGTAGATCATGTTTTGTTATGAAATGGACCACCCAACATGATGTGGAATTATGTAAGAAGGTGATGGTTTCCAAATTATTTGAAACCAAAAAAAAAAAAAAAAAAATCAGTGGGAAGGCATTGCTAAAAACCTTGAACAAAAGGACTATCCATGTTTCTGTGTGGACCGATGTGCTGTTAGGGATAGGTTTATAACATTGGTTCTCAAACTGGGGTCCGTGGTCCCCTAGGGGACTGTGAAGCAGTTTTAAGGGGACCGCGACAAGGATGCTGAGTTCTTAAATTTTAGTTATGGTTCTTGGGCATTTAGAACATATTGGGGACGTTTTACTAACCTAACATTCCTTTAGGTGTTTGTTTACAGACCAACTTTAGACTAGCTTAACTTGACTACTGTTTTCACTGTAAATGTTAGGTAAGTTGAGGTGTTTATTTGAGTGACAGGGGCACATAGCCAACATCACAAAATCACGTGCAATTTAAAATAATCATGGCCGGAGAAGAAGTAGTGTTTACAACACTTCTCTTGATCATTGCAAATTTCTGCCAAATCTTCGATTTCAATCTTTACAATGCAGACGAAGAGCAAGTCTTGTTGCTTTCCTATTGAAGTGAGAGCAAAATTGTCGGTGAGTTAAGCGATATCGGTGGTGGCATAGTGAAACAATTTCTAAAATTAAAAAAAAATTAACAATAGGTCTATAAAATTGAGATTGACCGAACGTAAATTTAAGGGAGTACTAGAGTGCGTAGCACCATAAAAGTAAATTTATGATTATGAAAGTTGTCCTCTGTCATCATGGTATGAGTGTTTCGAGTTCAACAAGCTCAAAGTAATAAAGACATGCTGAAAATCTGTCACACATCTGTCATGAAGGATGCCGTGATTGGCTGCTGTGTTTACTTGACCAAGTTAGACCATCTTGCTAGGTCGTCTAACTTGGACATGATTTCCAGTGTTTTTACGACATTTTTCCAAGTGAAAACACTCCACGTTTTTAACTTGCCTAACTTTTCGTAGGCTGTTTTCACTGTACTTCCGGACTTTCAATGTTGAACTCGTCTAAAATGTCCTAGTGAAAACGTACCGATTGTATGACCGGCAATGCCGTTTTGCCAATTCAGTGCCAAACATGCCATTTGACAATGCCAAACATTCATCATATTGTAACGAGTTATGCTATTATCTGTTTTGTACCTGTCAATGACTCATCCCTCCTAGTTTCATATTAGTGAATTACGCTAATTTATTCACGTAGAATACTTGGCAATAAACTCATGTAATATCTTAAACCTCGTATAAATAGAAGCCTGCTTGTAAACTAGTTCATTTGAGTTCAGAGTTGCTTAACTCAGCCTAATAAAGTCACAAAATACCGATCAAATTGTGCTAGCGTTTCTCCACTTCAGTAGAGAACCTCAGATATACTCTGGTCTATTCAGAATTTCCCTTACCCCAGGGAACATATCCTGAACAAGTCACAGGTTTTTTGTTAACACACTTTATTTTTACTCTTAAAGCTTTTTTTTTTCCATGTGGTTGTTCATGTGGCTGTCGCGAAGTTATTCATAGAGCTAACACGTGAACTGTCCATTACGTAATATCCAACAGGTCTATGATGACATCATATTACGTTCCATCTTTGCTTTCATAATGCCTCCAAAAAAGAAAATGAGATATGACAATTCATATTTGAAATTCGGTTTTACTGTGATAAAGTCTGGTGGAGAAGATAAACCGCAGTGTGTTTTGTGCTCCGAGGCGTTGGCATCTACTTCCCTAAAGCCCAGCAAATTGAAAAGACACTTGGAAACAAAGCATCCCAGTTCAATAAATAAAGATGTGAACTTCTTCAAATGCCAAGCCAAAAGATTGATCAAATCCAGACTTGATGACACAGGAATGTTTTCGCAGGACATTACTGCTGGTCTGAAAGCCTCCTACAAGATTTCAAGGAGAATAGCTGCCGCCAAAAAAACCCACAACATTGCAGAACAGTTGATATTGCCTTGCTGTAAAGACATCATCTCGAATGTGCTAGGAAGTTCTGAACTTCAGAAGCTGAAGCATATCTCCCTGTCAAACGATACTGTTAGCAGGCGAATAACTGAGTTGTCTGATAACATTCTGTCCCAGGTGGTGTCGAAGATCCAAAATTCAATTTTTGGCTTTTTTGCGATCCAGCTTGATGAAACGATTGATGTCACCAACTTAGCCCAACTTTGCATCTATGTACGTTATGTACATGACAAGCACCAAAATAACCGCAAGGGAAATATTTAACAAAGTGGACAGATTTTTTGAGGTGCATAGTATCAATTGGGAGCATGTTATTGGCATGTGCACAGATGGTGCTCCGGTGATGCTTGGCTGCCATTCCGGTTTTCAAACGTTGGTAAAGGAAAAGTCCCCAGAAGCTATTGGTACACACTGCACAATTCATCATCAAGCACTGATGGCAAAAACTATGCCTGACGAGGTGAAAAATGTTTTGAATGATGTGATCAAAGCAGTGAATTTTATTAAAGCGAACGCACTCAACTCTCGTTTGTTTGCTGAGTTATGCAAAGAAAATGATTCTGAATTCGAAACTCTTTTGTTGCACTCACACGTGAGATGGCTTTCAAAGGGGAAAGTATTGAAGAGAGTTTTCGTACTACGAAAAGAAATACACGAATTTCTGCAAGACGCTAAACCAGGCACGTACGAAAAATTCTCCAATGACCGTTTTCTGATGTGCCTGTCATTTTTGGTGGGCATATTCGAATCCGTGAATTCCATCAATCTGGCGCTGCAAGGAAAAGAGATCACCGTGCTCCACTGTCATGAAAAATTGACTGCTTTTAAAATGAAGCTTGCACTGTGGCATTCCAAGCTAGATAGCAAGAACTTTGTGCCATTTCCACAGCTAAACACATTGCTTGATGAAAACAAACTTCACGTCGATGATGATATCCTTGATGTGATGAAGCACCATGTTTCAATTCTTGGCGAGGAAATTTCTCGGTACTTTCCCGATCTACAGGAATTTGAAAAGTACTATTGTTTTATCAACAATCCGTTTGCACTCTCTGTTAGCGATCTGCCTTCAGAAGACAACTTAATCCAAGAACAGTTTATTGATTTGGTGAATGATGGTAGTGCAAAACAAGTTTTCCGTGAAATGTGTTGCAGTGACTTTTGGATTGAAATGGCGCAGTCATTTCCTGATGTAGGAAAGATGGCTCTGAGTGCTGATTCCATTTACAACCACCTATGCTTGTGAGACTGCATTTTCAACTCTACTTGCCATCAAAACAAAATCCCGAAACAGATTGGATGTGACTCATGACATGAGAGTTGCACTGTCCAAAACACAGCCCAACGTAGAAGAACTATTAAAAGTCAAGCAGGTGCACCCATCTCATTGAACTGTACTGTAAAATTGATGACTGAGATTTGCTGTTTTTGAAATAATTGTTTACCAAATAACATTTTGATTATGTTGATCGTCCTTAGTTTTGTAAGGGGACCACGAATCATAAAAAAATAGTAAGGCCACCACGTAAAATTTTTTGAAAAGTTTGAGAACCACTGGTTTATAAGGATTGAGAAGAAAAGTGTGCGAGTGGAATCGTGCCACAGCAGACAGAACTTCACTCCCTACTGTAAAAATTAAATGCTCAAAATGAAGCTTCGGCAACCACTGGAGCTGAAGAGATGAGGAAGAGGACCATGGAGAATCTATCACAAACAAAGAAAAGAAGTGCATATGAGAAGGGTGGACTGAAACAAAAGTACAGAAAGGGAGGTAAATTTGCTTTGAAATACTTAAAAGAGAAGGGAGAGGGAGTTAAAAGAAGAAAGTATCAAATTGGAAAAGGAACATATGGACGGTTTATGAATGAGCAGCAATAAGGACAAGTGTTGATGATTCCGTTGGCAAAACTTGAAGAAAAATAATTTTTCTACACTTGATAATATTTTTCGAACTTTATACAATTTTAACTTTTACCTTTTAGTATTTACATATTTTTTTTTGTTCCTTTGATTATATGGACGGCTTAAAGCCAGAACAATCTACATCTAAAAATACTATTTCGTCAATAATCATTACAGCTGACAACATAGGCATAAATAATAATCTACCAGATTCATGGCAGGAAAACTTTTTCAAAATTGACAATGCAGTCTTACTGTATACTCGTAGTTCTCATCTCTGTAAACCAATTAGCTGGGAAGACAACAAATCCCAGAACACACTTAGAATGTTCTGGTTTTAAGCCCACTATATTACAGAACAACATTTAGATATTATATGGACTCAAAGAAATGTATTTAATATTTCATACATTCAAATAATTTGGTAAAAATTGAAGAGAAATATTCTTCAACTGTGGGAGGATCAAGTTCAAAAGACATTGATGTATTGTTAGACTGCATACAAGCAAGGGCATTTCTTAAAATGGCAGCAACAACATACATTTAGCCCACACTACTTAAACCGATTTTTTAATTTTTCTAAAATGTCACCAAAAATCTGCCCCACTGACACACAGACAACATGTGTTGATTTGTTAAAATTGACCATCTTCGGTGTTAATCATTGGTTCCTGTAAATGGACGCGAAGAGGGCAAGCCAGATCACCATAAATATACATAGGTTGCCCATCAACCAAGGCATAATTTTCTACATTTTCCAGCAGACCAGAGTCCATTAACATGGCAGCATTATGCTGTTACCTCTCTACAAAGTATAAAAAAATGTTCTGAAGGCAAATAGGCTTCAGAAAATAAGTTTTAGATACTTTATTTGAGATCCCATATATCAATAGTATATAATAATTATACTGGGGGGCCTGGCTTAATATTGCCAGACACCAGAGGTGCCATTTGTTGAATACAAAGAAAAATCAAGACATAACTATAGTGTTAGAGATGTGATGATACAATGCTGAGACAAGGTTTGAAAGTTGTAAGTCTGAGTTATTTATAGATGATTTATCAAACTATCTGGTGCATCAAGAAAAATCTCTGTAATCTCTTAATGGCAATTTTGGCTTTCACTAATAATTGCTATACAGTATATGTCTAACCTTATTTAACATGGCATATCAGTATCACAAAAGTCTCAAAATTTCAGCCGAATTGGACAAAGGGTTCAAATTTTATGAAACAAAGTATAGGTGGGGGGGGGGGCCGAAAAAGCCCCCCTATGTCAAATAGGGTGAATACACACAGTACCTTCTGGTCCAGACAAGTTAGCAGTCAAGCCATTTGGTAGTGTTACAGACTGGAATTTCAGGGCATGAACCATTTTATAATCATTATAAACTGCTTTTTGCATCTGACCTGGGTGACATATTTTTCTAACTGTCCCATAAACAAACCCAAAATAATTTTGTAAAGCAGCTCCTTTACTTCAGAATCATCCTCTCTGAGGCACTAAGGGTTAAGAAGTTGGGGATCCCATTGGGTTATCCTTTCACCCTGGTTGTAATCATGCTCAGTTCAGGCTGACACACAAGATCACCACATCTACAAGGATAGCAGATTTGCCAAAGAAGTAGGCACAGCACTTCAGTTTGTTCACAAACAGTTCCCTGCTGACAACTGAATTGTTCAGGAAGATCCATAGCAAGATCAAGGACTGTAATTTCATTCATCTTTGTCCATATCCTCTAAACAGAAACTGGAATAGTCTTGATATGGGAGTTCTGGGTTTTTCAAACAGCAAGCATTGTACAACAATACAAATTCAACATCATCAATGAAAGAGGAGTCACAGGCAACAAGTAAAGAATGTCTCACTTTTTTGAAACTAGCACATTTTGCTGATACAGTGACACTGTAGAAATCGACACAAATGTTAACGATCTTTTAACATGTAATGCAGATGCAGCTCTCCCCAGTCTTTCCTTGCAATTTATCGTATTGTAGCTGAGCATATTACCAAATCTTAAGCTCCCTATTTTAAATCCCGAGACCAAAAGCATTTTTGCTTGATTTTTAGTCCGTTCAAGCTCCTAATGGAATGATAGTACATGTGTTTGTCCCTATAGAGGAGAGAAAACATGATGCTTTAATTCTTGGTGTTAGTGGTCTATGCATATTTCTAGTAAACTAGTTCGTTTTGCTGACTCGTAAAGTTCAATATCAAAGAACATATTCTGACCTTCAAGTTTGCTGAGAAATGTCTCTTTCCAGCCATCAGAGGCTCATCCTGAAGTTCTTCTAGCTCCTTAATGGTTTTTGCCTTTAGATTTGGCCAGTCATTTTGCAGACTCTTCTGCAGACCTTTAAGAAGGCAAGTGCTATCTGCCAAAACACAAACAGTTAGTAATCTATCCTTGTTCTTCCATTTTCGAAGAAACCCAGCTGATTCTAAATCATTTCCCTTTTCCCAATAGCATATGCAGCTACAATAATTGCATATAAACTCAGCAAAATGCACTTCTTTGAAGTCTGGCCAATAAAGTGGCTCTGAAAGTCCACTAGAAACAGCTCCCAATACTGACTAAATCAGATGTGACAAGCTATACCTCACTGACAGGATTAAAAACATCTTTATACACTAAGTTTGATCTGTGAGCAGCACACCAAATCTTTATCAAAGGACCATGATTTGAATCATGCAAGCTCTTTTCTTCTATTTTTTTCCAGAGACCATTATGCTCACCAGAGCTTAGGCTTTCATCATCAGTGACAATAGAAGAAATAACCTTCATCAAGTCATTCCAAGGTTGCACCGTACATAGACAGTCACTCCTCGCTCTTCTGGCTCACAAAAACCAAGAAACTGACTCAGTAGTAATGATCTATGCAAAAACATGCTTACTATCAACTTTTCGCCTATCAACTGAGCCATTAACCCAAAGACTGACTGCCAGTGCCTTTGAGAGCTCTTTATTGACCTGCTTTTGCCCAGCTACTGCTATGCAGATGAAAAATTATTTGGGCTGTACAGGATTGATGTACTCTATTTGATTAGCCATTGGTACAAAAGGAGTGAAACTATCAATTTTGTTATAACACAAAACGGCCAGCTCCAGGCAGAAATTGTTCCCCTCTGTGCATCATTATAAACACCAAGCATGTATGCACTGATTTTCAAGAACATATCTGCTTCCATATGCCTTAGGCCAGCTAACAAAGGAACAGATGTAGGTTCAGTGCTCTGCATATCACATCTATGTTTTGCTTTCATAGCAGCCTGATGACAGTCATGCTTTTCATGCCCTGCTATTACTTCCTCTCTGTACCTAGTTCCATTGACTGCTGTTATTGCAGGAACTTGCTTTTGATAACAGTGCAACCTCACAACTGATGGATAGTTAATGCTAATTTTACATCTTACAAACTTTCTCTTGGGTTCCTGCTTCCTATCCTTCTTACAAAACACTTCACACTGGTCTTGTCTCTTGCCTTCTGCTCCATCAGACCATGTTGCAGTGCTTTGAGATGACGTTGAAGCAGACTTGTACAATGCAAGATCAGTCTCACTGGTTTTTCTCGCTCACTACACTACGACTGTCAGTCTACTTTGCTCCAGAAAGGCATGATGACAACGAACTCTGCTTCTTCATGGTCAATCATTTCAACATGTGCATGATGCAGCATGGAAGAATCTTAGCAGAGCCTGGTGTTCTCATACCCAGACTAATTTGCACTGGGGAGAAGACAAGGGCCAGGGCACTCATCAGCATGGCATGCATGCAGTCAGTTTTGAGTGAGCCGAGTTCTGATAAAGCTAGCTACTGACAACTCATCCTAATGTACATCGCTGTTGAGAACTTTTTTTGTGCAAGGACTGCTTCAAAACGATTACATCACTGTTGTGCAGTGTTTAAAAATAGTTATTTTAGTTGCTGTAAAAAGTGGTGTAGTGATCACATAAAGAAACTATTACATGCCCACAACTGCACAATATGCAAACAGACAGCTTATTCATCTGCCCATTAACTTACCAATGGCACCCAACACTCAATATGTAAGGAGCTATGCATCAAGCATACCCCATGGCATCATGGTCAGCAAACAAGAAACAGTACAATAATAGAGTTCGATCATACTGGGAAGAGCAAATCCATGTCATCATGTCCAGGAAAGGCCAGGATTGTCCTGTAAGTGATGAATTCCTGTTTGACCAAACTCCAACTATTGTTGGATGTACAAATAGTCAACACCCAAGGAGAGCATTGCACAATGAGAATGATCTTCAAGTCCAAAGAAGATGATCAGATGTTACTTAAAACCATTAATTAAGATCCAAGGAATGTATAAATTATAATATATTATTGTAATAACCAATGCTAACTGGGATCTTCAACATACCTGGTCAATTTTTCTGGCTACTGTTTTATGAGATGCACTGTCAGAAATCTTGTGAGAAAACTCTGCATGCCCAATATGAGAAAGTTGACCAATTTCTTTAGAAATTTTTGACATTGGTAGCCCCATGTACATGGCAAGTATTTTCAGTATGGCATTCTTAAATATTGGCATACGTGGGCCACTTACCTAAAAACAGAATGCTTCATTTACATGACAACTTTATCAAGAGGCACTCCTCATCACAAATAAGGTCCTCTTAAAAACAGAACCCTCTGTAGTATTCTGATTGGTCACAGATATGAAAAACAGTTTTTGTAGACTTTTTCTAAATCAAATGCAGTAAATAAACTTGGTCTTGCTTGGTATCTTTATGTAAAGGAAAGGATGGTGGTGAAAACAAAATTTAATGATAAATTTTTACCCAGGATACCTAATCATCACATAAAAAAACATAGGGTTTTGTTTATCAAAGCTGTTTTGATTTGTTTTTACTGTCAAAGAACTAGAACATGGTCAAACAAACATATCTTTTTGTTCTTAGTATGGTTGAGAAAGACGTATGTTGCAAAAATATATCTGTGTGTACAGCAATTTCAGTAAAGTGAAGATTAGCCATCACATTGTATTACCTGGCCTCAACTGCCAAATATCAAACGGTCATGATAATTGTGTGCCTGTGTGTTAAAGAATTATGCAGTTCAATAATGAAGTGATTTCTAAAGTCCATAAGCTTCACAAGAGGAAATGACCTAATACATATCATTTATGTTTATGAAGAAAGATGGAGTTTTCTCGTGTGTGCTGGTGCAATAGATGGCAAGCACATACCAGTACTTGTATCACATCATAGTCATCTGAAGTGTGTCAATTGCAAGTACTATCACTGCATCATCATGCACACAGTAGCAGACTGCACTTATTTGTTCGGGGATGTGGTCATTGGTTGGCCATGAACTGTCCATGATGCATGAGTTTTCTCCAACTCTGCAATTTTTAAAATGGGAAATGAGGGAAATTCTTGGTGTGAAAATATCACCAGTTTTTGTATGCAATCCAGCTTATCCACTTGTATTCATTTCAGTAGATGGTGTGCCAGATGAAGCCCCAAAAAACCAACCGACTTTGGCCATGTGGACAAGACAATTTCAAAATCACAATCTTGATGCTGTATTTGTGTTTACCCATGTACCAAGCAGCAGTGCCTACAACCCAGTCGAAAGGAGAATGGCACCTTTGTCAAAGGATACAGCAGGAGTTATGTTGCCATTCGACACCTTTGGCTGCCACTTAGATGGAGGTAACGAGACTATTGATTTTGAAGCCACAGGGAAAATTCTCACTGAAGTATGGTCAGAATCAAATATTGACAGATACCCCATTGTACCATCATACACTTTTGTCCACCTGAGACAGAGCATGAAGAAGTTCTCTTTCATAAATTGGAAGAGTGGAAAGAGAAGCATGTAAGGCAGTCACAGTATGTGCTGCAAATTGTCAAATATTCAGACGTGACCTGATGCAAACCATGGAAAACAAATTACTGTGAATTTTTTCCACAATGATTCATGGCTCCTCCTGTTCCAGTGGCAACATCAAAAAACGGTTTGATGATCGATTGTGAAAATGGAGCATCCTGTTCTCTTTTCCAGGCATTGTATTTATTGAATGCACTGGAGTTAAACATATTTTATGATGAGAATTGCCCATCGCTGCTATTAAAGGATGCTAAAGATAAAACAATCATGGAATGCAGTGCATGTCCCAAGTGTAACCTTTACCACTCAACCATTCCAGCAATGAAAAAACACAAGGGAGAATGCAAAAATGGGTGGCAGCAACAGACTGAGTTTATCTCATCACCGGAAGTGTTGGATGAGGTAGATGAATGCTTGAAATTTGATGAGCTTACAACAGCTGGAGCAAATATCTTTGAACGTATTGATAAAATGTTCGGAATGTCATAATTCATAAACATGTCGCTAAACCTAGGACTGTTTCTGTAGTACAGCGCTCCTCATGTTCTATTTTGCTCTACACATATAGTTCTTTTGTAGGAACTTAGGATTGTCATTTAATTTTCCAGTGGAGTATCTTGGAACAAAAGAGGGTTCAACCGATTATGACATAATCTAAGGAGGGAGTTGGCCATGAATGATTACACATGATTACAAGGGGGGACGGGGGTAAAAAAATGAGTGAAAAAGTGATTACATAATATGTGAATGCTACCCAAGAGCACCTCGACACTCTGGAAGACGTTTTTACAAGACTTCACAAGCATGGACTGCAAGTTCTTCAAGAAGATCGAATTCTGTGGTCACAAGATCAGTTCAAATGGCCTAGACAAATCTCAGAAGAAAGTAGATGCAGTGGTAAATGCTCCACGCCCTGAGAATGCCTCTCAAATCTGTTTGTTTGCTGGTCTTGTCAATTATCAGCATTTCCTCACAAACCTTTCTACCTTTACTTTGGACTACACAAGTTGTTGGAAAAAGGCAGCGAACAGAATTGGACCCCTGAGTGTGAACAAGCATTTATTGAAGCCAAGACGTTAACTGCATCAGACGAAGTCCTTGCACATTATGATCCATAGCTACCACTCGAGCTTGAATGTGATGCTTTATAATATAGCTTAAGAGCAGTTTTAATCCATGTGATGAAAGATAAAACAGAAAGATTTATTGCATATGACTCACGTTCCATTACAAAGATGCATTGGCCCTTGTATGGGGCATAAAGAAATTCCATACCTACATATTTACAAGATGGTTTACTCTACAAATGGGCCATCAGCCTCTAAATAATCTTCAGTCCCACAAACCCCATTTTCAAAGATATGGGTTGTTCTATGAGGTGCCAATGGGAAATTATTTGATACTTCACAAACGTTCCATAAATTTACATTTGCTGAGTGAAACTTCGAAAATACCTTTAATTTTTCACATAGAAACTATTAAACTCATTATATTGCTTCCAAATCTAGAAATAATGAACCAATGGTATAGGAATTAGGGGTATGGGGACAGTTTGCCAAAAAATGGCAAAAATTACAAATGGCCTGGATCTGTCATTAATTATCTTGTCTGATTCATTTGACAAAGATCCAAACAACTTGTTGTCAATCTTCTAGAAGTGTACATTTGTTTAGTTTAGGTGCATAGCTTAGATACCTTGACTGAGTTGTTGCCCCTGTACAAGTGGTGGTGGTGGTGATAGGGTTTGAGTCAAGGAGCAGCAAAGCTGCAAGCAATCAGATGGGTTCACCGCCTCTTATAACAGGGAAACCCAAGCATTTGGACAAGATAATGGATGATTAGCCTTGGTGTGTTGTGATCCTTTGACTTCCACAGTTATGGCTGAAATGTGATTCTAATTAGTGATTTTCACAAAACAGGATTGTATTAATTTAGTTTTCCTCTTCTGGTTCAAGCTGTGGTCCTTTAGCTGCTTTACCTGATACGTTACTGTACATATGTTTTGAAAGAAGACCAATACATGGTAAATAAAGAGTGATTAAAGATATGCCCTCAACATCCCTTCTCAATAGATCGTGTTTTGAAAGTTCGTCTTCCATTGCATCCAGTCCACCCATCAAGCCTCAGAACATACTTAGAAATACATTTGCTTTTTGCATTCATCTTTCTTCATACTCAGATTATAATTCATTGATTATTTTGGCTGATGCTTTCTTGATGTTTGACTGATTGATCTGTTTTGCCAGCTTCAGTAAAATTTAATAATTGGGATTTTTTTTTGTCAGAGTCATCCTTTGGTTTGGTATCAACTTTTTCACTACCATTAATGTCTTTTAGTCCATCATTAGCATTTTCTAACTTATTTACCAAATCATTGACTTCAGTTATATCATCCATAATTTTAGCAGGTATTATAGGATGGTGGCTTGTTATTTAGCACTATATCAACATACCTATTTTTATTTAATTCATCCTCAATATATCCAAAGAACGTGGCCACATTTGTAATGCATTTTACAAAATATGATCCTTTGTGCATTGTCTTATACCAGTTGATATTGAGTTCAATTTTTGTGATGACAACTGCTGTATCCAAGATATGAAAGCACGTTATGATCATTATGTTGTTCTGTGGAATCACTCTTATTGTTGATGTCTATAATATGTTTTAGTATCAAGTTTAATTTATCTGATGATATTTATAGTCCTGTTACATCAATGTCAGTTGTTTGTATGTTTGATTTATCCAAATTGTGGGACATAATATTAGAATGTAGTCAAATGGATGGATGTTTTGTTTTTTTACAATAACTTCATATAATAGTGTGTATGTTTTACCACATTCACTAGGTCCAATAATTATCATAGCTGATGGTTGATTCAAATTTATATTACCTAATATTGGATTTATTGTTAATGAAATTTACCATGCGAACACAGCAACACAGCAAATAGTGTCATCTTTAGTGGTTGCAGAGCTTTTTGTCCATTCAAGTAAAACACCAGATTGAGTGTTCAGCACTTTTTTTACTGTTCCGTACACAGTTGAGTTGTCTTTAGAAGTTCTCAAATTGATAGTTACACAAAAAGTATCCTTAAAAAATTCTGCTATGGTAATGTTCTCACCAAAAGGTATTTTGTTTGAGAAGTACCAGAAAGCTTTTTCATATAGTCGATGTTGTTTTAGATCCCTGCTTCCCTGCTTTATACTTGATTAGGTTTCTCTTTGATGGAAATTTAAATTCTGGATATTTTGGGACATGGAAATACTTCATTCTCAGCATTGCCATCCTTGAAGACTAATACAATAGATTGCATACTTTTTTTAGGTACATTGATTTTGATGTTTTGCACTGTGTCAGCTTTCAGCCGTGATACCTTTTTTAAACATTGTTATGGGTTAAAAAATTCAGGACTTACCAATTGAAAACATGCTTGTTATTTGAGATGCAAGGTCATCATTCATAATGATTTCATATTCGAGTTCCACTTTTTCAAGGGAGTAACTAGAATTACGTGCATGCAACAACCCCTCACCCACCCTTCCAACATATCTCTCAAGAATCCAAGTAACATTGATAAATTTTCAAAATTGTCAAAAAGATAAATCCTACATACTATAACTGGAAGAGAGTATGCAGTATAAGAAAAACACAAGATTTGGACACTTTAACAAATTCTGTTGAGCATGTAAATATTGAAACACTTTTGTGTGACACACCCAAGCATAGTGGGTGTGGTTTCATGGGCATTTTGTTTTTAGAGTTTTCGTTAGATTGACAGAGGCAAGAAACATCAGACAGTGGGAAGGATGCTGAGACTAAAAATGTAACAAAGATCATTTTCAAACTTGTCAGAAAAATCGTCCTTACTATAACTGGAAGACGGAATGAAATAATAATATAAAACACTCACAATTTGGCCTCAAATTAACAACTTACTTAGCTTATATTTAAACTGCTTGTTGTCATATTTGATTAAAATTTCGATTAAATTTTATTAAAACAAAACGTTTGGTGAGAATAACCTTAAATGGTTTAATGAATGGTAAGAGATCCATTCTGACAATTCTACTGCTAAACAATGGATGTTCGTATTGAGACCCTGTATTAGTTGCGATCTTGAGATATTTTGAGTCGTTTTCCAGTCAAACGTTTCACTCATGTTGCTTTATAGAAAGACTTTTTATTATATGGCCAGGCTTTTCATCTTAAAATTGGAGCATCTTCAAAGGTTACCAGTCGGTGATAATATTTGGTACAAAAAGTCTCACTTGGGGAAGAATGAAGTTGGGAAGCCACTTTTGAAAGCTGCTCAAAACAATTCCATTTGTAGAACTCGTACTTCAAAGCTACTCGATTCTGACTTACCTGCGAGTGTGTAGCTCAGGTAAGTGGTTACCAGAACATGAAAATCTTGAGATTTATACAAATCAGCATCTGCTCAACTTCAGCGAAAAATGCTCTTTACACTTAGTCACTCAGCAAGTGTCTTGACAGCAAGCAGGTTTCCATACAACTTTTGTTCATATTTATCAGGAAGAACCAAGACAAAGCATTGCTGCAACAAATGAACAGTTGGCGAATGCATATTCCAAGGAGCTAACTTTGGGAATTGCTGTTCCAACTCATAAATTTTCCAGATACTGAGATGGCCCCCAAAAGTGAAACCAGCCGCAAGCATGAAGAAAGCCATTTTGTTTGGCAGTCTGAAATCATTTAGTGCCTTCAGTATTCAAATGATGTAAACAACGTCTGAGAGATCCATAAAACGGAAAAAAAAGAGACCAAACCAATTTGCATCAATAAGGATCTAAGTAACGTAAGGTTTGATCAACAACATACCAGTCCCTGAGCTTGCACACAGCCTTCTTGAGTGACTGGAATTCATGGATATATATATATATACATAAAATAGATACACAATGGGAAAATTTTTCTCTCTAGTCACCAGGCATATAAAAGGACTCCACGGATGTTGAGATTAGTACCCTCACCTGCTCAGGCCTTTGGTCCGAGCACCGCACTTTGTGTGGTGGGCAAGGGGATTAGCTGCAGTGTCACTGGTTGGAGGTAACATAATTATATATTCTAGATTGTTCATCATAGTATTTGGTATGAACAACTTTGTATTCTCCAGTACTTTACAAAAGGTAGAGTACATCAATGCATCATGTGCTTTTGTGGTGTCACCAGATGATGCATCAGAGTCATCTTTGGAAGTCAATTTTCTCCAATTTTGGGTACCTACACCATACTTGCTTAGCCATTTTCCCTTGAATGTTTCCCAAACATTTTCATTTGACCTTCAAACAGCTTTGCAATATCTTTGATAGATTATTTTTGAAATGACTTTTGGTATTACTAACTTTGAGGTAGAACATAAATGGAGAGATTCTAGAACAAAGTGGAACCTTGACAATCTTGAAACTCTGACATACAGCTGCTCACCTTGATTTGCAGTGTGAGGGTTGAAAGTTACTGAGTCTAGGTCTTTCTCAAACCAATTTAGGTTTATTAAGCTTTCTATATTCTGGAATTTAATGTTCTGTTTTTGACATCATTATATTATACCATATATTTTATTTCCTTCTTGTCTATAAATATGATAAACTACTACCTGAAATATACGAAAAGAAACTTTGACATTTCGAGTGAAGGCCCTTCATCGGGAAGTTAGTAGGGTGTGTTAGGAAAACAACATGAGCTTTTATATAGTTGAATACAAAAGCAATCAAGTGATAAAAAATAGACTAATAAGATGGATTTGGTAAAAACAAAGTGTAAACAAAAAATGTAAATCACATAACAGAATATATTAAGGAGGAAACTAGGTTATAATTGCATAATATACGGTTTTAAACAAGAACAAAATGTAAAAGGTTAGTAATACAGATACAATGAACTAACATCGGGCCTAGACAAATAGACTTAAACATAAGAAAAACACTCATTAATGCCATGGGGGTGGACGGTGCCAAGTTTGGAAATGAGATGCATTTCATGTCTTTTGCGGCTATCATTGCTACCAGAAATGGGACAGAGGGCTCGAGTTTTCATATCTGAAACACTGTGATTACCAGCATTGAAATGTCTGGCAACAGGCTGGTTAGCATCACCACCAATGACAGTGCTGCGGTGCTTGTCGTCAAAAGTCTTCCAGTTTCTCCCATCTTGTCTACTGCATCTCATGCAGTAGATGTGGGATGCTTTACGTTGGAGAAACTGGAAGACTTTTGACGACAAGGTTTGGTGAGCACCGCCAGGCTGTCATTGGTGGCAATGATAACCAGCCATTTCAATGCTGGTAATCAGTGTTTCAGATATGAAAATTCGAGCCCTCTGTCCCATTTCTAGTAGCAGTGATAGCTGCAAAAGACATGAAATGTGTCTTGTTTCCAAATTCGGCACTGTCCACCCCCATGGCATTAATGAGTGTTTTTCTTATGTTTAAGTCTATTTGTCTAGGCCCGATGTTAGTTCATTGTATCTGGATTACTAACCATTTACATTTTGTTCTTGTTTAAAACCGCATATTATACAATTATAACCTAGTTTCCTCCTTAATATATTCTGTTATGTGATTTACATTTTTTGTTTACACTTTGTTTTTACCAAACCCATCTTATTGGTCTATTTTTTATCACATGATTGCTTTTGTATTCAAAAATATAAAAGCTCATGTTGTTTTCCCGACACACCCTACTAACTTGCCGATGAAGGGCCTTCACTCGAAATGTCAAAGTTTCTTTTCATATATTTCAGGTAGTTACTTGACCGAAAGTTATCACATCTTGATATCCTTGACTACCTACACTGGTACCCGTTGCTCAATATAATAAACCACCTGTAGTCTTTTTGACCGATGGTTTTAATGGAGTTGGTGTCTTATCAGCATGGACTATGTAATTCCCAGACATCTTCAACCTAATGTTATGAGACCTGCTCTTTTCAAAGTTTTGTTTACATTGTTAAGAATATCAATGCCCAGTATAAAGTTTTATAAAGACCCATAATAATGGAGACATTAATAAAAACAGAAATTAATTTTACTAATATTTCTTTGCTAGTCTTGTGACATATTCAGAGTGAGGAATAGATACAGGTGTTTGAAATATATGCTAACTATTAACAATTGCAGGATGTAATTAGATGTAAGAAAGGATTGTGTTAATGAGATGCACAATGAGATAATGAGTACGTAGTGAGTTAGTAAGGGGATAAGGTAAGAAGATGCACTTAACATTAGAATAATGTTGAAGGAACAGATGCAATTTTAGTATTAAGAGATGGGTTAAACTTCTTTATTAGCAGACTTCCTCTGAGAAGGAGTTCAAAGTTGGAAGAGGAGGTGCTGAGAATTGAAAAGTCATCAATTGAAAGGGAGTGGCCAGTTTGTTCGTGGTGTGCCAAAACACTAGAATTAGAGGTGTACGCTGAAACATGCGTATGTAAGTGGCAAAATGTTTCACCAATATACAATGACTGATACCACTGCGACTTGAATTTATAAACTACATGTGAATGAAGAGAAAAAGGGATTTGGTCTTTAAAACAGGAAAGGCTTGACACATGTTGAGTAGGTTTAAATGCAATCCTAAGCTAGATTTGAGTAAAGGCAGAAACAAAAATTTTAACAAGTGGTTGGCCAATCTGAAGGGAATGTTATTGGGTAAATGATATAACATTTTTGGGGACCAAGGTTTTAGAAGGAGGACAGAACATTTTGGCGAGAAAATTATATACACAGGAGTGTAAAAATTCGCTTGGAAAACCATTTTTTAGCATAACCTTTTTAAAGTTTTTTAGTTCTTTATGAAAAATAGCATATGAGGAACATATGTTGAAGTAACGAAAAAGTAAAGTTGAAACTAAGGACTGAAAAAGGTTGGTTTACAATAGACGGAGGTAGAAAATCGACCACAAGAACGTTGGATTTAAATGTCTAAAAAAGGCAGGGTGTCACTGTTTTCAACTTGGTAGGTACAATAGATATTAGGGTGTCTGGAGTTGAGATAATCAAAGAAGGGAAAAATATGGTCAGGGGATCAAAATAAAATGAAAGAATCATCTACATAACATTGATAATACAGGGGTTTAAATTGGGAAGGGCAATCATTCAACCAGTTGGTTTCATGATGAGAGAGAAATATGTCGGCCAAAACAGGAGCTAGAGGAGAACTCTGTTCCATTCATTGTACAGTCCTTGCTGTTGCAAATTCATCAGATCAGCTAACTCTATCAGATCTTTGTTTCGTGGTTCTCAAAATGAGATAAATGTCATGTTGACCATTATTGTATCCAAAAAGCCCATTCGTTGTCCAGCAAAAATTTGCATCGAATAATATATTGGTAATATACAGGGTACACAGTAGGTCGAATAGGGTTTGTGTTATGTTATACTGTATATTACAGCTAGAGTTATGTAAATTATATTAAATTTAAATTATAAAATAAAATTTATTCTTTTTTCTTTGCTATACTTGTTTGTATAATCTCAAAATACATGTTATCATTTACTGTCCACCTACTTTTGGCTCACCCTGTATATATATACATACTGAAAGACTTTGTAGACCATTGTGGTAATATTATTTTTAGAAAATACCAATATGATTGTTTTAAAGTTTGTAATCAATGCTTGTATGAACATAAAACTGAGTTCAAGGCTTTATGTTGTTTTTCTTGTAAGCCTTATTTGAAAGAGTTTATTGTCAAATTATAGTCATGTGTTTGTTTCTGGATATTATATATCAACAGGTGTCAGAGTGCTATTGTAGTTAATTCTAAGTTGAAAGAGTTTATTATTACAGTGTGATTATATTTGTGATGATATGTGTGATGATATGTGTGAGTTTGGTTTGGAGATTACATATGAACAGGGTATCAGCATGTTTGATTCAGTATCATTTGTGGTTAATTGCAAGTTTAAAGAGAAACATAAGGTAAGAAGGAGGAGAATGAAGTTGTCTTGTAATTTTTCTTTTAGTTGATTAAAGAATACAGGATAACTGATTCTTCTTTTCTTCTTACAGCTGTTTTTTAGATGAACGACAATAACCCAGTTATACTTGATGTAGAAGAGTTTGTATTGTCTGATTGATTGATATATCTGGTCAAACTTGAAGATTATTATGATCAGAAAGAAGTTTTCAAAACTTTTGGATATGGTTGTAAATCTGACAGTTATATATCTTTATATTTGGACATTAAGCTGAGTGAAAATGATTATGGGAAAGAGTTCATGACAGTGAAGAATGAGGATTATCTTTGGGATATTTGAGTCAAACAAGACTAAGACATCCTTAATTGCATTTAAAATAGTTGGAGGGTATAAAGTAAACAGCTCGATTACCTCATTTTTGTTTTAAGTATGAGATATGGATGTTCTGTATCAGGTTATTCAAATTGATGTTGGCAAAGACTACTGTAGGAAATGCAAGTTAAAAATGAAACTTGTGAGTCTGAAAGAATCTGACTGCTGTTGTTCACACAAACAAAGAGAGAGTGTGCTCTTGGTATATCATTTATTTTTCAAAATTATCTTTGATAACATTACTTGCATTTCTAAATCAATATAAATTTTGAAAATTGTAATTAATATGTGAGAATGAAGTCATTGAAGTGTTTACTTGCTTAGAGTAATTAAAAGGGTAGGTGGGCATAGGCATATAACAGAACCTTGATTAGCCCCCTTCCCATGATTTAGAGCTTGTTAAAGTACTGTAAACTTACATGTACTTACTATTAACTAAAAGGAAATGAGTTTTTTGATACTTTTACATGAATGTGACAAGGAACAGTTTTCATCACTTTGGTACTTAAAAATTATTAAGTTTTGATTTCCGACTACACCAATGTCAAATATGAAATGTTTGTTTAATGATGTTCCCTTTCATTCCAAAGTTTTCTATCAAGAGGAACACTGTCTTCTTGACCAGCATATAGATTCTGAATATTTAGGGTATTCCAATGCTGTACATCAGGATGAAGTGTGTGATCCATATGGGCTTGGTGGACAAACCGTAGGATGAACCTGATTGGCAGAAGATGAAGGCTGGTGTAATCCAGATTGTAAAAGTAACCGAGCCATCATTAGCTTGTGTTGCCTATTTGCCTGTGCTTCTTCTCTCTGAAATGCAAGATACATTTTGTCCCATTTCCTTTCTGCTTCCGACATGTTTGCCAGTCTTTCATCACTTTTTTTCTCTTACTGCAAGGTGCATTGCTGTCATTTGAGTTTTTAGGTATCCTCTTTTTTCTAAATCTGTCTTTTATGTCAGTTCATTTCTACAATTCGGATACTCTCTCTTCATTGATGTTTCTACTTTTTCAGATTCATCTTCATCATTAGATTCCTTTGTGTTTCTCTGATTTGCTGCTGATAGAGGTGGTCTCACTTAAATCTTCCTCACTACTTGAGCTTTCAAAATTGGAGTTGCTATTGCGAATGTCATCAGCCTTACAACTAAGAGTTAACATACTACCAACTCCCTTGGTAAAAACGTACCAATTCGGTACTCCAGGGCCTTTAGTACCCAAACCGCTACCTGATCTGATCTTGTAATTAATCTTCCTCCACTTATCCACAGACCAATCACAGTCACCTAAGCCTTCAGCACTCAAGCTTTAAGCTCTTTGCAGATCTTCTTGAATATCCTTTTGTTTGCAGTTGTCTTAAGAGACAGTGCTTCTAAAGTGAATGCCCATGGACAACCCAGATTTTTGTTAGATGACAAAACAGTTGCAAATGAGTTTAACCTCTTCAAGACTTGTTGGACAGAAGATGTTTGCCAACAGCTGAATCACAACTGATAAATTGACTGGAATGGCATAGTTTGTCTGGTTGTTGATGCTAGGAACATGTTGTTTGATCCTATCACCCAGTCTCTGATTAGTTCTACCCACATAGCGAGATCCACATTCACATTTAAATTCGTAAATAACACAGCTTGATGAAGAAGCAGGTAGAGACTCGTTGTGAGTGGGTGGCAGGATAGTTTTCATTGAAAAAATGCCAACGAATCTAGCAACAAAAAATGTTTGCTCAGTAATTAGCTTGATCAATTGTCCAAGAGTTTTGGAAATTTGTCCTATCCATGGAAGTTTGAAATAGACTGGACATTTAGTGGATCCAATTGGTTTGTCTTTTTCACTTTGATTAAAAGCCCTATCAAGTATTCTTTCTGGGTAGCCATTAGATAAAAATTAGTGTGTATATTCCTCTTCATTTTCTCTTACTTTATCTTAAATAACCAGTCACTATGGTATCAACATATTTAAAAAACTGTGGATAATTGTTTTGTTAATCTGACAAATCATATTGATGAAATGCAGTTTGGAGATTGTTTTTCAGTTGATTGTGTTGGCAAAGTTCAAATACAGTAAACACCTATGTAAGAGAACATATATAATATATATTTTTACGAGTTAGTCTGAATACATTCTTAAAAACAATGGCTTGTATTCAAGATGCCCATGTTCAACCTAAAGGTTATTGGGACAATGATGATTATGAAATGGAAGTGATAATACATAAAGTTCGTCAGACAACACACGATTTTCAAGCGGATTTTCATAGATTGAGAGGAAAGAGTTTTCTAGCTGTGGTTTTCCTGAAGACAATGTTACTTTAATTATGACCTTAAGAATAGAGAATGATGAACAATGAAGTAGAAAGTAGGTATGTAATAACTAAAATGACACAGTTGATTGTCTTGGCAATCTTTGCATGTGTTATTGATGAATCAATTTTCCCGATGTATCCATTTTTTTAAATATTTAGTTAATATTGTGTGTACATCAGTCTCCATACAATATTTACACAGCAATAAAAATGTTGTGAATGTGGGAACCTGTTATTTCTACTATGAAAGTTTTCACAGATGTTGCACATCATTATATTTTGAGACAACACTACAAAGAAATAGAGAAAATAAATCAACATTATTTAGCTGTATAAACTTAATTGAAAAAAAGACTTACTGTGAAAAAATAATAGTTTGATTTATTTGCTTGGTGTTGCATTAATCCATGGGATGTTTTTTGAAATTATAAAAATAAATTTATATTATAAAAAAACGAAACAATTTAGAGGCCAGGATAGGTATTTTAAATAGAAGTGACAAGTAAATTTCAAAATTGTTTAATGGATCTAACGTTTTGTTGCAAAGCTTGCAACATCTTCAGAAATAAATAACAAACACAGTGATACTAATTATATTGTGACAGGCAAATGCTAAAACATGATAACCAATAGAATGAAAGAATAAAAATAAATATTACACTAACTGATAGTATGTCAACAGACCATAAAAAGTTTGAGTAAAAGCAGTCAAGATGAATCAAAACAGAAAAAGTGGAGGTGAGCCCATGTTGGCATTTAAAGAAGGCCTTAGTTTGGAGATAAGTAAACTTTCCCATAAAAGTAACTCAGACTCAGAGTAACAAGTGCTGATGATTTCAAAATCATTAAATGAGATGGGGTGTCCAGTGTCAGTATGGTGTGAGAGAGTGGCCATAGGAGGACATTTCCATTTCTTTCAAGTAAGGGCTGAGATTTCCAAATGGTCTCAGACTCGTGTGTATAGGTGCCAGGATGTTTCTCCAACATACAAGGCTCTGCAGCCTTGACACATAAATTTATAAACATGCAAAGTTGTACAGTGAGACAAGGGACAAAGGAAATGGTGATATGGGGAAAGGCAGATGAGAAGAGTTTTCTTAATTGAGTTTGCATCTGTAAATGGTGAAGAGAAATAAATGATACATTTAGGAACAGTAAAAGGTTTAGGTAAAGGTGAAGAAACTTTGTAAAGAAACAAACTAAAGCAGTTGTCGATAAGTCTTGCAGGAAAGGCATTACAGATGAAAATACTTTTAAGCTTCTCAAGTTCACAAAGAAAAGTATGATATGTTGAGCAAATGTGAAAACAACGGTTAAGAAGAGAGTATATTAACCCTTTCTTGTAGGTTAATGTAATAAAAGAATTAAAATTAGTCAGTTGACCAGTAGACAGAAGTTAGGAAAGCGCCAGCACAGCAGCCAATAAGAATATCAAGAAAATTAATATAGTCATCACTCTTGTATTAAAAAGTAAAATTGATATTACAATGCTAGGTAATTAAGAAATGGCAGAACACTATCTGAAGAACAAAGCAAGGCAAAACAATCGTCACTGTAACAAAGATTAGTAGGACAATTATTTAACCAGGTAGATTTGACTGCAAAGAAAAATTTTGGTGAACAAGGGACCTAAAGGTGAGCCTGTAGTCACACCATCAAAAAGGAAGTGACATTTCTTAACTGCTAAATTAAGAAGTCTACAAAAGTTAGGACTAGTATTAAAGAGTCATCGGATAATAACGTCAATGGTTTCATCAATGAGAGAACTTATATCAAAGCTAGCCATAAATACATTGTCTATGTTTAAATCTAAAGAATGTAATTCTTGGAGAAAAGAAAATTAATCATTGATGGAGTACTGGTTGGTGGAAAAGGGACAAAGAAGGGAAACTAAGTACTTAGTGATATTATAAGAGTGTGAGTTAATGAAGGAAAGTATAGGTCTAAGTGGAATGTTAAGCTTGTGGGTATCCTGTATGGACTTCCAAAGGTGCACCAACTTAACATTCCACTTAGATCTATACTTTCCTTCATTAACTCACACTCTTATAATATCACTAAGTACTTAGTTTCCCTTCTTTGTCCCTTTTCCACCAACTATTCATTTCCTTTTCTCCAAGAACCACATTCTTTAGATTTAAACAGACAATGTGTTTATGGATAGCTCCGATATAACTTCTCTCTTTACTAACATTCCCTTAGATGAAACCAATGACATTATTATCCAACGACTCTTTAACACTAGTACTCGCTTTTGTAAACTTCTTAATTTAGCAGTTAAGAACTGTCACTTCCTTTTTGATGGTGTGGCTATGGGCTTCCCTTTAGGTCCCTTGTTTGCCGATATTTTTCTTTGCAGTCATGAATCTACCTGGCTAAATAATTGTTCTTCTGATTTTAAATGTTGATGATTGTTTTGTCTTGTTTCATTCTTCCAATCATGTTCTGACATTTCTTAATTACCTTAATTCGCATTATCATAATGTCAATTTTACTATTGAATACAATAATAATGACTCAATTAATTTTCTTGATATTCTTATTAACCACTCTGCTTATTAACCACCAAAAGAAAGATGTAGTGGACCAGATATTTACGATTGGACAGCAGAGTTGGAGTGTGTGCTCTGCCTGAAAGAAACTTGTTCACAGTCACATGATACTACAGCTTGCATTTCATGCAGTGGATGTGTTCCTAACCAAATAACACTTCAAGAATGTATGGGTGAACTTAGATAAAATATAAAGTGTGGTACTTGTAAGATGGGTTATTATAAAATGGTGGTGTGAGGATCTCTCTGTATACTATTCATTCATTTCATAATTCAGTTGCTGTTAAAAAACATACTGTCGACTGACCAAGATTTCAAACCAAGTACATGGCTACTTCATACATCTGAAAATGCACTAAAACCAGGATATGGCCAGGAAATTCTTTCAAAATTCATGCAAGTTGGTTCTCATTACTTGGCTACAAGAGCTAAACATCATCAAATGGCAGCAAACTTGAGGAGACATGTTTCACAGTCAAAGTATCTTTTTAATATCATACTATTGCTCTTGAATGATATTCATCTTAACCCTGGACCATCTGATACTGGGCATCCTTCACCAATTACCTTCAACACCAAATGTTTGAAAGTTGCTCACTTAAATTTATGCAGCCTTCTTGGCAAAGTAGATGAATTAAGAATGTTAATGACTCATACTCCTTTTGATATGCTAACTTTGTCTGAGACTTGGTTAAGTAAAGACGTTCTAGACTGTGAAATTAGCTTGCCTGGTTATTCAAGTGTTCAAAAAGATCAAACAATTCAATGTGGTGGAGGGGTTATAACGTATATCAAGCATGGTCTTATATTCTCTGAATGCGAAGACTTAAACAATGATATCGACAAAGTCCTCTGGATAGAAATTAACAGAAACAATTGTGAGGCAGTTCTCATGGAGAATACTTATTGTGCACTGGACTGTGCTTTGGACGATTTTTTACATAGGATGGAACAGTCACTTTTGCAAGTTGAATCTAAACACTATGAAAAAGTGGTTCTTGGAGACTTTAATGTTAATTTTAATTTTTCAAACTGACCAACAACTAAAACAGAAGCTGTGAAGAGTTGTGGCTATGTTTGATATGCATCAGTTAATTCGTACGCCAACCCGTATTACATGTCATTCAGAAACAACAATTGACTTGGTTTTTGTGAATAACAAACACAGAATAACTGAAGGAACTTGGAACGGTCATGTTGTTTTGAGCTCTGTGCTTATTCTGTATTTATCTTTGTTTTCTTATCTGTGGGCACTCAAACTGTATCAACTGTATCAATAAACCTGGGATCAATCCTGCTGACCCTGAAGAAGCTCTTAACCTGACGAACATCGTCTCAAGCAATAAAATTTTGGATAACGGAGTTCTAACCTCATTTGCATTGGGAACCAAGGCTGCCACAAACACGATTAAGAAAGTTTTTTCAACGAAGATTATTCTATTTTCCTAATTGGACTGAAAGTTTGGTGATGATGATGATAACTTTGTTTATTCATGCTAGCCTCGACAACATAAGCTGGTTTCCACTAAGGGCGTGAGAAAAATTAAAAAAAAATGTGTACAAATTACAAGAGATTTGTTAGTTAAGGTCTACGCTAATAGGTAAGGTATTTACAATGGAAGCTAGGACTTGGTAATGAAAAGATAGATTCAGAGTTAAATGTTAAGTGCTGTAGGCAATACTGTGAGCAGCAATTTTAGTTTCAAACCTTGTGAAAGAAGTGCACCTTCTTATTTGCTCATGTAAACTATTCCATAGTTTAGCTCCATCAAACAAAAAGCTTTTTTTTCATGCTGTTTGTACGTGGTTTTGGTAAAGAAAGTTTAAGGAACGTATCACGTAGGTCATAATCTGAAACATCGCTTCTAAAGGTAAAGAGGTTTGAGAGGCATTTTGGACCCATGTTGTTCAATATTTTAAACATCATTTTTGACTTTGCCCTTTTCCTTTGAACTTTCAAAGGTTCCCATTTAATGCATGCAGAGCAATCGAGTGATCTACATCATTACTCATATTTGTAATTATTCGGGCAGATCTGTTTTGCAATTTTTGAAGCCTCTTTGTTTGGGTTTCACCAAAACCATCCCATACTTCAGAACAGTAGTCAAAGTATGGATGAACAGTTTAATTGTACACGGATAATAGTGAATCTTTGTCAACGAAATCTTTTAAGTGTCTAAGGGCTGATATTCCTGAAGTTATTTTTTTTAGAAATATAGTTAGTGTTGTTCTTCCAAGACTACTGCTGATCAATTATTACCCCAAGAGTTTTACATTCATTAACTTGACTGATTGATTTGTCATCGATTTTAATATTGGGTAGTGAATTTGATATACTCTTCATCATTGGCTTAGATCCAATGATCATAAATTCAGTCTTTGCCACATTCAGGCTAAGTTTGTTGATGACTAACCAGTTTTTGAGGGTGTCTAAGTCAGAGTTCATTGCGATCTCTACATCTGCAATTGTTTCCTCGCTTGTTGTCAAATTAGTGTCATCCACAAGCAAGCAGGGTTTTGAATTTTTAAGACAATGAGGCAAATCATTCATACATAACAAAAAGAGTAAAGGTGCAGAACAGAGCCTAGAGGTACGCCACACTTTATCTTTCTTTTGGATGAGAGACACCCATTAACCTGGAAAACTTGGCTGCAGTCCCAGAGATAAGATTTTAAGAGAGCTAGAGCACTTCCTTTTATTCCATATGCCTCCATTTTACTAAGTAAAATTTAATGGTCTACAGTATCAAATGCTTTTTTTAAATCGATAAAGACCACCAGATTAAAGAGCCTTTTATCAATATTCATATACCAGTTGTTTGTACAATCCAATAGAGCCGAAGCTGTTGAGTGGAATTTTCGAAAGCCAAATTGATTTTCGCTCAAAATATTATAGTCTGTAAAGTATGTGTACAATTGCTCATAAAATTTTTTTTTTCAAATACTTTGCTAATTGCTGGCAGGATTGAAATTGGTCTGTAGTTACCAGGCAAATTTTGACAGCCATTTTTAAAGAGAGGAAGTACTCTGCCCACTTTCCATTCAGAAGGAAATGAACAAAGTGTCATAGCCTGATTAAGGATATAGGTCAAGCTGTCCAAAATTACTGGCGCAGCTATTTTGAGAATTTTCGAAGAGATGTTATCTATACCAGTGGCTTTATCGGCAGGGAGGTCAAGAAGGAGATGATAGAGCTGACTGGTTGTAATTTCTTTGAAACCAACAAACTCTGATTTTACTAGCCATATTGGGGCCTATTGTGGAGAAGTAGTCATTGAAACTCTCTGGAATATCAGCAGGATTAGTAATTGTCACCCCATCTACTTTAAGCTCACTCACTTTGGTTGGTTTACTTACACAGCCCAGTAAATGGTTAATAGTTTTCCAAGCTTCCCTTGGGTTATTTTTTTGAGCAGCAATTTTATTGGAAAAGTAATCTATTTTTGTATTTCTCAGCCCAATGTTTACTTTATTTCTAAATACTTTGTAGCTTGACCAATCTGAATCAAGGTTAGTAATAATGGCCTTCCTCTTAAGCCTATCTCTTTAGTTTATGAGATTTTTTATCTCCACTAGTAAGCCAGGTGACATTATTTACCCTCAATTTAACCTGGTGATGATACGGATCATCCTTAGTGGCAATGTTCACCCTCAGCCGGGCCCAAATTCAAAGAAAAATAAAAATTCTCGGCCTGGCAATGATCCCGATGTAAACCACTCTACTACATCAGTGGTTGGCCAGCATGCAAATTTGTGCATCAAGATCGCTCATCTGAATATTCGCTTGTTGAAGTCTCGCGAACACCTTTTTCTTCTACAACATACTGTCGAAGAACATGACTTTCATATATTTACTATATCAGAGACTTGGCTTGACTCAACGGTTGATAATCAAGTCATGCAGCTTCCTAGATTTGTATTCTTCCTCCAAGATCAGGGAGAACATAAATCTGGTGGTGGTCTAGCCGTATACATCAAAGACACATTCAAAGCGACACTCTTTGAAGATATCTCAGGAATTAGCAATGAAAATTTTCAACAGCTCTGGATAAAAGTCCAAGTTCAACACTGCAAATCAATTTTTATTTGTACTGTTTATAGACCACCTGGCACTACATTAGCTTTCAGCGATAGTTTGTCCAGAAGTCTCCTGGATATGCTACTGCATGGCAATGATATTATTATTCTGGGTGACCTAAATTGTAATATTCTTGATGATACAGTGGATAGTCGAACTTTGAAAGAACTTTGTGCTAGTTTCAATTTGACACAACTGGTGAAGGAACCGACCAGAATTACAGAAGCAAAGTGTTTCTTAATTGATGTCATTATGATCACTGATCCTTCCCTAGCGGAGTCTTGCTCAGTCATTACATCCTCAATAAGTGATCACAACTTAGTTGAGGTTACCTTGAAGATAAGTCGCCCTAAAGTCAAAACCAAATATGTCACTACAAGAAGCTATTTCGGATATGTGCCCGACAGCTTTTGCGAAGATCTTTCTCTTGTTCTGTGGCATATGGTATACTTCTTTGACAACATTGATTCCCAAGTAGAAACATTCGATTCTCTCTTCTTGGACGTACTGGATCAGCACGTGCCCATTAAACATATAAAGATCAAGTCCCGCTCTAATCCGTTTGTAACACCAGAAATAAAGCACCTCATAAAGACCAGGGATTGTTGGCATAGGAAAGCCATCCAAACTACTGACAAGCTATGCTGGAATGAATATTGCTTCTTCTGACAAGAAGTGAAATGAGAACTGAGGCTTGCTGAAAAAATCCATGTAAGAAATTAAATAGCTTGGAAGATCTTAAATCGATGTATGTCTCGCGGTACTGCTAGATGTCCAAGTACTTTGGAGGACCATGAGACTTTGGCAAACAAATTCAATAAGTACTTCATGTCAGTGGGAGAACTTACTGCCTATAAAGCGAACCTGACAACAAGGGAATATGGTTTGGATAAAGAATGTGGTTCTAGGGAGGAAAGCATTGACATTGGCCTACACACTGACACAGAAGGATTTGAGCTCCAAGATGTAAAAGAAACTGACATCAAGTCTGTCATTAAGAGTTTAGCTGCCAACAAAGCACCAGGATATGATAAAATCTCTGCATGAGTCCTGAAAGACAGTTGTGAGAGCATTGCACCTATGATTTACAGACTGGCAAATAATTCATTTAAGATGGCTGCTTTTCCTAAAGCATGGAAAATTGCTGAGGTGATACCTGTACCCAAAGAAAGAAACTCAGAAGAACCTGCCATTTGGAATTGTTGACAGTTTTACTGATAAGTTGTTTTCTTTGCCTAAATGTATCCAGCATTTCTTACTTTTGTTATTTCATTTCTCATAGTGTCTCGAGAGTTCCATTACACTTCTTGTTAGGAGATACAATATGATATGGTTATAATGCTTAGCTAAATCATCTTTATATTTGACCAAAATATTTTATTGATATGGGCTTTCAATTGCCAGTCTGCAATCTTTGACAGGTAAATTAACAATGATGAAGTTTGAAGATGGTACCTATTATATAGGAGGTAAAAATAGAGTTGGTGAAATGTGGGCATGTATGAATAATGAGGTGGTGTTTGCGATGCTGCTAACCATAACATTAAAATTCTTATAATTTAACACCACTTCGTTATTCATACACGCCCACATTTCACCAACTCAGTTTTTACCTCCTATATAATAGGGCCCATCTTCAAACTTCATTATTGTTAATTTACCTGTTGAAGATTGCAGACTGGCCAGAGAATGCTTTAGTAGTTATCGTCTTTATATTTGTCAGGTTGGAATATTTTATCTTGTTTCCCAGGTAAAGTGAGTACTTCTGACTGTCAGGATAGGCAAGCGTGTAGTGTCTCACTTTTAAATAAGTGATTACAGGCAGAGTGTTTATCAACTCCTTTCAACACAATATCAAGTTTATGTATGTCAACAGGAGCTTTGATCATGAGGACTTTACCTCTTACAGCTTTGAGTGCACCTTCACCATACTCATGATTCCAATATTGATCAGGACATCACTTGGTGATTTCTTTTACTTTTAATAGTTTGTCTTCCGATTTCCTTTTTTTTAGACTCCGGTTGTATTGGCAGCCTCTTCACAGAACCAGTCATACCCTGAAGATGTGTTTCCTTGCAGGTTTGCTCCACAGGAAAGACAAAATGAAAACATACCTAGTACATCACCTTTACAAGCTTTGCGCTTCATTATCGATGTAAATATACATTACAAGTGAACATCCCTTGGCCTTTGATGACATAATCACTTTCACAATGACATGCTGAAATAATCAGCTCATGAAACAACGAAATTGAGAATTAGGTGTAGCCAATCAAAATTAGCTGATCCCATGCCTCTGAATTACATGACACTATGTTTGGCATCAGCTAAATAAATTCGTTTGTGCTTTAGTATGTCTTCTCTGCCCTTTTACTTGTTTTGGTTTTACTTGTTATTTCTTAGTGTGTTGCAACTATGGGCCACCATACTTCTTTAACTAATGGCTGAAGTAAAAAGAAAAAAAAATATGCAGATAATAGAATTTCATCAAACTCAAATTGACCTTAAAAAAAAAAAACAATCCACAACCTCTTGAGGCTGAGGAATTAACAAACATCCATGAATATCTCCAAGCTCCCACTTACCAAACATCAGTCGTATTCAACAAAATTACTAACATATCATGGCTGCAGCACATATGTCAAACTCAGACCTTAGTCTTGCAAGCTCAGTGGTTAGAGGGTTCGATCCACATAAGGGGCTAAGAGATACTTTTTCTTAGGTTAATTTGAGCTAGACAAACATCCTGTGTACTTTGAATAATTTTAAAGGTGCATTTGTTTACTTGACAACTTTGGTGGGAGTAAAAGGGGCCTGATAGGTACTTCCCTACACCCCTACTGATATAAATATTATTTAAAGATGGTTGTGTTCAATTATTTAAAGGGCCACATGACACAAATATTATCATATAATTATCATTAATAATTAATAACCTGACAACTGACATGCACACAACTATAAACATATGTATAAGATAAATTCCAAGAACTGAGGGTTTAATCCAGATACATCCCAAAGGACCAAAAGTCCCAAGGTATTTGTCCATCTTAAACCACAATTGAAGGTTTCCTTTGTGAAATTTTAAGTAACATGACTTGTTTTTAGTTTGTGATCTTTCTTGAATAGTTATCAGGGATTGAATATACAGTCCTCGCCAGCTTCTCAAAAATTCTTTTCTTTAGATAGGTTTCTTTAGAGGATAAAACCTCAGAAAGAGCAAAGGAAACGGACTTCGTTGTGTTTTAATATATATATATGTGGACATGAACAGCACACAAATGCCACCTCATATAGTAATGAGAATCAAAAACTTGCACTCAGAATCTTACTCCAGAAAGTCAGTCACAAAGTTATTAATACTTCAAGGTAATCACTATTATCAAATGCATGTTATGGAAGGTTCAAGATGTCTTCATTGACATTTTAATAGGCATACAAGGAAGGCACGCTGTTATGACTGCATCAAAACCTCTCAATATCATAACACACTAAAAATGCTATACTGCTGTATTAGTACTTTATGTCAGCATAGCAGCACAGGCTTGTTTTAACTTTGGGTAATCTGAGCCTGTATCTGAAAAAGTAAAGTATAAAACACAGACCAAAAAAGGTCACCTTGAGATTTGATAATCAAGTGAAAACAAGAAAAAGACAAGTTGGAAACATTAATATTTCAGAGTCACCATCAGACCAAATGATTTACAAAAGCTCACTACATTATATATATACAGTTACTGCCCAAAAGTTTAAATACAGGGTTATTATTTAAAAAAAATAGCATCCGCTCTCTTCACTTTATATTTAAGACAATGTTCACGTCCCCCAAGTATTAGGTCTAAAAATGGCCTTAAATACCAGTTCTTATAGAAGCTACTGTACAGAATCGACATATCCAAAGCTAGGAAATGGGAAGAGGAAAAGAACTGAAGGAAGTGGGAGGAGCTTCAATCTCGAAGACAGTGACCAAGTGGCCAAGAGGCACTATTGCAACTGTTCTACGGAATTTTCAGCTTCATAGAAGTGTCCGAACGGCCAAACGTTCTGGAAGACCACTAAAGACAACACCAAGAGATCACAGGCATGTTGAAAGGTTGGTGAAGGAAGATCGGAAAGCATCAGCAAGAAATTTGGCAACAAAATGGAGTAAAACTGTAGATAAGTCACTCATTGTTAAGACAACAAGAAGATGACCAAATTCACTGGGATACTGTGGGCGACAGGCACATAGAAACACCTACATAAGTGTGAAAAACAAGAAGAAAAGACTAGAATGGGCTAGGAAGATGAAAGATAAAACAATGGCTTTCTGGAAGAAAATTGTCTTCACAGATGAATCCAAAATAAAAATTAGTGGAAGTGATGGACGTGTTTTTGTGTGGTGCAAATCTATGGAAGAATGGCTACCTTGCTGCACTCTTGGGACAGTTAAGACAGGCGAGTCATCACTGATGGTGTGGGGTAGCATGTCTTATGACGATGTTGGTCCGCTCATTACAGTTCAGGGAAGTGTTACCGGGAGAAAGTGCCGTCAAATTTTGCAACAAAATTTATTACCACTAGTTGCTGAGAGACAATGACGACGTCTGCAAGATGATAATGTACCTGTCCATGGAGCTGATGTTGTAACAGCCTGGAAAACGAAGAATGTTACAACCTTAGAGTGGCCTGCACAAAGCCTGCACAAAGCCTGCACAAAGCCTGCACAAAGACTTAATCCATATGACTTTGTTACTAGAGGGTTCAAAGTTGGAAAAGTGGGTGTATTGGTTGGTATGAGTATATTTTCAATAGACATAGGTTTTTGTGATACTTTGGCCCCTGTAAAACCCTGTGATATTCCTTTTGTGTTATCTAAATTTAAAATTTTAGACAAAAACCTAAAATTCACAGTTGACAGTTTTTCCAATGGTAAAATTAATTTTCTTCATTTAAAAATTTCTGAAGAAGATATTGACGTCTATCAAAAAGATACTAAATAAAGATAAAATATCCAACCTTTCTCGAAACAAATTATTTATGAGATCAGCAGTCCTGGTTGTAATAGCAAATATATTGGCAAAACAGAATGCTGACTACAAACTCGCCTTTTGGAGCACTCTTCCAACATCTTTTCAACTGTCCACATGCCCAATATCTTGCAAACCTCAATCCTCTCTATGATAAACTTAACAACTCCTCCCCTCTTTCTAAATCATATCTCATCTTCAATAATTTTAAGATAATTCATTCTTGTAAATTCAGTGGTTTGAACCTATTACTTATTTTAGATCTTTTAAAGTGTTTATGAAATGAAAAAAAATTTTTCCTAAAATTGTAACCATTTTGTAGTTTAAAATATGCTGAATATCATATGCTATATTATTTTCACCCCACAATTTTTTAAAGTAGAGTAATAAGCTTCCAAAGTTGCCGGTTAATGCATCGTTTTTGTCCCATCTCACCATGAAGTCAAATTGAGAGCATGACATCACTGGTTGTACACACGCATTCACTCAAAGGTGATTGTCATTGCAGAGACAAGAAACAGCCAAGCAAAAAGGAAATTTCTTGGAAAATATTGTGTTGCTGGTTGACCAGGCATTGTTAGTTGCAAAAACAATTTGAAGACCACAGGAATATCTATGCACCATTCTCCTAGCAATAATTCAATATGGGAAAAATGGACTAGTTTTGTTCAAAGACATAATTTTCAGTGGAAGCTATTGACCACTTTGGTGCTTTGCTCAGCTCGCTTCATTGTCACGGATTTTGAGTATCATCTTGATTTGGGTCTAAACGAGTCCGATAAATTCAAGACCGAAAGATGGTTGAAGAAAGGTGCAATACCCAATGTGGACTGTATTGTACCAGGGCCACAAGCTCAAGAGATATCAGCTCATGAAAGAATACAGGAATGCATAAATTATTCGTATGTGTCTGCGACTGAATTCTGCAGCTATTACATATTCGTTAATAGTCAATCTTGACGGCTAAAACTGGCCAAATTGTAAAGGCCTGTTCACACTGGCAATTTTTGCTGCAATCTTGACTGTAAAACAAGGGTTGTAGCACAATAGCAAGATATACAACAATGATTGTTTTTAGTTGTGAAATGATTTCTAATATGAGCAGATGAACATATATGCAAATCCAGAAAACCGTCATTCATTTCAATCTATAGATTGTTCACAGCATTGCCAAGTCAGTGAATGGACAAGTTGTGGAAGCAACTGAAAAGAAAAATGAAGATAAACCAGTAATATCCCCCTGTCCAGCATGTTGTGAGGGAACTAGACCAGCCTGATGATATTATCGAAACTGTTGGTGGTGAGGCTATTAATTTGGCAAAGGAAGAATGCAAGAATTGTGCTGACCTTAAAACAAAGTTTTTTCACCTTTAGGCAACACATAGAAAACTGAAATTGTCAACTTGATTAAAGAAGTTCATCATCTGCAACAACTGCACAAAATTATAAAATTTGTGTTATCTCATGTTTGCCAATGATAAATAATGTGTCGAACTCTGTAGATGTGATAAGGTTTTACTCTGAAAATTTGTAGAAATCAGAGGATGATACAAGCTGTTCCCAGCGATCATCATTTGTGGAAGAATGTGGGACTGACAACAATGAAAAATTTGGTTATGAAAGAGACGAGAATTGGGTTGCAATGGAAAAAGAAGCCACTGAAGAGGACCATGTCAAGGAGTCAGAAACTGAACAAGTGGGATGAACTATGAAAATGTGATATAAGGCTTGTGGTGGGGGTATGATTTAGCAGCATAGGACACCATATGCAGCTCAAAGAATCTAAACTCCAAACCCAGTAAAGGCTGGTTCCCATATAATCGTTACTGTCGCAAGGATCATCTCTGTCGCTTGAAAAGAGCTCCCCATGGTGAAAAAAATACAGATGCGACAGAAGCGATTCTTGCGATCAACTGGTTTCCATTAAATTGTATGCGTCGTATTTAATGTTCAAAAGGACTAGGACTAGTCACCGTTTGCAGCCAAAAGCCGAAATCAAAATGGCGGCATTCGATCGAAGAAGAGAGCGAGAACAGCGAAGAAAACATCGTTTTTGGGTTCGGCCCATATTTCAGAGGAGAGAACGTCTTGGAATTTTTCATACCCTCGTTCAAGAGATAAAAGATGAAGATCGAGAGTATTACTACAAGTAAGCTGGAGCTTTAAAAGTTATTTTAAACTTAGTTAATTGGTAATTTTACTATTTATCTAAGCGCTACATACTCCCCTAGCATCATCAATTTGCTTTTTGCATACAAATATCGGGAAATTCGGGGGAATATCATGATTTATGTTGTGTTCAACTTCATACAATAAAGTGGTTTCAATAAAGTGGTTTCAATAAAGTAAAAACAACTGTTCTTTAAGCCTGGTTTCCATATCGTTGTATCTGTCATATCTGTCGTTTCTGTCGTATGAAACTAGCCTCCTGCAGCGCAAACACAACTCGATGCAACTCATACGACAGTTGTGTATCTTGGGTTTCCATTAAAGTTGTATCTGTCATATCTGTCGCTTCTGCTACAACAACAGGCAAGGGGGACTGGGTATATCAATATTAAACTTCTTGCCCAATGCTAGCCAGCAGTTATCTCTAACTTGTTTTTTCTTGTAATCTTTCGAAAATTTGTTGTAAAGGCATTTATAGCGCTGAAGTTCTTCCATGAAAGAGGCGACCGAGCATTCAACGTTGCTTTTGACCTCCGCCGCCATGTTGAAAACAAAAGAGGTGCATTCTGGGACACATTTTTGTTGCATTTGTCGTATGAGTCACATGCGATGGTTTCCATTAACAAAATGCTGTTGTATCATGCCCATTTCCTGTTGTATCTGTTGCAGGAGATAGAATCCATTCTATCTCATACAGCAAGTTGTATCTGTCGTTTCTGTCGTATTGAGCGGTTGTATGTGAGGTTTCCATATAGTTGTATCTGTCGTATGAATTTTTTTCATACGACAGACACGACAGATACAACAATATGGAAACCAGCCTTTACTTGACTTTCTTTTTTTCACATGCATAACTGAGGTTGTAAAACTTGATTGATATTAAGTATATTGTATTTAAATTAAAATATTGGTGCTAGGGAAATGTGTATAGTGTTTTCAGACTGCTGTCTAAAAATAAACTAAGTACATGTTGTAGGTTGACTTGCACTGAAAGCCTTTGGTGCTATATATTTTTATTGTCATTGTGTTCAAGGAGTTGAAAAATTAACTCATAGTAGTACTGTATTATCATCCATCAATTTACAGATGCTTATAGTGTTGAAAAAATAGAACCTCAATATATTCAATGATCTCATCTCTTGTATCTTTTAGATATACACGAATGTCTCCAGAGAGATTCCAACATCTCCTTGAGCTTGTTGGACCACTGATAACAAAAAAGCCATGCCGCTCTAGAGAAGTCATCACACCTCAAGAGAGGCTAATGGTCACTCTGAGATACATGGCAGAGGGAGAGGCACAGCAGAGTCAATCATTTAATTTCTGTATAGGGAAAACTACAGTCTCCAACATTGTTAGAGAAACCTGTGATGCAATTTGGACAGCCCTCCACCAGACGTACCTCAAGACTCCCACTTCTCCTGAAGAGTGGAAGAAAATAGCAGATGGTTTCGAGGAGTGGAACTTCCCTCATTGTCTTGGGGCAATAGATGGTAAACACATGATTGAATGTCCCAAGAATGCAGGGTCTGCATATTACAACTATAAAAATTTCCATTCTATTGTGCTCCTTGAAATTTGTGATGCAAACTATTGTTTCACTTTTGTTGACACTGGTGATTATGGAAGCACAAATGATGCAAGTGTACTATCAAATTCAGCCTTTGGACAGGCATTTGACAAGGGTCCAGAAACACTGAAGACACCGAGACCATGCAATTACAAAAATGTTCAGAAGCTCCCATTTGTACTTATTGGAGATGACATTTTCCCACAAAACAGTTGGTTGATGAAGCCATTTCCTGGTAAAGGACTACACGAGCACCAGAGAGTATATAATTACAGGCTATCAAGAGCTAGGAGGACAATTGAAAATGTTTTTGGTATCCTGTCTGCAAAATGGAGAATTTTTAGGAAGCCCATTAAAGCAAATGTTGATTTGGTGGATAAAATAACCAAGGCCTCAGTATGTCTTCATAACTACCTTTGTCTTACAGAGAATGCTACATACACACCAGATGGATTTATTGACAGTGAAGACAGTACTGGCAACATTTTACCAGGAGACTGGAGAAACACTGGTAATGATGGAGGATTGAACGCAATTGGTTGTGTTGGTGGTAACGGATATACTGTTGAAGCAAGTGATGCACGAGATGCATTTAAAGCTTACTTTAACAGTGCTGATGGTGAAGCTGATTGTCCATGGCAGCTTCAATATATAAGAAGTTGTGGCTCTATACAAAAAAACTTTGTTGAGAATCAAGTGACATTTTATTAAAATAGCATATTTTGCATTGACCACTTGAAAAACAAATTAAAATCATTTTCTTGTTTTAAATGATCACCTCTTCACTGGTTCTGTATGGTCACTTGTAACAGATATTATCAAAGACAATTTTTGTATCACCAAGTGTCTGAATAAGGCCCGATTCAAATAGTGTCATAATCATAACGAGGTCCTAAAAATGGGAAAAATCATTTTGCTATCATTATGACTATCACACCAAAAAAGATGTATTAACCAAATTATAGGATTTATTTATGATTAAGCTTATGATGCCGTGTGAATCAGGCCTAATACGCTTATTGAAACAGTAACATTATATGTTCAATAATGTTCATCATGCAGAAACCGTAACATTAAAGGGAAAAAAACTACCACAGATTTTTAACCAATACTTAGATTATAGTCCAAAATCTCCAAAAAATGTTATTCTAATAAAATCCATTATAGAGGATGCAGGTTGTAGTCAGAAGTACCATTATGTCCATATTGAGATGTATATTCAGCTGAGTGATTATATCCCATATGCATTGGGGCTGGATGATACTGTTGTTGGAGTGATCCTCCAAATTCAGCTTGGAACATCAATTGTTCCAGCTGGATTCTCACATATCCCTGAGCTCTTTCGGGGAGTTTTTTAAGTCTCTTGGCGAAGCTCCTTGCAAAATGCATGTGCTCATCATCCTTGTTTATATCTGATGAGGGCTTCTCAGATGGCTCTTTTAGCAGTTTTTCTGCAATTTGAATCATTGCCAGGTCGACGTCTTTTGAGCTTCCCGCTTTTTGATTATTTGATGCTGCCCATGGCCATTTCGTCTTCAATGTAGAAGCCGATGACTTCATTTTGGAAGGTATCTCCTCCATTTCAGCTGTGATGACTGATGTTTGACTTGTGGTCGTGGAAGATTCAGGAGAATCAGCAATATCTAGCTCTATATCATCATCAACAAACCTCGTGCTTGAACTAGAGCTGTTGTTCATGTCTTCTTGTTGGTTATCTATTGCCTCCTTGTCATCGCTCTCCTGATTGTGCAAGTTTGTCGTGCTTTTCCTGTGGCTGATGTGCTGATCTAGCCACTCCAGATTTACAAATTCCCCAGCTTTGGGGACAGCGTCCCTTCCTGAGCCAGAAGGAACGTTTTTCAGTCTCTTCAAATAGCGAACATAGCTTGTGGGTATGTTCTTGTGTTTCTTCTCGGCATCTGCTGAAGTTAAGCCGAATTTCTCAGCAATCTTGGCCCAGGCATTCTCTTTGGTCCTTCTGTTCTTGTAATCCTTTGAAAATTTGTTATAAATGCAATCATACTTTTGTATTTCTTCCATGAATGAAGAGGTGTTATTGGAGTTGTTTGCTCCCATTTTGGAATACATGCAACAATAAAGATGCATCATGGGATATGTCATGTCGCTTCTGATGTAAGGATCGTTTGAACCGGTTTCCATTAAAAATTATTAGCACGTAAGGTGTGATTTCCGGTCGTCTCTGTCGCAAGGATAGAACTCAAGTCTATCTCGGACGATCCATACGCAAGGATCGTTTCTAGCGCAAGGATTGCCTCTGTCATCTGAGAAGAGCGTTTCCATATAATCGTCTCTGTCACTTCTAAAAATTTGAAGCGACAGAGACGATCCTTACGACAGAAACGATTATATGGAAACCGGCCTTAAGTCTGGTGTAATTCAGAGAATGTGTTTCCAGTAACACAAAATGTACATGCTTACAAACAATTTTCAACACAGGCAATACACTTAAAAATATGCAGTACATTAAATTAACACACATAAGCAAAGACCAATCATCATAAATAATTCAGGTTGTTTCAATTTGTAGGGTTGAACCAGGAACAGACTGCAAAGATGAGCCAAAGTTCATTGTTTTCTACACTACACTTCTGTACATCTTCAGCATGTTCTGTTTCAAATGTAAAGCTGACTCTCCCAAAATATCCATAAAAAGAATGGAACTATAGTTACTGTCCAACAGCACTGCAAGAATTGCCCTAATGGATTTACTTGGAGGAGCCAGCCTCTTATTCTAGGAAACCATCCAGCTGGAAATGTATTGCTAAGCTTTGTAATGTTGATCTTGGGTGCATCCATCAACAAGATACTCAAAGTTTTTAAGCATTTTGGTATTTAGAAAAGCATCAAAGCCAATTAATTTTCCTTGCTATATTGCACAATTGGAAATCATACCGGTTGGCACTGACTGCATCTCTCAGATCCAGGAAAAACTCCAGGTTTGGAGATGGAAGATTTGATTCCATGGGGCATTCTGCCAAGTATGGAGTTTATTCAATGATATGTTCACTGTCCAACAAAGTAGTCCACTTTGAATTATTGCAGGTATTGTTTTATTTTAAATATTTGAAGGGCCAGTCAAAATGTACATGTATTCCCTATTTACCAGAGAAAGATAAACTCATAAACATGAGGTGATTAACCTGCTTTGCTTCTAGCATGCCAGAGATTGGGTGCAGAGATTTTTGTTATATATTAGACAAACCAGGCTGGAAGTAGTGCTGCTATGACTACGTAAACAATACTGGTCTAAAAATACCTGCGTTTGTTTCTGATCAACACCGGGGCATTGCTAAATGGATAAAACAGAGCCACCCAACCATTACACACTATTTTGATCAATGGCATATTGCTGAAGGAGTGGTCAAGAAAATGTTGGCAGCGAGCAAAAAGAAAGGTTGTGAGAAAATTGCAAAGTAGATCACAGCTGTGAAGAACCATATTTACTGGTGCTCAATGACAACCAAAGAAGGTTTTCAGAAATTAATTCTAGCCAAATGAAAGTTGTTTATTTGCCGTGTTGCCAACAAACACACTGACCACCCTGACGCCTTGTTTCCACAGTGCGCACAAAGGGAGCTTGTAAAGTGCAGAAAATGGATCACAGTTGGTAAGTCAAGGAGTTGAATGATATTAGAGTAAGACTATTTATAAAAAATTTATTTACAACTGTATTCGTAATTTTGTAGGTTCACCTGCATATGAAAGCCTTCACAAAATTGTAATGAAGACAAGCCTCTTGAATGACATCAAACACCTGTGTCCACATGCAGAGACAAGTTGTTTGGAGGATTTTCTTTCAACTTTAAACCAGTGGCATCCAAAAATGACATGCTTCTCCTGGCTTGGCACCTATTGTAGGTAAATACCATGATAAACAACTGCCTTTGTTTAAGAGAATGCAATGTTACTACATCAAATGCTGGAGGATCTTTTTCTTTTTAATATATAGACATGTCCTGGCTATCCTACATTTTAATGAAAATGTCAGAAGACCATATGTAAATATTATATATCCCAAATACAAGAATGGAGGAGATGTTGTCAGGGAAGTTCCTGTTGCTGCAACTTATGGTATGTTTAGAAGTGAGACCATCCAGCTGTAATTTTCACACTTGTATGAAACCTTAATTGTGAAACAGCTGGTTAATTACAGTCTGTTTTTTTCTGCCAAAGGCTATGTTAGCAGCATTAAAAAGGGATTATTTAGTATGTCAGAAGGACACTGCAAGAAAATTAAAGATACATACAAAGCCAAAATTACAACTGCTCTGAAGTGAATTCTCAGAAAAGACCTCCAAAAATTGAAGCAATAAAGTGCTACAAAAAATGAAAAGCAAAAGCTGTAGAAATTTTTCCATCAGGTAAAAGAAAGACAATTATCAGCTAAACAAATACAAATCACCCCCGTTCATAACTTTGTTGTTTAGATATAATCTGCTTACATTTGCTGAATTACTTTTTAGTTTCTAAACAAACAACATTGCAGGAAGCAGGAAAACGAAAATCAGTGGGAGATCTGACACAAACAAAAAGAATACAGCAAATATCACAAGCCTATGAAAGGTTATCCACAATCGCATTGCCCATAAGATTGATGATATCAACATCTCTTATGTTGAACAGGACATACAATGCATCTCACTTCACCACTTAGAGAATGTTCACATGAGCCTTAGGTGAAGAGCTATCCCTCCTTGCCAAGGGGTGGTCCTCTTACGAGGGCTGAGAAAATTTCCCATTGTATCTGTGTCAAGATTGGCTTTTAGAAGATTTTTTGCTTTATTAGATATGTAGCTCTAAAACAGAAATTTATCTATGTCATTATTATTCCAAAAATTGCTCTGCAAAACGAGATTTTGGCCTCGTAAGAAAATAAAAGGAGAATTTATGGTAAAAATTAGCTCCATTGTGAAGGGCTATCCCTTCCTTTATATTATAGGGCTCGTGTAAATAGCCACTTAGGTAACTTTGTCAATAAGTTTAATTCCAGACTTCTATGTCAGTCTTTAAACATGATTTAATATAGTCATGTTGACTGTTTTTGTCTGCTTGGTCCTCTCCTAATACATAACCTTTGGCATCACCTATAGGAAATGCAGTTCTTATAAAATGATAAACACAAGCTGATAAGGGTCTCGTGTTCTCCCGGCCCAGTCGCCCAAATAGCCATTGTGCTAGCCAGCAATATGACATGGCTCTCAGAAATCTTTTAACAAAGCTGAAAAGAAGTCTTACAATTACTGCCAGACAAATTTTGTGAAAAATATTACATACTTTTTTATCCGTGCCATTTTTTATTCGCTAAGGGTTGCCGTTCTTGTTCCTCAAACGAGGTCTAACTTCACAAAGAACTGTCTCATTTGTCATGGCATTGAAATCAGGATGATTTAGAATGCACTCAGCATCCTTACCAATAAAAGTAAATTTTCCAATTGTTTCAATTATCTCTGCAGCAGCGATATTCTGGGGCACTAACAAGGTTCTGATAAGAACAGTAGCCACACAAACACCTACAACAAAATATTAAAATAAAAGCACTGAAGGTCAGGCGAACATGCCAAAATCATAATAAAGTAAACGAGTACTGTTTTGGACACTTACCAACTAGCTACTGGAATAATTCTTTCCAAATCCTGCTCCATAATAGAGAGTAAAATCTCATATTCGTTTGCCTTGACACGGTTCAAAACAGCTCTTTATGTTAAAATTCTCCTCCAAATCACTCTCTACTACACTATCGCACTCCACACTAGAGCAACTAAGCGAATCTTGGTCTGGAACATAGTAAATGAGGAGAAATGCTGATAAAATCATGCAAACCTCTCACTTTCTGTAAGAATCTAGCTGTGTGATCAACAATGTGTACGAGCAGTGACGTCACATGCTGCTTTTACTTGGATCCAGACCCTGCGACACAAAAATACTAAATTACTGAACTTTGTAGCCCTGAAAATCTACTTTCTAAAATCACTGAGTAAAAATTAAATAGCGGACAATATTCATCATAGTTTAAACTACAAAGTGAACATAATTTTAGATAAACCATTTGTAATGGGGTGTGTGTAGCACAAACACAGACAAATGCTTACTTGAACACTCGTTTAATTCATGCTCCTACTCACTGAACAAGATATCTCTCTAGTCCCTTTTCTGTTCTAACAACCGGGTCCTACGCTAGCAATCACAATGCATGACCATATTAGGTAACAACACTACATCTCTCCCTTCCTTGGAGCAAATCTCACGTATTACGATAAAGCGGTCAGAAACAAAAATGAAACTGAAAAACACTCTCGCTGAGTTCAAAGTTCTTAAAGAAGTCTGAACACAACTCTAACAAAATCTTTTACAGTTCACATGCAGTTCGTTATCAGTCACAAACATAGTCGTCCAGCTTGACTGGGCATGTTTGCATAAGCTGTGGGTAGGGTCTTGACAGTGCAGCATCAGACTGCAACAGTGCATCTGCGGTATCTGGTGTGCCTGTAACATCCTTGCATATCTCTGTAGTAGTGTTTTCTTCTGTTGCTGGAGGAACACTCTTGAAGAACAAAGAGTTCCTCGTAACCAGGACGCCATTGTCATCTTGTGCAGTCACCATAGATCCCTTCTTCTCCACAACTATGTGTGGCCTTGGGTCATACGGCATGTCGCTTTTCCTCTTAGAGTCGTCTTTCTTGACAAGCAATGTGTCGCCCTCTTTGACTGTTGATGGCTTTATGTACTGCTTGTCTGCATGCTTCTTCATTTTAGCCTTCGCTGTCCAATCACATTCTCGGATCTCCGTGTCTGTGCAGGGTGTTGTCACCTTGGGAAGCTTTGTCTTCATTGGCCTCCCGAACAGCGCTGTGGCTGGAGCAACCCTCATTGTACTGTGTGGAGTGGCACAGTTTCTCAATAGCCTGTTCAGCTCCTGCTTGGGGTTCTTGTGTTCCAACTTCGCTGTCTTGACCTTCTTTATGGTGTGCACAAATCTTTCAACTTCTCCATTTGCTCTGGCCCATTTTGGAGTTACTTTCCCATGCTTGAAACCAAGGTCGTCTGCAAACGATGCAAACTCCTTGCTGTTAAATGGGGGACTGTTGTTGGACTTTACTACGTCTGCAACTCCAAATTCTGAGAACACCTTGTCTAGCTTTCGCATCACTGTTGTTGCTGAGGTTGATTTCACTATTTCCACCAATTGGGTATCTGGAGTAGTTATCAGTAATCAGAAGCAGATACTCTTGGTTTAGAAGGTTAGCAAAGTCCACACTGATTTCTTTCCATGGCGCTGTCGAAAGTGACATCTGTAGTGGTTCTCTCTTGCACTCAGGGGTAGTGATCAAACATGTGCTGCAGGTTTTAACCTTGCTTTCCACCAGTTTATCAATGTTCGGGAACCAGACTTTCTCACGCAATAGAGACTTTGTTTTCATAAGCCCTTGATGGCCTTCATGTGCTAGGTTGACCACATGTTCCTGTAGACTCTTTGGGATGACTATGCAGGTTCTGCGCAGAACAAGGTTGCCTGATGCACTCATGGCTAGCTCGTCTTTCACTCTTTCTAGGAGTCGAAACTCTGCAAGGTCAACACCGGGACGTATGACTCCAAGATGCCAGTTGCCTTTTGCGATAGCCTCGGCTACACCTTGCAGGGTCACATCAGCTTGAGTAGCTGCCTCAATGTCTTGGGTTTTCAGAGCTTTGGGAGTAGAGGTAGTTGATGTACTCCTCTGCTACTTTCTGCTGATGGCTTGTTTGGGCTGTATTCTTTGTCAGGTGCCGTGACAGGTAATCTGCTGGGTTTACTTCACCTCTCCAATACTTGACTGTAGTCTGGTACGGCTGAAGTCTTAACGCTCATCGTTCAATTCTTGCAGGAGGCTTGGAACTCAAATTGCTATAGATGGCCACCAGGGGTTTGTGGCCCGTGTAGACTGTGGCAGGCTTCCCATTAACATACAGGTGCAAGTGTTCGCAAGCTCAAACCACAGCAAGGGTTTCCCGTTCTGTTTGGCTGTACCATTGTTCGGTGGCTGTTAGGGAATGACTTGCATAGGTGATCACATGCCTTTCCTTGGTCCGTGGGTCCACTTGCAAAAGAACAGTGGCTAAGCCTACTGGACTGGCATCAACTGAGATCTCTGTTCCCTTTTCTGGATTGAAGTAGGCAGTGACGGGTGCACTGGCTAGCGCATCTTTCAGCTGGCTTTCTGCATGGTCGTGCTCTGCTGTCCAACAACCATGGTTGGTCTTTGTGGGTAAGCTTGTGTAGGGGCTCTGTCTTGGTGGCATAGTCTGGGATAAATATCGAACAGTAATTTGTCATCCCCAGCAGGCTGTGAACCTCTGATGCCGTTGAAGGTATCAAAAGATTGACTACTTCTCCAACTTTCTTCAGGTCTGGTGATATGCCATCTTTGGAGAACACATATCCAAAGAACTCCAACTTGTCTTTCCTGTACTCACACTTGCTCTTGTTGAGGGTCAGGCCTTTCTCTCTCAAACACTGGAAAACTGCCCTCAGGTTCCAGTCATGCTCTTCATGTGATTTGCCAGAAACCAAGATGTTGTCGCTGATGTTTTTTCGTGCCATCAATACCCTCCAGAGTCTCTCTGATCATGTTTTCGAAGATCTCAGCAGCACTTGATATTCCAAAGTTGAGATGCTTGTAGTGCATTAAGCCCGTGTGGGTACCAAAGGGGGTGATTGTATCGGGATTCTGGTGCCAACTCGAGCTGGTAGTAGCCCTGGTTGAGATCTACCTTGGTGAAAATGTTTGCTCCGTTCAAATCTCCAATTATCTCTTTGATAGTCGGTGTGACGTGACACTTTATCGCCTTGTTCACTTGGCGCATGTCCACGCACACACATACCTTGCCTGGAGACTGGTTTTGGTGCAACTGCTATAGGTGACACCCAGGGTGTAGGGCCTTCAATACACTCTATCATACCTAGCTCTTCATCATGCCATAGCTGTCCCTCTAACTGCTTACGTACATGGAAAGGGACTCTTCTGTGCGGTTGTGCAACAGATGGTACGTTTTCATCAATGTGCAGCCTTATCTGATAGTCCTTGAGCTTCCCTAGTCCGTGAAACAGGTCATAGTATTCCTCTATCAGATCTGCTGGTACCTTTGTTTCCGGTTTTGGTGGTGTGTTTCCAACTTGCTTAAGCGTTTGAAGTAGGTTGAGCTCTTGTGATGCCTTCCAGCTTAGCAGAGAGCCACCCGATCCCTCCACAACGTAGAGCTTGTCCCTAGTCTTCTTTGTTTCCGACTCAAGCGTGGTGGTGGATTTTCCGAGGACATCAAGGGGAACCTTTGATTGGTAACCGTAAATCTTTACACTGCTTGGCTCGTGGTTGGGGCAGCTGGGTAGCCTGTGGTACTCTTTCTCATCCAGAATGTTAATGCTTGGTCCAGAGTCCGCAATAATTGTCACAGGTGTACCATGCACTTTAATCATAAAGAAGGGCTGATCCTTTGAGGCCTTTGTGCTTAGAGAGGTGTACACTTCATCTTCATCACTTGATTTTTCTTCACTGACTTTGTGTACTGTGGAACGGCGTGTGTTACTCGATTCACCCTTGTCTTTGAATCTGCATACGGTCTCAAAATGGCTCAATTTTCACAGCCTCGGCAGGTGGCTTGATAGGCAGGGCAGGATGTTTTTCCTCCATGATGGGGGTACTCTCCTCCACAATTTCGGAATTTTAACCTTGATTTCCGGTCTTCGTGACCACCGTTGCGTGACTTCCAGTCACGTGACCTCTTGTCGGCTTGGCGTCCGCCATCTTGGTTTGAATTTGCAGGACCTTTTCAATTTCGTCTGCTTTGATTTCCACAACGTGAAAACAATTTATTGACAGATTGTTTATCCTCGATGTTAGCAGCCTGTGCTTTTGAGAGTTCCATGGCTTTTCCAGCATTCAATAGTTAAGTCAGGGTGTATGAAGGATTCTCGAGGGCTTTTGTTTGCAGCATGTGAGAACTACAGCTTTGGACTATTTGGGTCTTGACTTCACGATCTACATTGTTAAATTTGCAGGTAACCGCCAACTGTCTTAGCCTTATGTGAAATGCTGAAAGACTTTCATAATTTTCTTGCTTGGCTTGACGGAAAACAAATTTCATACTCACGGTTTTGTCTGGAAGTTAAGTAATTTGTCAAGGCTTGCACGGCTTTGTCAAACGGGTCTTTGCCTTCTCCTGCTGTAGTGTTTGGGTGAGTGTCAAAAATTTCGTCTGTTGCTTCGCCAGCATAGTGGAGTAGCACAGCTCGTTGTCTTGTCTTATCTGTGACGTTCATTGCGACAATTAGATCTATGTTGTTTCATCCTTTTTGGTTTTTCAACCATAGAAGGCACTATATTTGATGGATTTGGCTGAAACTTGATATTTTTATTTAGAATGTAATGGTCTATATAGGGTGTGAATTTGGTAAAGTTTGGTTAAAACAGGGGATCGCTATATAGAGGTGGGCATTATAAAGTGCCAAAATAACACTCAACCTCCCATTTTTTCCTGGCATTGTCAGAAACTGCAGGGGGTTTTTTGGCATCCTTAGGGTGTTCTGATTCTAATTTTCTATTTTAATTTTTTTATACTTTGCAAAATTCCTGGGGTTGACCAAAAAGTATAGATGGGGTATATGTTTAGCACTACAGTGTGTAGAAAATTTCAAGGTCATTGAAAACTTGTCAAAAATCCTGGGTGACATGGTTCCTGAAAATCTCAACAGCTGAAATTTTATACCAAGGAGTGACGGCTGGCAAGTAAAAATATTGTTTGAAAAAAAATTGGTTAAAACCATGTGACTTGGGAGCGTTTTCTCTAAAATTGGAAAAAATGGCCCAATTAACACAAAAGCCTAAATAACATTTTCCTACCATAAGTGGCTGGGGCTAAAAATAAATTCATTTGAAAGCTTATCCAAATATGGACAACATATTGACCAGAGACCTTATACGGCTAATAGGAACTTGGACTTTTTACAAGAAATTTAATTTTTCCCAATTTATTTTTACTCATAACAAGGAAGGCTGAAAGAATCTCTGATGCAAATATTAAGAAAATATGTTGCAAATTATGCATATTTCAATCGAACAGCATTTGGACACCTAACCCTGGTGATTTAAATTTTTTATGGAATTACAAAGAATTAAAAAATTGGGTTATTTTGTGTTATATTGTTCATTCTGTATTGAAATTGATTTTTAGTCATAACACAAAAGGCTGAAAGAACCCCTGATGCAAATTTCAAGACAATATGTTGCAAATGGTGCATATTTTAATCGAACAGCATTTAGACACCTAACCCTGGTGATTTCAATTTTTTATGGAATTAAAAAGAATTAACAAAATTGTGTTATATTGTCCATTCTGTCATGCAATTTATTTTGAGTCATAACATGAAAGGCTGAAAGAATCTGATGCACATATGAAGAAAATATGTAGTAAATTATGCATATTTCAATCGAACAGCATTTGTATGCCTAACCCTGGTGATTTAAATTTTTTATCGAATTAAAAAGAATTAACAAATTGTGAAAAATTGCCATTCTTGGGTCAAGTTCAAAATACAACACTTTTCCAAATATTTTTAGCAAAATATACATTGTAGAGAGACATGCTATGTACCAAACAATTCATCTCATGGAGAAGAATCATTTGGTACATAGTATGTCTCTGTACAACATATATTTCACTTGCAAAGTGTGAAACATATATGAAAGTATTGCCTTTCTGTTTTCGGTCTTTCTATTATGAATCAAAATACCATATTTTTCACAACATTTTTAAGCGAACTATACGTCCTACAGAAACATGCTATGTACCAAACGATTGGTCTTGCTTAGACAAATCGTTTGGTGCATAGTAGGTCTCTGTTTGATGTATATTTCGCTTACAAATTGCAACAATGTATGATAATGTTGCCTTTTGGGATAATGGCCTTGTTTGTCATGGATCAAAACACACCACTTTTCACAAAATTTTAAGCGAACTATAAGTCCTACAGAAACATGCTATGTACCAAACAATTCATCTCGCTTGGACAAATCTTGTGGTACAAAGCATGTCTCTGTTTGATGTATACTTCGCTCACAAATTGCAACAATGTATAAGGTTGCCTTTTGGGATAATGGCCGTGTTTGTCATGGATCAAAACACACCACTTTTCACAAACTTTAAAGCAAACCATACGTCCTATATAAACATGCTATGTATGAAACGATTCGTCTCGCTTAGACGAATCTTGTGGTACAAAGCATGTCTCTGTTTGATGTATATTTTTATTACAAATTGCGACAATGTATGATAAAGTTGCCTTTTGCGATAATGGCCTTGTCATGGATCAAAACACAACACTTTTCACAAACTTTACGTCCTATATGAACATGGTATGTACGAAACGATTCGTCTCACTTAGACAAATCTTGTGGTACAAAGCATGTCTCTGTTTTATGTATATTTCGCTTACAAATTGCGACACATGTATGAGAATGTCGCCCTTCCGATAATATTCTCATGGATCAAAACAACACTTTTCACAAACTTTAAAGTGAACTATACATCCTATATGAACATGCCATGTACAAAACGATTCGTCTTGCTTAGACGAATCTTATGGTACAAAGCATGTCTCTGTTAGATGTATACTTCGCTCACAAATTGCAACAATGTATGATAAGATTGCCTTTTGGGATAATGGCCTTGTTGTCATGGATCAAAACACAACACTTTTCACAAACTTTAAAGCGAATCTTGTGGTGCAAAGCATGTCTCTGATGTATATTTTGCTTACAAATTGAGACAATGTATAAGGTTGCCTTTTGGGATAATGGCCTTGTTGTCATGGATCAAAACACAACACTTTTCACAAACTTTAAAGCAAACTATACGTCCTATATGAACATGGTATGTACGAAACGATTTGTCTCACTTAGACAAATCTTATGGTACAAAGCATGTCTCTGATGTATATTTTGCTTACAAAGTACAACAATGTATGATAATGTTGCCTTTCCCATAATGGCCTTGTTTGTCACGGATCAAAACACAACACTTTTCACAAAATTTTAAGCGAACTATACGTCCTACAGAAACATGCTATGTACGAAACTATTCGCCTCGCTTAGACAAATCTTGTGGTACAAAGCATGTCTCTGTTTGATGTATATTTCGCTTACAAATTGCAACAATGTATGATAATGTTGCCTTTCCCATAATGGCCTTGTTTGTCATGGATCAAAACACAACACTTTTCACAAAATTTTAAGGGAACTATATGTCCCAGAGAAACATATTTTTTTTCTTTAATGGTAAACTATTTTATTATAATCCTTTGTAAAATAATAAAAATTTACATACTGTGCAAAAATTTGCAAAAAATAATTGAGTTGTGAGCGATTCAAAAGTTAATAATTAAGAGTCTACAACATAATCGTTTGATTAAATTTTGTCTCACTGAGACCAATCTTTTGACATATAGCAGTTTTTGTAAGATATATATAGTGAAAAATATTAAAAAGGGAACACCCTTTCAATGACAGGAAGTAATTAACAGAAAGACTGGTAGTGAAAACCGGTGAATAATAAAATGTGCGATAAAGTGTATGCTTGAGTTAATCCAGGTGTGTATGTGTCAGAAAAAACATATAACAAGGAAAATATTAACAGTTAGAACAAGGTTAAAGGAAGGGAACTGATCTTGGCATTGAGTGAAGGATTTATTTTATTAATAAGTAGACTCTCCCTGAGAAGGAGTTCAAAATTAGAAGAACAGGAGCTTAGAATAGAAAAATCAGTCAAAGAAACAGGTGGCTAGTCTGTTTGTGGTGTGTTAAGACAGCAGATAAAGTGACAGAGATGGGCTTTCCCCTGTAAGCAGAAACACACACGTGTAAATGGCGAATAGTTTCACCTATATACAATGCCAAGTTTAGTTCCCTTCCTATAACCTTGTTCTAACTGTTAATTTTTTTCTTGTTATATGTTTTTTCTGACTCATACACACCTGGATTCACTGAGGCATACACTTTATTGTTCACCGGTTTTCACCACCAGTCTTTCTGTTAATTAGTTCCTGTCATTGTAAATTGAATATTATACAGTTGAGAACACCTTTTCAACTGTTCCCTTTCAGTGGTGAAGTATCATTGTATTGTGGTGGTCATTAAAAGTCGATTTTCAGGGTTTTCCAGCTATACATTTTACCATTTATCTGTTAATAAGTGAGAGGTGAGTTTCAATTAAAACAGACTTACTCCAGATTTTTTTTTGCAACTGTGTAACTTTAACAAAGACATTTGCGTTACAAAGACATCTGCATAACAAAGCTTGTGTTTTTATGTAGACAATTTGATACGATTTGTCTCACTGAGACCAATCTTTTGGTACATAGTATGTCTCTGTGCCTGGAATATTTCGCTTACAAATTGCGAAAATGTATGACAATGTTGCCTTTCTGATAATGGCCCATAATGGCCATAACACACTTTTCACAAAATTGTAAGCGAAGTACATGTCCTACAGAAACATGCTATATACCAAACGGATTTCTAAGGTGCAGGGGTCCAGTGTAGATAGCTTCAATAAAACAGCGGCGTTCTTGAGGTTATACACTATCTAAAAGATAGACCCAGACAAAAGGCTTTCGGTCGAAACGTCGAGAAGCTTTTTTTCTATCTTTTAGATAGTGTATAACCTCAAGAACGCCGCTGTTATATACCAAATGATTTGTCTCACTGAGACCAATCTTTTAACATATAGCAGTTCTTGTGTATAGCCTTGGTTTGTATACAGCAATTCACTGTAACAAAGACATTTGCATTATGAAGACATTTTCATAACGAAGCTTATGTTTTTATGTAGACTATTGGCTTTCTGAATTGAATTTGGAGCAGGTGACATTCCTCAAACATATTTAATAAGTTCTCATCATGCATACGTTTTCCGTAAGGAAGTTCCATTGTTTTCCCATTATTGTTCATTATTATTGTTAAGTTGTTGTTCAAAGAATATGAGTTGAGAGTTGGGTATCAGTTTTATACATTCTTTTCTCAATTTCTTTAGTGTGGTTCTCTAAAACAGAATCCAGTCCCGGGTGCATGCCACCTTCCGATCAGGAAGGTGATGTGTTCCAATCATGGGGTGATGAGAAATTTGGTGAGAGTAAAGAGGCCTCTTTCAGCAAGATTCAGTCCTCCTCCTTGGAAGAAGCCGATGACCCCAACTATGAATTTTCTGAGATGGAAACAATAAGCGAATATTCGCCAGGACCCTCATCCAATGTGTCAACAGGGGAATGTTTATCTCTTGTCCTCGATTACTTTGGGGAGGGTGATACAATCGACTACCCATTGAACCCAGCGTTCAACCGGCAGAAACAACCTAAAAAAACAAACACAAAAATCTGTAAGTAAAATTAAAACATGAGCGTAAATGTAAACCATTAATAAATCTATAATTGTATTTATTTCTCTTTATTATTTTTTATCAGGGTAGAAGATCTTGTAAGTGCCCAAGATGTGGGAAGTCCTTGAAGCGACTCGTGGTGCACTTACAAAACATGCATCAACTTAGCCGCACACAGGCACTCAAAATTTCCAAAAAGAACAGGGCAGTGAAAGTGGGAACCATCCAGCAATACAAGGCCATTCTGTGCCCTGTGCCATCCTGTTCTTCCCTGGTCTGCAGGGTGGACTAACATCTGTTAAAGAAACACAGATTCACTTCAAACAGTGACGCCTTTAAGAAGTAAGTTCTTTTAAGCTGGACACACACACACTTGTAAACCCCATAATTAAAACAAACTCGGTTTGGATATTTTTAGATACAACCATGCGGCGAAAAAGTATAGAAAAGAAGAGAAAAGAAAGGCCACAGTGACACCGTAAGCAAACGAGTCAAGTGACGAAGACGAGGGGCCTAGCACATCTACCAAACACCAAAGGAAGGATGAAAGTGAGAGCGACGAGGACCTGATAGCCCCTAGCTCCGAAAGCTCCATGGAGGAGGAGGACATTGAAGAAGATCGCTAGAGAATGGATCGTCCCAGAGATATTTACTGGGGTGGATTGTCCGATTTGATAAATAATCAGGAATTCTTCTCCTGTTTCGTGGCGCACTTCCTTGGTTGGGAAAGGGGTATACAGAACAGAAGAGCAACCGAGGAGAACGCACAAAGGTTAGCCAGGCTCCTCTACCAAGTGGACCCTAGCCTTTGGGACCCCACTAGACTGTGGAGGGCCGAAGATGTGAGAAAAATATGCAAGTGCTTCTTTGAGGGCAACAGCTCCCTCCCGAACCCAAGGAAGCCTGGCACCCTGAAAGCACACATCCATAGTTATAGGATATTCCTCCAATTCGTGGAAAACCCTGGCGTCAATATTTCCCAACATGTGGCCATGGAAGACGACGACAGACATGCCATCCGAGACACAAGGGAAAAGCTGTACGGCTGGCTTAAGTGTCTTGTTCCTTTGTCTCACAAAAGGAAAGTGGAAGTCCAACAAGAAGATCTCGGCAAGGTGCTGGGCGAGCAGGAGTATGAGCTGATCAGGGAGTTCAGTAATCTGCAGGCAGACTACATGATGAACTCCACCGATTTCATAAGACTTCAGGACCTGATCATTCTCCGCCTCCTGCTGGTTTCAGCACAACGACCTGGTGCGGTGGCCAATCTAACCATGAACAAATTTGAAAATGGAAAATGGGACCAAGAGAGCAACCTGTATATCACAGGAACCGTCACCCATAAAACACCTTCCCTTGGTCCGGCAGGTCTATGGTGGGACAGGACGACCTACCAGCTGGCCCAAGTTTACCTAGGTAGGTAATACTTTACTTATAAGGCAAGAGTAGATCTGTATCACTACTATGTAAATTATAATTATTATGAATTGTATTTCTCTTACAGAAAAGTTTCATCCGTTGTATAAGAACGAATCAACTCTGTTCCCTCCCATGCCTGGATACGTAACCCATGGAGAGCCATTCTTCATTACGAAGGATGGCAGTCCAATAGACTCGAACAAAGTGTCCAGAAGATTGGCAACGATGGCTGCTATCCTCCACCCCTACTTAAATGGGAAAATGTCAGGCAAATGTATAAGAAAATCTGCAGTGACCAAATTCAGAAACCTACCAGCGGCAGTTACCTCCTCCATCTCCAACCGCGACTTGGCCCAGCAAATGTCGCATTCGGACGCAATTGGTGACAGATTTTATAATCTGTTGGACATTGTGAAAGAATGTGGAAGAACGGCATCATTCATTAAATCAACAATTATGGGCCAAGCAGACGAGGAACTGTCCGCTTTTAGTACAGAACTTACAGCTGACATAAAGAAGCGGCTCATTGCTCGCTTTGGGGAACTCGTTCATAAAGACGAGATGCCCAGCGAGTAACAAATAGAGGACTTTATGGACAGCCTCCCCATAAAAATTCAAGCCACCAAGAAGCAATGTACAGATTACCTCAAAACCAAAATTAACACACCCGACCCTAAGTAGGTTTTGGAATCTCGAGAGCCATTTCTTCCATTGTGCAGCTTGTGTGCTTGTTTCAGATATGTCAAATTTGGGGAATGTGGGTAACGCTGTGGCCATTTTTCATATGTTTGTGGTATGAATATTGTCTAGAATTATCCCCCATTGTGGTCCTGAGAATCCTTGTCACCAATGTAATGGTGTGAGTGTAGCACAAACACAGACAAATGCCTATTCGAACACTCGTTTAATTCATGCTCCTACTCACTGAACAAGATCTCTCTCTAGTTCTTTTTCTGTCCTAACATCCGGGTCCTACACTACCAATCACAATGCATGACCATATTAGGTAACAACACCACACCATTTAACTAAACTTAATAAGCCAGTGAAGAACTTTCATTCATGAAACAATATCTTTTTTAATCTTATGCTTCCAATGTGACATATGTCAATTTCATTGGCAATAACTGATGACTAGGCCTGGGTAAATTCTGCCGCCAGAATTTTAAGCGGAATTGGGCAGCTCAGCCAGCGAGAATTCTGCCGGCAGAAAACTGCCTTTCCAGCAGAATTCTCGAAAATTAGTGACACAGAATAAAAACTAATAAACAAATAAATATTGATAACTGTACTTACAGAAATCCTGGCATTTGGGTAGGCAAGGGAATGTGCAGTTGCTCAATACTGGATTATCCCAGCCATATACATTGAACACCTTGTTATGAATGTTAAACTTTATTGCCGTTTTAAAAGGTTACACTTGAAAATAAAAGTTTTTCACTAAATAAATAATATAGTTATAAGTAACACATTTAGCGTACTTTTTCTGCTTGCCTGATTTGCGAGCAGAATTTAGCCAAGCCTGCTGATGACATAATCCTTGTAATTGTATTTATATAACATAGTGAGCTTTTGTAAATCATTTGGTCTGATTGTGACTCGGAAATGGTAATATTTTGACTCTGTTTCAAACATGTCTGTTTCTTGTTTTGACTGGAATATCAAGGCTCGAGACGACATGTTTTGGTCTATATTTTATCCTTTAATTTTTGTCCTCTGGTTGTGGTTTTTCAGCCTATATTGAGATCATCAGTTACCGTGAGGTAAATTTCATAGCCACATTGTAATTGAACTGTTGGGTTAACCGAACTCACCAAATATGGAAATCATTTACATGATGCAGTATATTTATTAATAAAGGCTATCCTCAATGAACTCCTGTATCTGTAAAATTTGTTAGGTAAGCAAGCACTGTTACATATTGATCTGTTACTATAACTATGAGTTTTTTTCAGTTACTTCAATAATAGTAAGACATTCTAGATTTAAAACTAGAAGCATTGACTAATGCGGTCAGCCACACTGATGACTCAGCTAATTAAGACAATTATAGAAACATTTAATTACATGACATGCAATTATTTAAAATAGGATACCTAGTAGAGTATAGGAGGACTATCCCACTTTCAGAACTACATGATTGTTGGGAGTAGTCTCATTCACGGTTTGTGTAATTCTGTAGTTTTAAGCTGTTATCCAAAGACAAATAAAGGTGGATTTCTATGACTCTTTAGTGTTCAATTATCAAGTGAACTTTTCTGCCCAGACAGACAAGTTCCAGTCTTTTGAGATACATCGATAAACATTATCATTACTTTTTATATTCCCACAATGCTCGTGAACAGGTTTTGTTGAAAAAAATCATAAGTCTACCAAGCCAAAAAAACGTAGGATCATAAAATTAGTTATTTAGATGCACAAATTCAATTTAACTTCGTCTCATTGTGTACCAGGTAAACTATAGATTCAGAAATTACCTTCAGTTATATATGCTAGAACTCATGACCAAGGGTAGGTCCAGCAAGAAGTTTGAGTGTTGCTTGATTACATCATGCTTTATATGTGATGGTATCATTTGATGTCAGGCATAGTCATCAGATTTCATAACGGATAGGAACAATTACAAAAAGTTTTCTGGATATACAAGGGGGGCCTTGTTAGAGTTAAAGTGAAAAAATTTAATGTATTACAATACATACAAGCAGTTGAAATAACAACTGTCTGTATCCTTGGTTTAGCTTTCTTTGGACTACTAGAATTTTATATTGCTGCAAGGCAGAAATGTCACCCATGACAGAATATGCAAGTGCCTGCACAGTTTTGTGTTGCCTTCTCAATAAATAACTGAAAATTTCATAATTTAAGTAAGCATTAAGTTGGCCACTAATTCAACCTACTACACCTATTTGTGTGACAACTCTGTATAACACCAGATGATTTGACATGTCATGTGGAGAGCTTCCCAGACAGGTCATGTCAAAGGGTTAAAAGAAAGGCAAATTTATTCATTTTTTGTTTCAATTCGATTGAATTGCACAACAGCAACAGGGTATTCAACATTGTATTACAAACTAAGTGGGTATTGTCCCGGGCCAAAAATCTACAAAATACAGCACAAAATACACCTGTTTTATCAAACCTAGAGGTATGTTAGATTCTGTACATGTAGTTGTAATCTACTATTATTGGTATCACAAGTACTAGAAACATATCTTCCAAATAAACATTTATTAAAGGCTTTTTTTATCAAACCAGTGTCACATTTTATTTTCCACAGCACTTGATTCGTTTACCACACTTAGCAGGTATGGGACAACGAATCCTTAGCCAGAATACTTTTCTTGCCATGGAACAGCACCACTGTTGTTGAACAAGTAAGTGAGAAGTTCTCTTTGATTTTTTGCTGCTATTAAAGGTGTCATTTCTCTACCTGATCCCCATGCTCCAAGACTGAGATTATGCTGGTCATCCTCTTCATCAGTAAAAGCAAGTGGTGCATAAAAGGTACTGGAGTCCAACAAGTAGTTATAAAGGGGACAAGCAGCCAATACTGTCAGGTTAATGGTTGTTTGAAAAACACAATGTGTTGGGAAGAATATCAAATGCATTTTCAGCCACATGTTCAGCTGTTGATGACCTGTAGTTAAATCTTTGTTTATCCTTCTGGGGGAACAAGGTTTCATCATCACCAATCTCGTGGTAGTCACATTGACATCCAGTCCCCTCAAGTAGTTCTGCATCAGGCAGTTTGATTTCATCACTATGTATTTCTTCAACGATGAGTTGTTGAAGACACCAGCTGCCCCAATGTCTACATGGAGAAACTTGTAGTTTGCATTTACAAGTGCAAGCAGTGCAGCACTAAAAGTGTTTGTAGTTGAAATACAGTAAACCTGTGTTTGGTGGGTGTTTTATTGCAATGGCAGACAATTCCGAGGCAGACAGGACAGTTCCATTATTCTTTTTTAAAGGGTGTCTTCCTATCCAATGTTTCTATTTGTTCCTGATTTTTGAAGGGCCATCTACTCTTAATAGTCCAGTTGACAAAAATGAAAGTTATTCATCTGACGATGAACACAACCAGAATGGTGACACTGTAAAACAGGTTAGGTAAACAAAAAGTTCATAAAAAAATTAAGGAAGATGAGGAATTTATTCTTCTGAAAGCAACTGCTCACTCTATAAATGGATCACCAACAAACAGTGATCAATCTACCACACTTTTTTGTTAGACACATATAGTGTCTCCTACATGTGAGTCAGTGTATTAGAAAGCTGGATGAAAGGGCTTGTTTGATAGCATGTCACCAGATAGGGGACTTGAGTAGATTTCAAAGTCAGCTTTTACCCCAGAGACTCGATAGTTCCAGCCTACCAACTGCTAACCCAACAATGCCTAGTTCAACAACATAAGTTCTACCCTATCCCGTTCTAGTCTGAGCAGTCTCAAGAACCACTGCCAGTTCTGCCTCTGTCTCCTCATTCTGGATAAAAAGCTTCACTAGGCTTAGTGAGTAGCATTATGCTGCCCATTTTTGAGTATTAGTTTGTTCATGGTTGTTTCAATAAAACTTCAGCCACATAAACATTGTCCTATCCCAATAATGTTATTGATGTTCGAGGAGTTTCAATGTTCTTTTTTTATTTCCCAAAGTGTATGTTTGATGGGTGTTACCCGTCAAACATACATCAAGCATTGTTGAAAAAGTCATGAAAGATTTTAAACATTAATGTATTCTGTCAGATCTCTAGTAGTAAACTGACCATCATTTCATTAATGTCTCACCTTAAAGAAATAGTCTTTCATATTGTAGTAAATTGCTGATATGGCCCTCTCACTGACTCTAGGAAAACTGAAGTCTTCTAAAAGTTTTACCTGAAAAGAAAAAAAAATTATATACATATACATATACACGTACATGTGCTTATACCTATACTGTACGTTGGAGGCATTGTTTCAGGCATACAACCCATTGTTTTTTTTATTTAGAACAAACCATTTCAAATTTCACTGTACAAGAGATTATTCCTTCACTATAATTATGGTATAACTAGTCATTAGTGAACAGAATATGTACCTGTTACCAAAAATCAAAGAGTAATGTTTTTTATTTTGCTTGGCAATGTCCTGTAGCCAGAAAGATCTTTCTCACTCAGCTCACAAATGAGGTTGTTCTACATGCCCTGGCTATTCTGCCTTATCAGCCATGTCTTCACCTACACAGACCTGTTTCTTTTTTTAGTTCGTCTGCTCCTTTGCCAAAGTAAAGGTAAATAAATAACTACAGCTGTAGTTTTCACTTTCATGAGTGACCCGTGAACACCATACCACCCATCAGCGGTTGTGCAGTGTGTGCCAAAATTGTCACTGACAGATAGTCAGCTAATTGGTCGAAAACAACACTTCCAGAGAAATATTGCCTAGCATGCCATGGGCTTAAAGCTATCTACCCAGTATGTAATTTTGTTAAATGGTTAATTTATGGTGGAACTAACTTTTTTGGCTGTCACTGATTACCACTCCCATCAATTCTAGCCTCAGTATACAGATTGCTTTGTGGGGTGCTAAACAGGTTTTCAATGCAATCAATGGAGTTGTGACCAATCATCCTTGGTACTCATGTTGACTATACACGGTCACTGCATAGGCTTACTTTGAAGCATCTGTAAACATAAGGTTAATCTTAGAACAAATATTAATGCCCAGCAAAGTACATGCAGTAAGGCTACGAATTATAACAGAAATAAGTTTATTAACAAGACTCATTTTTCGTTGCATCTCACTCAGTTCCTCACTTGCAACAATATGTAAGGTTAAATTGTAGGAATTTGAATTTTCTTGATGGCATTAGATTTGTGAAACCATGTCCTTCATTGTAGATGTTGTTGTATTTGTAGTTGGTTGTCCCAGTCTACGGCTTCCAACCAAGCTTGCTGGATTAAGAGTTTGGTACAAACAATATATACTTTACTTTAATAGTTTGATAATACAGCAAAAGGAAAATTACATGTATTGAAAGAAAGCCCTAAACAGAAGCTGCTTCCCTAAATATAGGGCTACATGAGACGTAAACTAAAAAAAAAAGACAAAATCAAAAGTTAACATTTGGATCATCTAATTTACACATAATTATATACGTACTGTTGATAAAATTAAAATCTATTGCTGATAAAACCAATTAACTCATGGCTTCAGTAAGCTGCAGCAGCATCCTTTTTGTGTTGAAAAGATTTTAAACCTTTTCTAAACTCATTAAGACATTCAGTTTTTCTTAAGTATAAGGTAGTTCATTCCAGGATTTTGTTACTCTGTAAAAATATGAAAATTTTAAGACATCAGTTCTCGAGTATCTAAGATTGTTTGTACAACTTTGAACAGATCTGAGGTATTCAGTCAGGTCCAGATTATGTTGATGTATCATATGCTTGAAAAGAAACATTAAATCAGCATAGGTCCTCCTTGAGGCCGGAGAAAGTGTAAAGTTCAGGTCATGCAGTCTTTCTTTATAAGATTTATTCTTAATAATTAATCCAGTGGCTCTTCATTGCACTCTTTCGATCTTGTCTATCAAAAATTGTTGATGAGGCAAGGTTTGTTGAAAGGATTTTTTGTCGCTGTAAAAATAGCTGGAAAAAACAAAATCTAACTTCATTTCCCAGTTATGATAAACAGTAATGGAGCACTAAGTACCTTGGTAGCTCCTTGGTATTTAACTAGCCATACTGTCATAGTATATAAATAGACTCTATTACCCCCTTTAACATAGTATACATAAACATTTTCAAAACATCGATTGTCAAATGGTAGCACACAGGTACAGGTGATGGATGCAATAAAATGATGCACCATTCTAAAAGAAACCTTAATCGAGGCATGTTATGTTTGAGGCTTGACAATTGGCACATCTTCAAAACTAGTTTACTAAGGCAATAGAGCCTGCTGTACTCATAAATCTCAATTAAGAAAAGTACAGTGGTATTAATACAGTGGAGCCCTGCTATAACGCAGTTGACAGGGTCCATTGTTGAGACCGCTGCACAAGTGAAGTGTGTTATAATGAAACATGCCTCTAATACAAGTGAAAATGAAACAAACCCCACAATGAAATTACAGTAGACATCGTCACATGCTATTTGGAATTTGCAGTTTTTATCTTATTGGAATTCATAATTTTATGTGGAATTGTGTATGGATTAACAACCTACACAAAGTGCCATTGTGTCAAAATGTTATTTCAGGTGAGCACAGTAACTGTACTGAAGCAGACTGTTGTTGTTAACGTAGTGTTTCCACAAATTTTAGTTTGCTTTTTCAACTCTTTTTCAACATTAACATGTGTAACATTAACTTGTGCAGAGGACTGGTAATGAGAAGTTTGTGGTCCACGAATCAACTGCATTATAGTGGGGTTTCGCTGTATCTATCATGCTTAGAGCGCCAGACAACTTGACTTAGTCTTACTGTATAAGATTTTATTATGCCTATAAATAATAAATCTTATTATAACTCCCTATCTAATCAAATAAACTTGAAAGCACAAGACCACATTTTAAAGACTATAGTAAATCTAGTGAATCTGCCTTGATACTTGACAGTATGTTTTAAATGCCTTATCACTTTTTTTTATAACATTATACACAATTCCTTGTAAAAATAACCAATCTGCAAATAAGGGTATATGATACAAATTACGAATCAACTATGCATGCGCTTATTAGATTTAAAATTTGTAAATTCAAGTCTTTTTACTTAACAGAACCAACTGAAGTAACAGACTAATAGCCTATATTTAAATAGGCTGTGTCTCTCATCAATTCTCAGTAAAATATCTCAGTAATTAGCTTATTACTTACATAAAGTCCTGTCATAGCTTTTTTTTAACCATTTGATGTTTTGAAGTTGTGTTGTGTTTTGCAAGTGGCAACTGCTTTCATGCATGACTGTCTCCAACTGAGAATACTTGGTTTAATAGCAGTACAGTGTACCATGAAAAAGTGAAAACAAAAAACTCAACTCACTAGCAATGGAAAAGTCAAAGAAGCACTCAAAGCTTGATTTCTTTTTGCAAATGACAGTATCAATTCCCTGGATAAGCAGGATGCTTGACACATTTCTGATGTCCCATAGGCTGAGAAACAATGCAATAAGTAGCTTAGCGAAGACAATAACACTGTCACTGAATCTTTGTCTTCATCTATATGTTCAACATTTGCAAGCAACAGTGAGTCTGATACTTAGGTGACTAGTGCAACTGACATTGAAACTATTGATGATTCACCAGATAAAAATGTGGACTAAAAGAAGAGAGAGGACAAGAATAAGGTACAGAGTGTGCAACAAAAACCCAGATATTATTGTTGCACACCAACAGGAACAGAGGCCCATTCTGGAACAATAGGTAAATTGGTGAATTTATCAACTTCTCCTTATTCCTGGCCCTTGAGAGTTGTAGCTGCTGAAATTGCCAACAGATTTGACTACAATGCTTGTTATGAAGAGTATGTTGCATCTATGTTCAGTATGCAATACATAACACCAAAAAGCCACGAAGAACTTCTGAATATGATTATAGTGATGGACCTATCGAGATTTAAACAAGAAATCAATGACTGCTTCGAAGCCTCCTTCCATTGTGATGCTTCAATTGATTGGGCTCAAGAGGATTAGTTCATGTTGTTGAAGACAATTGACAAATCTGGAGAAGAGTCACTTTAGTATATTGGTCTTGGTAAAGTTAACTATAGAGGTGCAAAGGGTCATTTACAGGCATTAAAAGATGGTGCAACTGGTAAAGTGCTGAAGATAGCAAATTATATGACAATGGACAGACAAAACAAAAATGTCAGAGAACATAATGGACTGTGGAAATTGATTTAAGATGGCAGAGCAAAAGAACATGTAGCTTTTCAAATGTTGAAATCGGTTCGTGCAGTTCACTCCTGCCTTGGTGTACAATGACCTGTGTAAAGAAGTCTCAGAAGTAGATATGTTGATATGAAGTGTCTGGCATATCTTCATTTTTCCATGCATCAGCTGTTCATACATCAGAGCTTGAAAAATATGCAAAAGAAGAGGGTCTCAATATTCGAAGTTATTTTGGGTGCTACTTCCTTTAGCAGCTGTGATGTCGGACTGTTGGGTCTACGGTTCTTTGATGGGTTCAACCCCTTTCTCTGAGAGGACAATATTGGAGAGTTGTCCCAAGTAGGGTACAATCGGATAAATTCCATGTGGTGTAGGTTCATTACTAGGTTTGTTGTTAGTCATTGAAAAGGTTAGCTTTCTTCAGGGCATCAGTCACAAGTGAGTCATTGTGTACATCCTTTTTAACTACAAAAGGTAATTATCTGGTCTTGGTTTTAACACTGTAAAAGCCCCAGAATTTCGTTAGGTTTTCTCGAATAGTGTCAGACAGTTGATCCATCTCTGAATAATACTTGGAACATATACGTTTCTTAGTGCTCCTTCTTAAAGATTGAAATTTATTTCAGTCACTGTGATCCTTTGCTTGTAATGCCTTTCTGCACGCTTCATCTTTTCTCCTGCATAGTTCTTTTTACAAGGAACCAATTAATTTACTGCTGTCCAAAAAAGATCCTCCCAGTTGACTACATTCATGTTAACATCATTGTCTCGCATTGCAGTATGCCAAGTAATGTTTGATAAGGTTTTCCTTAGATCTTCCTAGTTAGCCTTTTTTAAGTTCATGAAAAATGTGACACAAATGGTCAGAACCCATTAATCCTGTGCTTACTGATAAGCTGATAATTAAATCAGGCATAGAGGTGACGACCAAATCCAGTATATTGTTATTCCTGGTAGACTATGGATCCACTTGTGCAACAAATAGATAATTAAATATTTCATAAACCTTAACATGTATAGCTGGTTAATCCAGTCAAAGTTAGGAAGACTTTATCCATATTCAAATTATTAATCTGGGAAATTGACTCTGCAAGTAGCTCCATATAATCTGCCTTAGTATTAGGAGGTCGATAGAATACCCCAAAAAGAAATTCGTAACTCCAATCAGCTGTTAATTTGCACCATAGTAACTTACAGTTGGTTTCAAGGTCCTTTCTAATGATTACCACTATAACTCCATCTCTTTTTTGATTTGAGTGATCTCTTCCATGTATCGTTTACCTAGATGGAATTATTTTATGATTTAACACACTAGCATCAAGCCACACTTTGGTAATGGCAATTATATTGAATTGTTCTGTAAATACTGAGGTATGGAAGTCCTGATGTTTGTTCTTAAGTGATCTAGCATTTGCCAAAAAGCATCTTGAGCCTTCAGGTGAAAGTTTATCTGTATCCATTTCAATATTAATATCTTGCCGAAGGGTAGAATTGGTAATGAACATGGCAGACATGTCCAGTTGAAGTTATCTATCTGTTGAAAATTTCTGTACTCCGTTGGTTTCATGTTTACACATTTTATATGGCACCATGAATCGCATTGATCACAGCTTAATGCTCGATGGTTTTGAGGGATAGTTTTAGAGCAAACAGTGCACTTCTCAGGACAAGGATTTACACAGGTGTCACTGCTAATAACGAGGCATGTTAGATGGAAGCTACAATCCAAATTTGAGTAGTAATCGACTCTTGTAGCACAGTATCCTTTGCCACAAGTGGCGGAAATAAAATGGCAGACGTGTTTCCAGGAGCAAAAGTATTGAGTTTTTGGTAAAGTTCAATTTGTGTAACCACCAGAACTTGCCAGAGTATGGGAAATATCACTATGGAGATCTCTTAAGGTATTCCCATCCACATATGGTGAAATAAGTACAAGCAAAAAATACGTGACCAACTGCCATATAACCCACAGTTATAAGTTGAACATAAATAAATCTGATAATTTGCAACATAATCAATATACACAGATCATTTCATTAGTTTATATTATGGAATCCTCAATCCTCCAGATATGGAGTTTTGATGACACTTCTATATTGAGTCACTTTCTATTCAGGTAAGGTTGGCTGACCTTTAGTTGTTCCCAAGTATAAAAACATATGATGGACAAGCTATACATACAGCCTTCAAACATGTTTTTTTACTTTTGTTGAAACGGTGTGAACTTGTATCTGCCGCCATCTTGTTTTCTTAAAGATGAGATGTATGACAGCAACATTACTCTCCATTGGCTTTGTAAATGTCTTAAATCGGTTTTACTGGTAATTTCAAAACCCGACTATACTGTCCTATAAATTCTACTTTTTTTTAAGAGAACTAGAAAATTTTGGGTGAGGCTCATTGATTTCTTATGATTTTTTTTTTTAACATTAATGGGAGTTTTGTCAAATTTGAGCCTAGGTATTTTTATAGAGTGTGTAATACTCTTACAATCCAAATAATTGTATATGTACGATTATTTTTTTCAAAAAAATTTTCCACTTTATATGGCCTTATTTGGGCCTGTACAATTTATTGACTTTAGGAATATCCATGAGCTCACCACTTCTTGATGTTTTTGGTGATGAAATCCCTTGTTCAAACCCGAGTCCAAGAGTGAATTGTTCTGATTCATACACTGATCTGAAAAATAGGACTGGATCGAGCAACACAGGGGTTGGTGTGCGGGAGAAAATGAAGCCCACAAAATTCAATCTGTACCATACTGGACTGACCACTTTCTTGGTAACATTGTTGTAAGGCTATTATGAAAATAGGAAACTTGGTACGCAGTGCAGTGCTTTTGGCTGTAGTAAACAAATAAAAAATGTGAAAGCAAACGACAACACATCCCAAAGTGACAGTGAGGGACCTAAGAATCAAGAATCCAGGTTAAAAAGAAAGTTTTTACAGACATTCACTGGTAAGTATGGGGTGTCATTACCATCAAAATTATTTTGTTTTGTTATTATCTACCAATTAATTATTATTTCCAAGTTCATCACAATTATGCGATGTCTAATTATTAGGCATGGTTTCAGAATTATTTTGCAATGTTTCGATATTATGCAGTGTTGTACTATTATCATCACCTAAAAAAATTTCATTTCAAAATTTCAAGATTGTTTCTAGTGTTCATGCTGCTGATAATTGTAATATAGCAGAAGAGCTTCAAGAAATTCAGAAGTTTGTCATTGTTTTAGACTCCTTGACAAGAATACCAGAAGAAATATTCGACTTGTTGAGCAGTTCATGGTCAATTTTAGAGTGCTTGGTGATGAACATCAGAGAAAATGCTGTTTTCATGGGATAACCAGGTACACTAAAGTATACAGTTAGCAAGGAATAGCTCACAATGCTTGCAAAAGCCAGGTTTAGCATTCATTCAATTACAGAGCTACTTCATGTGTGTTCACAGACTGTAAAATGACAAATGCAAGAATACGGTCTTTCACATAGAAATATAAGATAATCAGACGACATTCAAAATGTGGATCAAAAATGTTAATGGGATACATTCATCCCCAGACATCATGTGAGAGAAGCTCTTTCAAGAGTTGATCCCCAGGGAGTTGCTACTTGATAGTGCACAGCAATTAAACTATGTGTATACAATGTAACAAGGCCACTTGGACTCTGGCATTTTGATGTTCATGGGTGCGAGGATGGCTTCACACCTGTGTATTTACCCTGCAATGCTAACAGTAAAGCAGCCACAGTATTCTCAAATTTCATAAGAGCAGTAGAAAACTGGGGATTGCCCTACAGAATCAGGTGTGATGTTGTCAGGGAACTGAAAATGTGGATATTGTCAAGTATAAGTTAAACGCTTGTGGGTAAGAGCATACACAATCAATGAATTGAGTGCCTCTGGTTGGATGTATTTAAGGCTGTTTTAAAGAATGAGCTGTTTTCATTAATAGAGGATCTGAATATCTCAGACTCTTTAGCAGAGAATGAGTTACAGTGCTTACATTATGCATTCTTTCATCACATAAACCATTGTTTGGATGAATGGTCTGCTGCCTGGTTGAGACATCCCATGTCCACAGCAAACAACTATACACCCCTTCAGCTTTGGGTCGAAGGTTTACTGATGCCATGTGAAGAAGGTACCGATCCCACTGAAGTAACGGACAAGTATGGTATTGACTGGGATGGACCTATCCCACTTGATGACAGTTCTGTAGACATTCCACCAACTAGTTCTGCTTTAAAGGGCATATGAAGCGTAAATTTTGTTTTTAACTTTTCCATCCTTTCTAGAACATCAAAACGCGCTCTTTTCAATGAACAACTTAGTTTTTTAATTTAACTTTGTTAAAGTGTTCAATTTTGCTGCCAAATGTTGCTTCTTACCATGTTTGCGCCCAACTTGTAAAAAGAGTCTGGATCAAAGTGATGACGTAGAAAGTTGTACTCCATAACACATGCTTGACTTATTTGATTAACATCGATTAACAAGTTGTGCACTAATTTTAGTTTTTTGGGGTTTTTCTGAGTTGTCAAAAAAATGTCAAGCGAATATATGGAAAATTCTGATTTGGAAAATGAAAATTTGTCATCTTCCTCTTTGAGCACGTTCCATGATTCAGACGAAGGAAACGGTGAAGTGTTTAGTGAAGACGCATTAGTCGGTGCATACCAGCCTTATGCTCATGAACCCTTAGCACAAAGTTCTGACGAAAATGATGATCAAGAAGAGGTTGATATCGACGGACTTTTACTGAATGATATCGAAGACCGATACGAAGGAATACAAGCGGTCAAGGATTGGTGTTTTTGTGGCCATTGCGAAACTCGTTTGTTATGTTGTTCAAGAGAATACAGGTGCTGCCACGAGATAAGCGATGCAAATGTTTTTAACTCCGAAATAATACTGGAAGAGCCTGTTAAATGCGTTACAGAACATCCTGATTTCACAGCTGTTGTACTACATCCTCGAGTCCTGCGAGTTGCAGCAAATGGTTTGAAAACAAGGCAAGGAAGGAAGTACAGGCAACTTGGCAGCGACGAAAATGTCTTTCTACGAGCAATCGCTTACAGATTGTTTATATCTATGGTGTTTGGATTCATGGGATTTGACAACTCAAGACCGCTTCCTGCATGTGCGTACACAGCAATTCGAACTAGGTTCCCTAAGCAGAAAGACACAGAACATACTGGTTACATGTCGACAGACGAGAGAGCCTAAACATAGACAACAATAACAATGAGACCAGAGGCAATTTACGCCAACTTTTTTTGTTACACACCACCAGTATTTACAATATTTACAAATGCACTGTATGGTTAGCATTGTCCACGCTTGTGACCTTTCATGGGTTGATTGCACTTGGTACAGTGCCGTGTCCTCTGTGCATTTGTAGGCTCTGGCTGAGTGACTACAGCTTGAAGCTCATCTTGCTCGTTTACTAGAATATATGATAAATTAAAATTCAGCCAGTAACACACTATGCTTTATTGTTTAATGTATAGAAATTATGTTTTGTTACAAAATATAATTTCTGTGTATTAGACTTGAGAAATTGTACTTACAACTGGGGTATAGCTGGACAGTCATTTCATTTCTTCTTGCGTGATTGGCAATGGCAGTAAGGCGGTCCACCTTATCACTAAATTGTGAGCTAAGTGGAGCAGGGACATGTTTTAAAAACTCAAGTATTTTGAGTTTCATAGATGCCTTCGTGCTTTTGAACAGACAATTTCTTATATCATCTACATATTTGTAGGTGGGAGGAACTGGAACTGTTCGGACTAATTCTTCACCATTTTTGTATTTTGGATAATGTATGCTGTAATAAATTTTGCCATCTTTTGTTTTTTTTGCTTCTCTTTTGATGTTCTCATTGAAGTGAGCAATTGCCAATATATGCCTAGAAACATACAAAATTTGTTCCAAGAAAAATACTTTAAACAAATACTAAAGGAGTTATACCTGCAATATGTCCCTGTGTAAGAATATCCTGTCATCTTTGGCTGAAACTGGTTAAGTGTGGAATGAAATGCTTCCAGGTGGCTGGTTTGAACTTCTGATGAAAGCTTTTTCACATCATTCAGTACTTGGGACTTTCCACAAATGCCAACAACTTTATCATAAACTTCAGTGCCTAAAATAATTTGCATAACTAGAAATAGGCTTGTGATATGAAACAAAAATATGTTTAACAAACAACAATATGTTTACCAACAACTCCTCCCCTTTTGAGATTGTTCACTTCTCTTATAGTATACTCACCCATTCTTATCCATTTTCTGCTAGGAAGTTTTTCATGAACACATTTTTCAAACAATGGATCTGGATGATTTGTATGGAGATTTGCAATGTGTCTTGCATACGACTTCCATTTTGCCAAGATAAGCTGTTCATAGCCAGACTTAGTAGAACAAGCACACCAATATAAATGGTTTTTGATAGGCTTTATCCAGTGCTGTACAGCTTCACATCCTTTCTCCTTAGCCAACTTAGCTAACTTTTTTGTGATGCTTTTTGCAACATGCCAAATGTCATAGAAGTGATGTACAAATGGGTATTCTGTTTTTAACCACTTTGCTATTCCTCTGTGCCTGTCAGATATAAAGGTTTGCACTTTCACTCCTGAATCGGTTAGAAACTTGAACGAACGTTTTGCCCCTTCAAGTTCCATGGCCTGACTTGAACCAGTTTCATTAGCCTGAAAATACCATAAATTAGCAGGTGCTTAAGACCCCAGAAAATTAAAAAAAGGGAAACCATTAAAAACAGACACATTGACTATCAATGGGTTGATCCGGTAAGAAAGTTGATGTAACATGAAGATAATTCTGATTACCTGTAGCAATTCAAAGTGCACAAGTTTACCCAGTGAAGCATTCATCATGGTGTATACACCATACTTGGCTGAATGACCCATTGAGTCGAATCGACCATCACCAGCCCAAACACTTTCCTTTGCCAAGCAAGCTTTTTCAATCAGTCCCAATCGTGTTGATTCACAAAACCCAATGATAGTAGGGAACAGCAACCATCTTTGATGTGCATAGAATGAACGCACTGAGTACACGCATAAGCCCAAATGGGAGAACATGAGCATTATTTTGCTAATACTTGCACCAGCACAAAGAATAGCAAAGCTCAATAGCAAATTACCAGCAGCAAATCGACCAAACACAAAAGGCTGGCTATGCCATTTATAAGGCTGCACCCCAGCTAGCTTGCATTTTTTGCAATGTTGCTCTATATTGACCATTGTGCCAGATTTTGATACTAGAATCTCAGGTTTCTCCAATTTGCAATTGAAGCAAAACATTGAAAATATTGAGACCAAACAAGAAAGGAAAACAATAAATTTTGGCTCATCTTGAGGCAAAGCACTTGAATTAATCCTATAAAAGACAATACATTAGACCAATAGGAATGACAAATAAAATAAAATAAATTAATGCAATGGTATGTATATTTTACCTTACAGTATCTTCTCCATCAGTATCCTCTTCATCATGTGCACCAGACTGATATTCAGTTTCCCAGTCAGGATCAGTTGTTAATTGGCTCATGTCATCTGCTTCTGCCAGGAAGTCATCAAGCTCGTTCTGATCAACTTCAAGATTGCCATCAAATTCATTTACAACATCCTCCACTTGATTCTCTTGATGGAGAGTATCAACCATGGGAGTATGTGAAGAGGATGACTTTGCTTGTACCTGTAGCCGCAGGCACCTGATAGTCCTTCTGTAGTTTGAGCACCTTTGTTGAATAGTTTTCAGCTTTTTTTTACACTTTAACAGTGCCTCTGACTCTCCAGGTTCAACAGGTTTGTGTTGGTTGTTGCGAGAAAGGTGAACAGTTGCACTTTGCTCTATGGAGGAGTCCATTTCCATTTCATCGACTTGGTCCGCCGATTCTTCGTCTTGAATCTTTGGTTGCTTAGCACTAGATTGAGATAATTCTCGAAGAAGCTGTCGCTTTGCACGTTTTACTTTGCAAGCAGGAATTTGAGGAGTGTCAGAGTTAATAGCAGCAGTTGTCTGGGTTGTTTTCGGAAAAGATACCGCAGCAATATCATAATTGTCGACTGTTGGTACTGTTCCAGGCTTTAGATACCTCTTGCAAGATATACTATTTGGCGAGCGATCAGACGCAGTGGGTACTTCAATATCCAGTCGTTGATTATAATCATGTCCATGAAAATGCGCTGAACATAGTGCAGAAGAACTTGTTGGATTCCAACCTGGTCTATGCTTTCTCACAAATTTCGTCCACGCCCTCACGTTGTTTAGCATCACGAGGAAACAAATGCATCGAAATGCCCGTCGAACGACTTGAATTTTTGCAAGATTTTGCGTTAGCAAAACCAGCGACGCAATACTTGCCTCCTTTTACAGGCATTATCGCAAGGATAAACTATAGTAATGATCTCAAACAATTTCACTTCTTATACAACAGCAAGTTGATGGCTTTTGAATACGCTTTATGCTTTATAGTTCATACTTTATACGCAAAACTTCCTACGGTACATCTTCCTACGTCATCACTTCATTCCAGGCCCCTGGTGAAAGTTGGGCGCGAACACTTTAATATATACGCACTTTCAGAGCAAAATTGAACGCTTCAACAAAGTTAAATTAAAAACTAAGTTGTTCATTGAAAATAGCGCGTTTTGAAGTTCTAGAAAGTGTGGAAAAGTTCATAACAAAATTTACGCTTCATATGCCCTTTAACAAGTGAACAACTTACACAGTTTGAGGAAAGAACTATGGCACTTCAAGAATCAACATTTACAGAAGACAAACGTAAACTTTACAACTGGCTAAAGAATATCTTCACCCTTTGTTAAATGTCAAATTCATGTCACCCCTCTGAATGAGCTACTTTTCTCACAAACCAAAATGCAACAACATCAGTTGGAACAAGGTGCTTGGTTGTTTTTATTGTGCATATTTGAACTGAACTTTTGCAATTTGTTTTATAGATCAACTGCAAAACAGTTTCAGCACAACTCTAAACACAACTGCATTGAAAAATTAAAATTACTTAATATAACTAAATCTTTACACACCTTTAAATGGCAAGTGTTATCAAAGCAAAATTTGCCTCAAATACCATCAATATCTATTTTATTAGTATATTTCTTTAAAAATTGCTAGAGTAATGGCATAAAAACATTACATTGTGAATATGTGCAAAGTACAAAGTTTTTTTACCAAATGTAATTCTAATCCTGAGAAACATTTACCTGTTTCAAATGACTGTGTAGAGCAGTTCATTTAAAGATCTGTCAAAGTTTAAAAATTCAAATATCAATTATACAATCAATATCTATATAATGTAATTTGAAGCAAGCATAACTGAAACAGCAACCTGTGAATCATGGTAAAACTGATAATAAATTGCTTTAGCATCCTGGAGACCAGTTTAACAAATTACATGTCATATTACAGCTCAGGAATCTTTAACTGGCAACTTGCTGTATAGATGTGGCTCATGAAACCTTCAATCTATCATAATTTTGTGGCTTGGGAATGCTAAACAACCACAGCCTTTTCCATCCATAAAACCTGGCACTGTAAAGGGAAAAATATCTATCGTCCACAGTATGTAGACTGTGCAGTACGTGCCACCAATACGATCACTCGCTGCTCAATAGTTGATTATTTACCATGGGAAAATCGGGAAATGTTAAAGGATGCTGTCTCTCCTTGGCATGTTTTCATTTACAATTTGACAGTTATATGTCCCCGAAAAAATTTCTGTAGCAACTCAGCAACTTAGTTGCAGACGTATTTTGGAAATCAGCTGAAAATTCAGACTCAGTATTTGGTCAAAGCCATTCTTCCAGAATTTAAAAGGTTATAAATTGTTTCTGACCGCATCAATTCTCACGAGGCCAGGATTTTTTTAACTCCCTCTGTCGCAAATAATAGTATGTACAGGGGAGAGGGTTGGGTAAATATTGAAATTTTGTGCATGCCTTTTGTTAAAATGACACCATCTATAGGAAAGTCAAAATTTCTGGGTCTTGGTTTGCATTTTCTTTGTCTTAGAGGTTATGGTAACTTGAACTGTCTGGTTGGTACAAAACAATTGTGGTTTGCATAATTTAGAGAAAGTCTTTATTCAACCCACATCTCAGGCGCCCATGATACTACTTACAATAAACGTCACTTCTAAATGACTTCTGCAGGTGAACAGTTGATAGAAATATTCCTCAAAATAAATTCAGGCCCATATTTCAGACAAGAAGTTGCAGATTCCTACAGAAAAAAATTTTTTTGGGTATACACCAAGAACATAGACACATTAAAAGTTATCCAATTTCTTCAAAGTAACCTATACCAAATATATAGCATACCTTGGAAAGTGATCACTCCAATATGGTCGCCGCAGCTGACTTCCAGCTTCACTTTTTCAACAATAGTTGCTCGATGCAGTCTTATTTTTCAGATCAGTGGATTTATCACTCCACAAAACAAAGCAAACAGCATTCCGCCATCTTTAATTTGGAGACACGGGAACAAGGCAAGCCCAAGCTCTCGACTCAGCAGATTTACCCACAAACAGCAGGAAAAACAGAATGTATTTCAAACAGTTCTTGTCCAGTCAGCAATGGCTGAGACTTCAATTAAATGTTGCATTTCATGTAATGCAGAAGATTCAAATTTGAGTGTATGTAGAGATGTCAGTTCCTGGGAAACATTACTTCATGCTGCTAAAATAAGAGATTACAGGAAACTGTCAAATGTAACTGTCGGAGAGAATGGCTTGCCTGAATGTCCTGTCAGATATCATTGTTCATGCCAAGCAACATTTACACATGAAAAAAAAGACTTATTAAAGCTCTCTGAATCTCTTCCTCAACAAAGTTCATCACAGAGGAGTTCCTAAGATGTATCACGGCCTAACTCAGCGATACTTACAGACCATTGTCTCTTTTGCAGAAAAGATAAGTACAAGGGAATAAAAAAGTTGTATGGAATTTGGGTCAGACGATAAAGTGAGCACCAGTGCAATACTACACCTCAAAACATGTTCACAGTTAAGTGACATAGCTCAGGAAGTGCTGGCATTATGTTCCAAAGATCTTATGTCAAGTGAAGCGAAGTACCATGCTTCCTGCTATAAATCATTTGTCTGCATTTCATACTCAGATTTGATAAACTAGGAGGCTACTGAAAACAGTGAATATACTGAAGATGATATTGATTGTGTTGATCAACTTTACCAAGCAGTATTTTCATTTAGTTCTGATTTAATCAAATCACCACAAATTGTTGAACTTAAAGCTATAATGGAAATTATGTCTGAAGAGGCTGATAAGTTTGGTGTTGAACTTATGCCATCACAATTTAAGAATCTTATACAGAAGCTGTCCAGCAGATTTAAAGGATAGCTTAAATTTACTTATCTGTCATACAACAAAGTTCTTGTGTACTTAAGCACACTGAGTATGGACAACCTTGTATGTAACTATTACGAACTCCAGTCCGAAATTGATTCTCGTCAGAACTTAGATAACAGTAGGAAAGACATCACCAAGGTTGCTAAAATCCTAGACCATGAGGTGATGGCATTGTAACCACAAATGTCCCTGCCTCCAAAGGATGATGATCTTCAACCAAACATGTCCCCAAGTGCATCCCTCATCTGTTGGATTAGAAGAGCAGGAGAGGCAAGTTGTCATCCCCAATGAAGCAATGAAAAGTCAGCAATCATTAGTGAAACTGGTGAGTTGTCACAACATTGACAACTTGGAAAACACATTGACAGGTGCCGGCACATGAATTCTATTCTTGTATGGAAAAGAAAACATATAGAAGAGAGCAACAATAGAGATGCAGACAACATGTCAATGTGAACAAAGAGAAAATGCCTGCATTCTCTCCCCGCAGATGTTGTATCCAAAGAAATACCCGAATACTATGGAGGAAAACATATTGGTCCAGGTGAGGTGATATATGTAAAAAATCTCCATGAAAGTGATACATACTCTGAGAAACTCCACAAACAGCAAATGAAGTATGTAGTTTGGATAGAGGTCGGGAAGCTTAAGACTCACCCAACTTTACTTGTTCCTGGGTGGACTGGGTTTGATATAACTGTGAGAAATGAAGTTGTTGTTGTAGAGAGCCTTGTTTTGTACCTGGATACTGTTGATTCACCTGCCACAGATTTGAAAACGGCATACGAGGTTTTATGCAGAGGGTGTGAAATAAGGGAAAGGTTAAAGTTGTGTGCTGTTGCATGCATTTTCAACGAAGCTTTTTATGCAAAAGCCATGGAAATTCACTGGAAACAAAAACATGTTCAAAAACTTCATCATAATGCTTGGTGGATTCCATCTAGATTTGGTGATGCTGGTTTACATAAGGTAGTGATTCAGAGTGATGTAATTGCAGAAGGGTCAATTGATAGTGTACTAACTGGTAAGAATTACAACAGGGCTGTGTGTCTGCACAAGATTGTTTATGAAGTGCTGATGAAGTTACTTGTGGTTAAGTTTGAAGCATGATTGTTAAATGGAGCAGCTGAAGTCATTCTGGAAAAGCACAGTACTGCCATGGAGGATTTCAAACTTGATATATGCCAACAGACGTCTGAGAACATTCTCACAGGTGATGAAATCAGAAATCAGTATAATCTCTTTAAGACTTACATCAAGGATTTGAAGGACAGTGGCAGTGACTTGGTGAAGTTTCGGCTTTCACACCTTAATCTCTGTGAGCTTGCACTAAATCTCATTTATGATACACGTACAAGTGGTTGTGAGTTATACCCTGGGCATTTGCATACTATAGACTAAATTATGCAAGATATTTGATTTTTTGAACATGCGAAAACTGCCATCCTCCAAACCCCAAGTTTACAGTGCATTCTTAAATGGTGAGTTTTCTGTACAGATGAGCAACTCAAACCCATTTGGAAGTAACGAAGCTGACAAAACAATTGAGAACACCATTAACCATGATTGCAAGACAGGTGGCAAATATATTGGTTTTAGCACCAATTTTTCTGCTACACAAAGATGGGTGTTGAATGCCTCAAGACATGGAACGTACAGAAAACTTTTACTAGAACATCTCTCATTCAAACCTGAAAGTTACACTCACAAAGAACTTCCTAAATCATGGATCAAGAAAGACATTGAAGATGTGGAGAAAGTTACTGATGCACTGGGAGATATCTTAACAAGTCAATGGCCTGGCAAAGAGCTGATACATTTGTTGAGTGGAATTGAAGCAATGGTGCTGTACGACAAGATCTATTGGAAGCAAAGAACATCGGACTAAATGCATGTGACCAGTTTGTTAGTAACCATTGCTCTGCAAATCCAAACCTGAATTTTTATGATTCCTTGAAGAAAGCAAATCTTAAGACATTCAAGAATCTGAAAAAAGTTTTGAAAGTCAAGGCCAAAAATCTGGCCGTTTTTCTGAAGATCGACCGGAATCTCTTTGGATGGCACTCCTGGGACAACTCAGAAAGGTAGATTTCAAACGGGTTTTCACATTTCCTCTTGGTCCCCTTCCTTGGTCATCAGATACACATGGCTTCCCTAGAAAAACAAACAAAGTGACACTTCTACATTGACTGGAGAAGGATGTGTCCATGGCTGAGACATATCCACAAAATGTTAACACTATTTTTCACAGTATGGCTGTACTTCCTGTTGGGGCAACGTTTCAAGTCTTAGCAAAGATTGTTTTTGACATGGTAACAAGCAATCCGAGTAGGTGGATCAATGTTGTGTTCGATGTTTAGTAGGATACATCAATAAAGAACGCTGAAAGATACAAGTGAGGTTCACTATCTGACGGGGCCAAGTACAAGAACTTGCAATCTGGCTTCTAAGTAAAATCCTGGAAGAGATTTATGGTGCATTCCAGCAACAAGGTTGAAGTTGTCAAATTCCTTTTGTCACAGTGGAAAGAGCCCAAGTTCACTGAAAAGCTGGGAAATAAATCGGTATATGTGACTCTTGATTCTATTTCTTTCAACCAATGAAAGAAATAGAATACAAAAATCTGAAAGACATTGACTATACAGATTTTGTATTGAACATCGAAAACTCTCAATTGATTGAAAAATATGAGTCCATGACATCTGTCACTGACTTATCTCAAGCGTATGACTCGACCCTAAGATCAATACTCGACATCCATGCACCACTGGAGAAAAAGATCAAAACTGTCCATCCTCCATCGCCATGGTTTACTGACAAAATTCATCAATTAAAGCTGAGAAAGAGACGGATGGAGCGTTGCTGGTGCTCATCAAAGTCACAGACAGATAGAGATTCATATGTAATCATCTGTCATCAACTTAACACAGCCATAACAAACTCAAGGATGAGTTTTCATTCTTCAATAATTGATGAAAAGAAAGATGATCAGAGAGTACTTTTCAATATGGTTGGCAAAATGCTGCACAAATCCATGGAGAAATTATATCCAAAAGCAAGTACTCCTCATGAGCTAGCCAACAACTTCGCCGATTTTTTCAGTAATAAGATCACTGATATTAGAGTTGAACTGATGAGTCATAATGCTGTGAATATGACATCATTTGGCGCTGACGGAACCCAATCATGTTCCTCAACTATTAAGTTTGATAAGTTTTCTCTGGTCACAGAACCTCAAGTGGCAAAGATTGCCACATCTACATAGTCTTGATCCACTACCTTCTGTGGTGTTAAAACACTGTCTTGGTACATTACCTCCCCTCATAACCAAGATAGTCAATTTATCACTATCTAAGGGCATTGTACCGCCTGACTTAAAGATGGCTGCTCTTCAGCCTTGTCTTAATAAGCCCTTTCTTGACCATGAAGAACTGAAGAACTTTAGACCAATTTCAAACCTGAAGTTTTTATCAAAGATCACTGTAAAGACTGTAGCCAATCAGATGATTGATTACATCTCAAAGAACGACATGGCTGAGCGCTTTCAATCAGCATACAAGCATCACCACAGCACAGAAACTGCATTGATCAGAGTTCATAATGATATATCTTGTGCTATAGACGATGGAAGATCAGTTCTTTTATTGCTGTTGGATCTGTCGTCAGCATTCAATACTATTGATCACGGGATTCTACTCTCACGATTGACCCAAAAGTATGGTTTCTGTGAAATGGTCCACAACTGGTTTTCATCTTACCTTTCAGGTAGAAGTCAGTTTGTAAGTGTTAATGGAGGCTTGTCAACAAAAAGATATCTACCTTACGGTGTTCCACAGGGATCAGTTCTAGGGCCGCTTCTCTACTCTATACTGCTCCACTTGCTGATGTCATTCATAAACATGACATGAACTATCACCTATATGCAGACAACACTCGAGTATATCTCTTTTCAGTCCTCGGTAGTCCATGAAACTGAGGCAGCTAAAGCCAAGATGGAAGCTTGTATTCAAGATTTACATGCCTGGATGTCATTCAACATGCTGAAATTGAACACTGACAAGACTGAACTGGTTGTTCTAAATGCAAAACATCGACCTTGACCACCCATTACATCTGTTTCAGTATGTGATGATGTCATCATGCCTTCATTAAGTGCAAGGAATATTGGAATAGTGTTTGATTCGAATTTGTCTATGGAGACACACATTGATACAACTTGCAAAGCTGCACTATTCCACCTTCACAACCTCAGCAGAATCTGCAAATACCTTTCTACAAAGTCAACTGAAATATTGGTTCATGCATTGATTACTTCTAAGATTGACTTCTGTGACACTATACTTTATGGAGTGCCAGAAAACCTGTTACAGAAATTGCAGAGTGTCCAAAATTGTGCGGCAAGATTAGTCTGTCTCAAATCCAAGTATGAACGCATCATGCCTTTGCTTCAAGAACTTCACTGGTTACCTGTACAATATAGGATTGAATTCAAGATTCTGTTAATAACCTTTAAGTGTTTGAACAACCTGGCACCCTACTATCTATGGGAATTGATTAATGTTTACAAACCCAAGCAACGACTTCGATCCTCTTCTAAGAACTACCTTGAGTCAACTACCTATAAGCTACAGAGTTATGGATATAAGGCGTTTAGTACATCAGCTCCTAGATTTTGGAACTTACTCTTGGACAATTTAAGGAACTACACAAACATCTCTCTCAATATGTTTAAAAGCCAGTTAAAAACTTATTTAATTAAGAAAGCTTTTAACATTTGATTTCATTTTTACACTGGTTCTACTTTTTTATTATAATTTTCTGATTTTCAATTTCTTTTTTACTATTGTAAAGTGCCTTTGGGCTAAAGGGAAAAGGCGCTATATAAATTTTGTTATTATTATTATTATTATTATTATTTATTTTCACACAGTCTGATTTTATGCTGGATTAAAATCCTAGGAGCAAGTTGCTACCCACAACCTTAGGTCCTAGGCCTCCCTAATCTCTAACACGCCTCTAATAATCCTTGCCATCCCGAGTAAAGCAGTTTTTTTGAAGTACTTAAACCAGTATTGTTATTCCAATCTTTTCCATGAATTCCTGTAACCTTTTCAATACAGTCCCCAGAGCACCTAAAACAACTGGGACAACTTCTACATGTTTCAAGGTCCACGATCTCACTATTTCCCTTTTTAAGTCCTGATACTTGGTGATTTTTTCCAGTCCTTTTTCTCCAACTCTATTGTCACCAGGTATTGCTACATCAATTATCCATGCTGTCCTCTTTTCTTTATCCATTATGATCATGTCTGGTCTCCCGTACTCTATTTCATGATCACATTGGATATTAAAATCCCACAATATCTTGTATATACTGTTTTCTACCAATCTTTCTGGCTGATGTCAGTACCATTTATCAGCATGTTTCAGGTTATATTTCTTACACAATTGCCAGTGGATTTTTCGAGCTACGTTGTCATGTCTGCCTTTGTATTTTCCTTGGGCAAGTTTACTGCATTCACTCACCACATGTGCAATAGTTTCTCCTTTCTTCCCGCACATTCTGCATAGCGGTGAACCAACCGTTTTGTCAATGTGAAATTTGATGTAGTGTACAGTCACATTGTCCTCCATTTAAATTTCAATTTCAATTTAAAAAAAAAAAATTATTATTATTATTATCTTGATGAGTAGTGTTGAAAAATAACTTCAAGTGGTAGTGTACAGTCACATTGTCCTCCATGCAAAGCATGCTCAAGGACCCTATCTTGTACATGCTGATGATACTGATGTTTTGGTCTTGTTATGCCAAGTACCTTTGCTGCACCATAAAGGATACATTAAAATGGGGAGAGGAGCAAAGAGTAGAATAATTCAGATTCACTTGGTTTTAGAGAAACTTCTTAAAGAACTAGGCCAGGGAATTTGTTCGTGAGATTTTATCAAATCTCTCATTTGCCTCTATGCCTTTACAGGGTGCAATTCTGTGTCATCATTTGCAGGTAAAGGAAAGAACAAAGTAGTTAAGCTGCTTGTCAACAATGTTAAGTATGTGAATGAATTTTCGAGTCTTGGTGCATCTTGGGATGTCTCAGATGAACTTAATGATACATTGGGAGAGTTTGTCTGCGATCTGTATGGGAAGAAACTTAACGATGTCGACCTGCTAAAGTACCAGCTGCACTGTGCAAAAGGTGGAAAGGTGGAGCCCAAGTCATTACCTCCCTGCTGATTGTCTTTAAAGCTACATGTTTTACATGTTTTACATGCAAACTATCAGGCAGCAGTGTGGAGAAGAGCAGTTTCTACAGCTCCAGATATACCTTCACCTCATGGCCATGGATGGGAAGTAAATGACAACAACTTAAAGATGAAGTGGTTGGGATCCAACCCAGCACCAGAAGAAATCCTTGAGATGCTCTCGTGTGTTTGCAAGAAGGCATGTACAATTGATTCTTGCTGTTGTTTAAAAGCCGGACTAGAGTGTACCAATACATGCTTGTTACAGTGTGAACACATGGCAAGTGAAGATCTACAGTGGCAGACAGGATGATGATGAATATGAAGACATCGACTGAAATTAAATGTTGTCATGTCAGATTTAACCAATTTGTGTTAAAAGGATGTAAATGTACTTGTCTTTTGCCTTCTGAACATTTGCAACGTAGTCTTTTTGTTTACTAGCAGGGATGTAGCCAGCAAAAAATGAGTGCTGGGTAAAATTAATTTACGGACAGTAGTGGGGGTTTAGGTTTCTCCCTTGGAAATTTTTGTAAAGTTGGTGACAGAAGTCTAGATAATAAATTGCAGAAATATATCATTTATACAATTAAAGTACTAATACGTGATTTTTATAAAATGTTTACAGACTTAGTTACCTTAGAAACTTATAAAATCTTGGTTAAATAAAGTTTTTATTTCCATTAAATTTAACACAAATTACAATGTAATAAATAATCTGATATTGCATTGTTTTATTAATATTCCTCAACCAGTGACAGTCCAGAAGTGGCAAACATTATAAAGTCCCAAGTTCACTGTCATCCCACAAACAGGTAGATGTTTTAATAACCCAGGCCAATGTTAATAAACAAAACTATTTATGGTGTGTCTTTATATATTGCTTTTATATATACACAAAAGCCCACTAACCACACATGCAAGCTGTGGGTCTGTGGCCGTTCATTTTTAATTATGAATATCTTAGTGACAGTAACTCGAGTACAATGTTACTTAATAATACGGCGATTCTTCTCTGCCCACAATTTGACCGCTTCTTCAAAAGGAAACTCTTTTAATGTGGGCCGTTCAATGACAATCTGCATGATTGAGTCCAGAGTCTATTTGTTCATCCTATTCCTTAAATAGGTTTTGATCAGTTTCATTTGACTGAAATCTCGCTCAACATCGGCAGTGTGCAGAGGAATTATGTGGTAAACTTCTGCAAGCCATGACATTCATGGGTAGAGGCATTTCATGGTGTTGAACTTGCTCTCGAATCCGGTAAGAGCCCTGACAACTTTTCTACAGCTTTTTGTCATCCAGTCATCCCACTCTTGTGTCAGCAAGTTGACATCCTGATCATAGCTGAACTTATCAGTAAGTGTTTTAATTTCGGCTTGTCCATAATCTGCTCGTGCTTTATCCACATCAAAATCTTCATCGGCTTTTGTCATGGGTCACGGCTAGTGTGAATGCCTTGGGGTTGAATATTCAAAATGCTACCATGATATCACTGTCGGTGAATCGTACGTCAAGGTTAGCTATTAAATTATCGACAATTTTAATTTAGTATTTTTGTCGAATGATTTCTTTACCTCATCTGGGTCTGGAGATTCACCTCTAAGATTTCTTTTATTATACATCACAGTCACGCCATCCTTTTCCAGCTTTTCAATATACAGATGTACATCTCAAAGGTTTACCTTGTCACTCTTGTAATTTCAAGAGAGTGTTCTTTGTGGAATCGATGACAGTTGCCAGGAGAGCATAGTCCATGTCTTTGTCCTGAAATATCTTTCGTTAGGTGGTTGATGGTGGGCAGTGTATCACAGAACAATAATAGTGTGGCAATAAACTGATATTCACTGAGGAATTCATACAGTCCAGCAGCAGTAACATCACCTTGCTCTTTAGATTCCAAGCTCAAACTTATTATACTGCTGAAAATTTTCTTGAGCCGCACAACACAATTTCCGGTACTTAGCCATCGTGTTGATGAGGGTTGCAGGACCTTAAGTTCTGGTAGATCTAACAATTTCTGGACTGCTACTAAACCAGCTGTACAGATGGCACTGTTGTCATAGAAATCATACAGTTGGTGGATAATTACTTTGAATTTTTTGACATATTGGATCACATTGCCAGCCTGGGTTGCAGCTAGATTCAATTTGTGTGCTGCACAGTGACACCCGACTGCCTGGCACTTTGAATATCTTGTCTGTGATTCCAACTGCTTGTTGATAACCAATTGAACTGCACCATTCACTTGGCCTGTCATTACTGATGCCTCACAATTTCTCATAGCGCAATTGCTTGGTGTTGATTAAATTGATAACATTTTGTGCAATGTTTTTTCCCACTGAGTCTTGTCCTTCTGTGGTTGCAAGAGGTTCAATTATTTTCAGGAATTTCACTGAAATCAACCCTCTTTAACATATCTTGCTCTTACAATCATTTGCTCCTTCACACTGCAGTCTGTTGTCTCATCAAAAAGTAGAGAGAAATGGTTGGCCTCAAGAAGTTCATTCATTATTTTTGTCTCAATCACTTCTTATATAGCATAGAGCATTTCCTGTACAGATGTTCTTCTCATATAGTTAGGCCCATTACTTTGATTCAGGGTTACCTGTAGGTACTCCAGCAAATCTAACATTGGTTTTAAATTTGTTGTGTGGGCAATCCTTTGCTTGACCAAGTGATACAGGCAAGGAAATGTTTTTGTCATGTCAGTAATATAGACGCATGGCATGATTGCAACAGTCACATCGACATGTTGGGTGGCTTCATAGTCCCTTTTAAGAGCTGATTTATGGGCTGCTGAACATTCATGGTCAGTTATACTTATCAACTGCATGTGTTTACACGGCTGTTTGCTCCGTATATCCCAATCAAACAGCTTCATACCATGTCAATGGCATGACTGGCAAAACATACCCTTCCTGTGCACATAAACTAACCAGGGTCTGCCATTTTTCCACAATTCTTTAAATGAATCTGTGTGCTTTGTTTTTTTTCATTTTCATATTACAATCATCTGGAAGCTTTCGTTTCACTGTCACTGTACTTGCTTCTTCAGGCTCAGTGACGCCTATGGTTTCAATTCGCAATCACTCGTCATTTGATTACTTTCTTTTCTCTTAACAGTAAAATATTTCAGTAAAGACATGTTGAATAGTTGTAACTATGATCTATTCGACTGAACAATAAACAACTCTGAATTTGCAAATCTCACTTCCACTTGATTAGGTCTCGCTTGTGATTGGGTATTTACTCATAAACACATCGAGCCAGTTTTGTAAAGGTTTTACTTCTGTTCAACGCCATTTTCTTGCTAATTGTAAGTGTATTTTTTTCCAGCATTACATAGAGAGTCGAGATTGATAGTGCTTCTTTCTATGAGGTAAAATTGCGATCATTTTTAAAAATTTTCCTCTCAAAATTGAATGATCTGGCCTACATTTTGTCAGACATCAAGTGTGACTCCGCCTAGCAATGCAGAGTTCACATGGTAGCGTAAAAAGTGTCATATATCATGTAGAAAGTCGTGTTTACAAATGATTTCTGAATTCTGCAATCAAATTTATAAACTTTAAAGTGGTTAAGATTTATTATAGCAAGCAAAAGCTCTTTTTGAGAAATGGCAGATAACTAAGAATCCTGCAAGATTTTACTTGTTTATGCTTATTTCAATAGTACTTAAAAAATTAAAAGTTATCTTGCAGCTTGATGAATGACGGATTAAATTACAAGGACATCTGCTGCACAAAAAGTGTATATTTCATGATGTTTAGACTTAAAGATGTACAGGGCAGGATTGAAAAACTTACCACGAGTGCCAGGCACTTAAAATTTTTGCCCAGTGGTCCTGGCCAGTGCCACCCAGCATAGCTACATCCCTGACTGGACTCTGAAATAATTAAATTTTAGGGAGAAAAGCTACAAACATGGTTACAAAGTAGGGATAACTCATATTTTGATCAAATTTTAAATAAGCTGACATAAATATCCTATAAATAACATGACAGCTGTAAATTCTAACTGTTCATCATAAGTGTTTTAAAAGTGGTAATTCCTGGTTCCCTCGTGTGAGCCATTTTAGATGATCAGGTGATGGACTATGTGGTTGTCTCTTCTGATTGCAGTTATATCACAGGAATCTGTGAAAGGCTCTGTCTTCGTGGGTAAGCACAAGTTGATCATACATATGACCGATATCTCCTGCAACCAGCACTCTTCATTCCTAAACCCTGAAGGAACATCAAAATACTGACTTTAAAGTTTCTGTGTTTAAGCTCTTTCCTTCATATTTAGCTGAGCCATCAAAGACACTACTAACTTTCAATGTTGATTTTACTGGTAGTACAACTGCAAAATGAGGTAAAAACCATTCAGATTGTGCCTCATACTCATCATGTAACACTTGATTAATGTATGTTTTCTCAAGATAGTCTTTGATCAACTTACATTGTACTGATTTGTGTCACTTCTGCCACTGGGCAGTTGTTCAGTACACTAAGTCTATAATTTCTCCATTAAAAAGTAATAATTCTTCAGCTTTCTTCCATCCTAGGTTCTGTAATGGGGTAATCCCAAAAACGTTTCATTGTGCCATTCAAGTCTTCATTGGTCATTCGGTCCACTTTTCCAAGTTCTACTGTTGCAGACATCAAGCTAATTTTCTCCTTGTTTCCTTCATCAATAAAGCAGTCGACCACTGATCTCTTTTTCATGATCTTATAGTATTACTTGTAACATGTGTCGGAAATTTTCTGGAGTCTCGAATTTCAATATTTTATTCATAGTATATCTTTGGAGACAAACAAATGTCCTTTTCAGCAGTGGTATGCTGGTCTCATATCTTGCCCAGTGATTCATATGAAAATCATATGTCCAAGGGGAATGTTTTGAATGCTTCTCATGTCGATAAATACCACTGATAATGTAATTATACTATCAGGTAGATATCTGCCAAGAGATGACAGATAGTTTCCAGATACATTGCCTTTTACTCATTTTTACCATAGCCACTAGAAAAGTGAGGACTATGAAAGTGGGCGGGGCTAAGATTTACGTTATTGTTTCAGAATTTCAAGGTCACATGATCTTGAACCTGCACAGTCAGCTTCATGTATTATTAAAACCATAGTTAAAGTTGTACTTTCATTTGTACTTTTTTCTATCTTGCTAGGCCATGTTGGGTGAAAGTTGTAGTTGTTACAGCTGTAGCAACAGTAGACAGACACCATATGTAGCTTTTTTTAAAATTCCGACAATGAGCAGCAAGGCAAAAACTGAAACATGATGTGCAAACAATTCAACTGTTGCAAGTATAGATGGTACTTTAAAATGAACGATGTTAGGTCAGTGGAAATGGGAACAGCACAAAACATTCATTAGGGTAACTTTGTATGACAATGAATACATCTTACCAAAGTTTCAGTTCACCATCTACTCCTCATTAAACTTTCGTGTCAGCATATTAGGTTGGAACCTTATTGCAAGTCATCCACTCTATACACAGAATGACCAATCCGTTAGGTTTCTAAGTTTGTATGATCTTATTGAAACCCTCAAGAGCTTTACATTATGTTGTAGTGTTCCTAAAGAAAACTGTCTCAGAGAACCATCAAAGACCCAATGGGATGTGAAACCTTGGGGAAGAAGTTGTGCAACACACGATACCCATTCTCCAGGATTCACATGGTTTACCTGATAATGGTGCTGACTTCTTACCCTTCTGTGTTTCTTCATATTTCCAGACAGAAAGATGTGAAATGCTCTGCCCTTTTAGCACCATAACCTGCAAGTCATGTTCAGCTGCCAATCATAAATGCATAACCGAAATGAATAATAAAATATCTGCTATGGATGCACCTCTCTCAGTACCCTCTGCTGCATGACTGGCAGATACAACAAAGGGAAGAAGAGATAACTACATATGAAGTGAAATTGAGTGATAACCGTGAAAAAGACATGCCATCAATAATCAACTAAAATTAGATAGAGTGCTCACCTCACATAAAGCTGTTTTGGGAACCGCAGAAACACTGTACTGCCAATCCTACAGAGAGACATTACCACCCACAGTTTGTCCAATTTTGCTTGTTGCTGCACACCAATAGTTGGGCTGCTTCCAAATTAAAGAACACTTATCAACTACAAAAACGTTTTCAAGCCTAGTCCTGGTATTCATAATGGTAAAATCCAACAGTTGTAAGGCCAAGTATTGTCTTACTCTGGGTGCCACAAATTTGTTGCCATTATTTTTGACAGAATGAAAATGAAATCTTCCCTAGTCTTTGAAAAGAACAATGGTGAAATTAATGGATTTACTGACCTTGGTTACCCTGATCTTACTTTTTCTTCTATTGAGATCAAGCAGCCAGTAGCAAAACAGTTATTGTATTTCTAGTGAGAGGGTGATGATGTCATCAAAATTTATTCTGTGGTATTTTTTTTTTTACATCTGGAGCAGCAACAACTTTTCAAATCTTCACCCTATTCTGGCAGGTTGAGTCAGTTCTACAGCTCATGATAAATGTTTGGTGTGTTCATGGTGCTTCTTTAAACCAAAAAATTTTTCAAGCTACACAAAGATTTACAAGACCCTTCACGTAGTGGTGTCATTTACTACACAATTAACTTATTTGCACCACAATGTAAAATTTATTTTTTCTCTGATGTGCCACACCTTCTTAAAACCACACGAAACTGTATTTACTCCTCTGGCAAAAGAGTTGGTGATGTCCACACAAGATGCATGTGGAACGATGACAAGCATATTACCATGACCAAGAAGGAGCCATGCAACACTTGCCAAAAATCACTCTTGACCTCATGAAACTCTTCATTTGGAAAGATGAAGGTAAGCCTACCAATCCAAGTCTTAATCAAGTCCATGGCTAATGCTTTAGAGTATTTCCATCCTAATGGCGAGGCAGAGGAACTTGCTAGATTCATTTGCATAGTAAATGATTTCTTTAACATGGCAAATACTAGGTCGGTGAAAGAACATATCTACTAGAGAAACCCCAATCTACAGCCTTACCAAGACCCTCATGACCCTCAACTTACCTGGACCAGTGGAAAGTCAGTGTAACCAACAGGCCTGGTTATAGCAAAGAAGAAAAACTAATGATAATCCTCTCTTCAGAAACATGCAAAGGATAACATATCACCATAAACTCCCTGGTAGAAATTATTAAATTTTTACGTGGAGCTTGATTTTCATATGTTCCAACTGAGCAATTCATACATGACATTATGGAGGAGTATTTTGGTCATCAACAAGCATGAGGAACAAGGGCTGATAATCCAACTGCATAAGAATTTGGTTAAAATGACATCAGAATTAACATGCAGAGAACTATAAAACCAAAAGAAAAATGTACATGGACAAAACCAAGGGCTCTGGGTTGAAGTTAGTGATGAGCCCTTACCAAATGCCAAAAATCACAGCAATAAAGTACCTGCACATCAACTGAATGAAATATTTATTTATTTACATGCCAATCTAATATGCATTTGATCTGAAAATGTCTCTCACCACTGTGACTGGGGTTTGATTCTGCTGCTGTGCAGTTACCTCATTGCAGTTACCTTGGTCACATCCAAGAAGAGTATTGTCCAGTTTGACTCTACAAAGCATTGCAGGTTTTCTCCAGGTACTCCTGTTTCCTCCTGTAGTAACACTAAACCATTCAGGAATAACCCTTACTAGGTGGAACAGCTTAGTTAGCTGATAGGGTTATCCAGTATAAATAAAGACACTTTACCTTTACCATTTCATGTGATTGAGTGAAAATACCAAATATTCATATATACCTGTACCCTACCATAAAACCAAATAAGCATTCTGCAATCTTAAATCTTCTAATTAAACAATATACTGTAGTTATTCTGGAGTAGTTTTTCTCAGTGACTTTCATAAGCCCTTGATTTTCTTTTCTGCTTTATTCAAAATCTTATACTTTTCAATGATGTGTGTGAGAAAACGACTGGATAGCTATAAATAATTTCACAATATTTTCAAGACAAGAGGATGAGCAATCGTTAACTATGGTGTCCTGGTGAGAAATAACTTCTGGAGATTCCAAGGAACGGTTTAAAATACTATCACAATGGGTATATTTGTCTCTTTTCAGAATACAATTTCTGCAAACTCAAAAAGAGTAACAAGAAGGTTCAGCAGATACTCTTTTAAGTTAGTAGGAACGTACACTGAAAGCAGTGTTTTTGTTGTCTTTACTTTTATTGCTTTCGCAGGAGACCTTACTACAGCTCTGGGGATATAACTCAGTGGACCCTTCTCCTGGTCTGTCAATGGTTGTACTCCTGAAATGTGTACAGCCCCACATATAAGACATCAACTTGGTGGGGAGATCTACCATTGTAATGTTTATAAACCCCAAATCATGATATAAGAAAATATTAGTGAAGACACACATCAACTTATCTTGATCTTTGATCTCCATACCTCTGTGGCACTTCTGAATTCAGTTTAAAAACATGTCATTATTGCAACAAACAGGAGGCAAATTCTTCGGTTGCTCCTCAATTTCTTCTCCTTACCAACAATCTGAGATTACTTTATTCACAACCTCTTCCATTAAAAGTTTTAAATCATCTTTGGATGACAAACTTTGAGAAGAAGTGTGCTTGTTGTTAACATGGCACCTTTGTACCTGTTCAGTCTTGTATTTCTTCCCACAATCTGATCACATAAATTCCTTATTACCGGTTATTTCTGCTAAAGACTGGTGTAGAATGGCTTCAAAATCATCATTGTGCTCTTTGTCAGCTAATGCCACAGCCAATTCAGGATCAAGCTCGAACTGGCCATGTTTTACACTATTAAAACTGAGTCAACTGTGCAGGTTCAAGATCATGTGATGCTCAAATGGAGCATGTTCAATATAAAACTGGAGTTTCACAGCCCTCTCCCTTCTAGTGGCTATGTCTTTACAGAATAAAATGGTAAGGGCTAAGGTATATTATACTCATATGTTTCTATTTGAAACACACAGCATTTCTAGGGTTAGATGTGTTCTGATTTGGTAATAACAAAGCTGATGTATATCTGGCATTATTTGGAATCTAGAGTCACATCATTGTTAAAGACTTCGATTGTTTGTGGTTGGACTAGATTAATTGAAAATATTGAGGTCTTTGCAAAAGGATGCACTGACCCATTGCTTTGTTCAAAGTTTTCCAGCCATTTGCATGAAACATAGTGCCTGATATGTTTCATCCAAGTTTGTTCATAGATACATACTAATGGTAGTTAAAAGACAATAATGCCGCTACATTTAAAATCATGTGCCAACCAGTTTTACCATTTTCCTCAACTGTTACCATGTGGATGAGCAGTGTTCTTTGAGGCTAACAAAACTAAGATGAACATGTTCTTTTAAAGTATATCTCCCATATGCTTGATAATGCTGAAATAATTGTACAGCAAGTCTAACACAAAATCTCTGTACCTATAGACAGAAGATACATACTAATGGTAGTTAAAAGACAATAATGCCGCTACATTCAAAATCATGTGCCGACCAGTTTTACCATTTTCCTCGACTGTTACCATGTGGATGAGCAGTGTTCTTTGAGGCTAACAAAACTAAGATGAATATGTTTCTTTTAAAGTATATCTCCCATATGCTTGATAATGCTGAAATAATTGTACAGCAAGTCTAACACAAAATCTCTGTATCTATAGACAGAAGAGATTGTTAAGTGCTAACATCTCCAATCAAACAACCCTCGAACATTGGTGGCAAAAACTCTTCAAAACAATGAACTATACCTCGATTATAAATCTGACACTGCTATGACTTTTGGGGTTCCCATGTGATTCAACCAATAGTGCGGAACTACGACACATAATAAACACATACGCACATTTAAAATTTCAAATCTACTAAACCACATAACAGCGTACCTCACTCTGCATGTCTCTACAAATAGGTTTTAAATTTTACTTAATTTTGTACATGTACTGTTCACTGGCCTCAAGGCTAGAACTTTGAATCCAGCAAACTTGCTGCATATTTAGTCTCTCCGTCATTGGTGATAATCCATTCTCAGTCCCAACTCCTTGCAAGGTAGAAATACTAATTAAGTGTGTAAGTATGTTGGGCACTTCTGGGGAATAGTGTGAGGGAAAAGTTCATTCATTCAGTGCAATACCTTTGATATTAAATACATACTTTACCAAATATGTTGGAAAGATTAACGAATTATTATGTATACAAGTGTGTTTTACATAATGACATGAAAAATTAAACTGCAAAATTTGACACAATCCCTCATTAACCCATTTACAACTGCTAAAGGACTGTTTTGAAAGAAAAAAATATGTATACCCAGTAACTCATCATAGCTTTGTACACAGATTATTGAATGAAGTTAATCTGACAAGAAATGTATTCATATAATTGGTTTGGTTGCATATGTAGTACGAGGTTCTAGCAACATATATAGAAATGCAACTCACATATTTTATGATAAATGCTATGTACATTGCACGCTTTGTTTGTTTACTATGTATGTCGTACAATTTTGTCTACTTTTGCCTCCCTGCATGAAAACGTAATCTTAGAACAAATATTAATGCCCAGACAATTAGATGCAATAAGGCCATGATTTATAAAAGAAATAAGTTTATAAATCATGGCCTTATTGCATGTACTTTGCTGGCCATAAATATTTGTTCTAAGATTAAGATTCCTTGCTCACAGCAATGCATGAAAACTTGAGTTTGGTCAAGTTTACTTTTTTAACAAATTTAATGATGGAAATTTGCAACTCATTTGGTGAATGTAAATATTTGTTGAGCGGAAAAATGTATATAAACATGGACAAAATTTGCATCAAGTTTGCACAATACAGAAAATTAATATTTTCTTATAGATTTCATGCACGTTTACACACACACCAAATGTAATTTATATTTATATACTTTTGACAAGATATTAAATGAACTACAAAAATATTAATTTTTGACTTTGGTAAAATTTTAGCAAGGATCAACCAAATTTTATGTAAATTTTAACTTACAAATTTACTACAGATTTACCGGATGGGAAATTAGGGTGCTAATCTAAAGAGTGACATGCTATGAATTGTACATAAACACATTTCCATGAAGTTTGTACACTGCAAAATTTCTGTATCTTGCTTTTTGTCTTGTGCATATTTATGCTGATAGTAAATACATGTCAGATTCATCATTTTAAACTTTAGTCTGGCATTTAAGTGAAAAAGTATAAATAATGCAAATGAAAGCAAATTAATATATTATGTTCATATTTCAATTAAACTTTCAAAGACTACTAAACGTGACTTCCATGACCATAAAAAGTGGAAGTTAGAGTTCAAAAAATAATGGAAAAACAGAATTCCACCATATGCACTTACCTAAGCTTGTTGACAGCAATTATTGAGCTCAAAAAATTATGTACCCAGACTTTTGACAAACATACAGAAAACAGTAAGGAAGGAACCATGCCCTAAGAAATTTTGAATTGGTGACAATCACAGATTGTATATTTTATAATGTAGGAAGGTATAATTATCAATCTTCAACTACATAGCACTTGCAATTCATATATTGCACCAATTTACATTACATACTATTTAGTGCCTACTGTAATTTGGTCAGGGTCCAAGATCAATATCTAGAACTTGACACAGTACATATGTACCACATGTGTAACAGGGAATTGCCACAACTAAATGCAAATATATCCAAAAATTAATTCAGTTCTTTATATTTTCCAGTAGTTGTTATTTCTATAAATGGCCCCTTGGAAATCAGTTTCATATACATACTGAAGGATCACCAGTTTTAAATAACACTGGTGTTAAACAGCTGTATAATGTCAACTGACTTTACACCCATAGTGTTTTAAAGAGTGGTGTCAAATTGCTTCACTTGAAGGTGTAAATCATGTGAGACTTTAAGTGGTCTGCTAAATCAAATGAGATACTGTAATAGCTTTAAATAGCTAGCTAAAAGCATTTAAGTCTGCCAGTTTTCATTTTTATTGCACTATATTCGCAATGACAAAAAAAGATTATTTTGGCTGCTAGGATTCCTAATTTATTGGCTACTGCACCCTAATAAGATTTTCTCTTATTTCTGCCTAGAGATATGAAGGGCATGTTTTGCAAATTAGTACTCTGAAATGAGACTTTATACTGCTCCAAACATCCAGTGTTACTAATACGAAAACTTTTGCTATTTATTTTATTCATGTAACTGAAGGAAGGAATCTTCATTCAGTATATTCAAGAAAATATGTGAGCACATTACATGGACATAAACATGCACAAAGATCCTTCTGACATTTTTGCTGTACCACATGTGGTGTATATAATAAACAAATAATATTTACAAAAGTGCTACTGATGATAGTGAAAGGTGTCATCAATATGTGGGCTATCACATTTATTGGTTTGGGACTGGAGGGTGTCCCTAATACAAGAGTTTTCTTACATGGAGAGGAGTAGGGTGGCAACCATATAAATGTTAGAAAGCAAAGATATGGGAAGTTAGTCACCTGTAGGCTGGAGTTTTCACCATTTCAATTCTTTTACTGAATATCTCTTTGGAAGAAATTCGTTTCTCAAACATGTTGCACTTTAGGAAAATTTGAGAGATAATTAAGGCTAAGTATGTGCACTGATAACCAAATATCCAAAATTCAACAGGTCAGAAGGCCTATTGGTAGTTCGTAGAGAATGGTGCTTCAAGTGATTATTCACCAGAATGGAATATGTCTTTGTCTCTTCAATTTCGGCAATTAATGGCTTCAAACCTCAGGCTACAGTGGTTATTGCAGATGTGTATTAACATAAGTCAAACAGTGTCTAACTAAAGCACAACAGATTCAATGCATTATTAAGTTGATGTCTTAAACATGCCTTGTAGTTTAAATGAACAGAAAAAAATTTACCAAGGTGAATGTAAGATAAAACCCATACCAAAAAATATTATCATCTTGGAAATCAAGAGATGAGTCACTGACAACACGAAATTTTGGTTGAAACTGATATTTCGTCTTTATTCGAAGGTCATCCTTAGACACCAGATTGCAGAACAAGATTCTAGCAACATATAGAGCTATGCAAGTAATATATTTTCAGACAACTGCTACATACACAGTTTTGTCCACTTTTGCCTCACTGCAGAAAAGGCTCTTAACCAAAGTATCCTGGGTAGGTGAATTAGTGAATCTTTCTTTTATTAATATTTAGCATTTGAGATATGTTTGTTTGAGGTCAATTGCCTATATTTTGAAAGGAAATCTGATATGAGACTTGGGAACCATATCAATGGGCAAAAAGAGTTTTGTTCAAAAGTGAATATGTTTTGAAAAAGATGCTAATTGTAATATACATTCTAAATCCATTTGGTAGATGTGGTTGACCATTCTGCAAACAAATTGTATTTTGGAGCATTTTAGTTGTCGCTATTACTCTTTTTGATGAAAAGAGAATAATTTTCAGGAGACCACTCTCGAAGAGCAAAATGATAGTCAGAGGTGTGTAACCTTTCTGGTTCTGCAGGCCAAATAGCTGGCAGGCCACCAGTTCTTGCCTTTGTCTTCCATTTGCTCCTTAAGGTTGATTTTTCTATTGTAAAGATGCTGTTTTATAACCTGATGACCTTAATAAAGAACCTAGCTCAGAGTCAACCAAAAGTCGTTCCTGTGAAAAGTTCGATTCTGACCTTCATTACACAGTATTTATTTTTCAACATTTTAGTCTCCACAGGCCTCAAGTTGCACATCTCTAAAATTTCCCTTTAAAAGGTAACAAATACAAAGAAATCTCGTTTTACCCATAACACAACTTTATTGTCTCCTTGATCGAGGTGTCTCATTACAGGGGTGTTGCTACTGGGAAGTGTGGAAGGTGGCATCCCTGCAACATTGATAACTTGAAAAAAAAAAAAAAATCAGGTAAAATAAGATAGGTAAAGTTGCTAAAACCAGAGTGCTGCGATCTGGATAGCAAAGAAGATAAGATACAGTTGTAGTAATTCTCATTAAAGATCATCAAAATCTAAAAGAGTTTTTTTCCATAGCTACTGTGACAAGGTAACAAAATTTTATGAACTGCACTGTTAACATTTTGGGTATGGTGCAGCTAAAATTTGGCAAAAGTACTGCAATTTTTGGGCATGGTATGTCTTTTTACAGTGTAAACAGTGCAGACACAAGGGGTGGCCCTTACTGGACCTCTAGGGAGAGCAGCTTATGTAGCTTCTAAGGTTGTCCAGTATAAATAAATTATGTTATTTGTACATCTAACTTGAGACATGATTACAGCTGGCAACGAGAAGGAATTTGTCAAGAATAGTACAGGGAAGACCAACAGCTAGCAGGGTTTGCTAAAATAGGATCACAGCACTTCAGTTTTAGCAGCTTTACCTATCTTATTTTACTTGATCTGTGTTACACAGGTGCCACCCCTACACACCCCATTAGTTATATCCCTGTTGGGACACCTCTGTTAAGGGTACAATAAAGTTTTGTGACAAATGCAACGAAGATATATTTGTATTTGTTACCTCTGTTTTAAAATTGTCCACCTGAAGCATCATTTTGCTCATTCAGAGTGGTCTCCTGAAAATTGTTCTTGTTTCATCAAAAAGAGTAATAGCAGCAACTATAATGTTCGAAAAATACAATTTGTTTGCAGAACTGTCAGCCACATCTACCAAATGGATTTAGAAGGTATATTACATTTAGCATCTTTTTCACAGCATATTGCAGAATAACAAACATTCACTTTTGAACAAAACTCTCTTCCATCCAACGATATGGTTCCAAGTTTTGTATCAGATTCCTGTTCAAAATATACCCAATTGACCTCAAACAAACATATCTTAAATGCTAAATATTAATAAAAGAAAGATTCACACGTTCACTGGTCCAGGGTACTTTGGTTAAGAGCACAAAATTGTACAACCTATGTAGTAAACAAAAGAAGTGTGCAAGTTATAAAGTATTTGTTTGAAAATATGACTTGCATAGTTGTGTATGCAATCAAATCAATTATATGAAAACCAAGGATTTACCAGGCGGGAATCGTAGTCGTAGGATGAATATTAATGCCCAGCTCAAAATTCGAATTTTGAGCTGGGCATTAATATTCATCCTACGATATGAAAACCCTTCTCCTCAGATAAAGTTCACTCAATTACCTGTGTAGAAAACTATAATGAGTTACTAGGTATATATAATTTTTTCTCTTCTTTTTTTCTTTCAAAACAGTTAATCAACAGTCGTAAATGGAATAATGACCTATTGCATTACATTTTTCATGCCAATATATAGAACACACTTGGATAAATAATCATTGGCTAACCTTTGTAACACTTTTGATAAAGTATGTATTTTCTATGAAACGCATTACACTCGATTAATGAACTTTTCCCTCCTGTGCTATTCCCCAGAAGCACCCAATATACTTACGCACTTAGTTAGTCTTTCTACTTGTGAGGAACTGGGAGTGAGAACGGATTATCACCAATGACAGGGAGACTAAGTACAAGGCAAGTTTGCTCAAATAAAATTGCACCGGATTAAAAGTTCTAGCCATGAGGCCAGCAAACATTACATGTATAATATGAAGTCGAATTTATAACCTATTTGAAGAGACTGGCAGAATGAGGTACGCTGTTATGTGCATGTATGTTTATTATGTGCCCTAGTCCTGTGCCCCTGGTTGAATGACGTAGGAATTTTAAAAGCTGTAAATATGGTTTCATAGTGTCAGATTTGTAAATGAGGCATAGTTTATCATTTTGAAGAGTTTTTATCACTAATGCATGAGGCTTGTTTACCTGCATGGCAAATCGATCAGGAAAGTTAGCACATAGAAGTCTATTCTGTTTATACATGCAAAGGTTTCATGTTAGACTTGCTATATGATTATTTCATCACTTTAAAGCATATATTGAGTATCATGGGCAATATATTTTAAAAGAAGATATCATCCTTGCTTTGCTAGCCTTAAAGAACACTGCTTGGCCTCGCATAACACAAGTGCATCTTCCGCATGGAAAGATTTAAGGAAAACTGTAGAACTGGTAGACACACGATTTTGAATGTAGCTGCATTATTGTCTATTAGCAAACTCGGATGAAATATATTTAGTGCAAAGTTTCATGACAATGGTAAGAAAACTTTGAGAAAGAATGCACTGACCCATTGCTATGTTCAAAGACCTCAATATTTTCAATTAATCTAGTCCAACCACAAACAATCAAAGTCTTTAACAGTGATGTGACTCTAGATTCCAAATAATACCAAAGTTACATCAGTTTTGTTATTACCAACTGCCTTCCATATAGAACACATCTAACCCTGGTAATACTGCATACTTCAAATATGACCACATGAGTATGATATACCTTAGCCCTTCCTTAGCCCACTGTGCCTAAGGTAGCCTTTACCATTTTATTCTGGCTAATTCCAGCTGGTGTCTCTGTGAAAATGAATAAAAGGCAATGTACCTGGAAACTGTCTGTCATCTCTTGGCAGATAGCTGCCTGATAGTATAATTAGATTATTAGTGGTATTTATGTATCAACACGTGAAGCATTCAAAACAAGACCCTTGGACATACAATTTTCATATGATTAACTGGGTGAGATATGAGACCAGCATACAACTGTGGAAATAGACAACATTTGTTTGTGTCTGAAGATGTACTATGAATAAAATATCAAAATTTGAGACTCCGTTTTTTTTGACACTCAAGAAAATTTCCGACATGCATTTGGTACAGTTGAAAGTGCAGTAAACATACAGTGGGTGCCAAAAGTATGAGTCTAGTCAAGTATTAAACGGATATTTTTTAATTGTACTCTATATCTTCACTCAAAGCAATAACAAAACTATATTATTATTTCCAGCATTGGTTATTATTTATCAACACTGTTGCCAACAACTACTAAATTACTTGATACTTCATGTGTCCTTTGGCTTTTAAAACTTCCGTTACTTATTGTGGCATGGACTCAACAAGTCTGTGAGTTACTTCTAGTTTAATGTTGTTCCAACTTCCACTGGTGACTTTCTATAATGCATCTTTCCTCATAACTGCATGCTTCACTTTCTCTCTTTTTAAATGGTTCAATGGGGTTAAGGTCAGGGGATAGAGGAGGAAAATCCATAACCACAAGCTTGCCTTAGTCTTTCTTTTTTAGATAAATTTTGCATAACTGGGAAGTGTGTTTGCGGTCATTATCTTGCTGCAAAATAAATCCCCTTCCACACAATCTTAACCCTGATGGTATAGCATGCCTTTGAAGAATGGAGTGATACTTTTCCTTTATTAAAACTTTTTTTATCCTGTGAAGATCACAAACTCCATTAAAACTAAAGCAACCCCACACTTTTATATTCCCACCACCATGTTTTACTGTGGACTTGATGTATTTGTTTAATAATTTCTCATGAGGTCTCTGTCTAACATAAACATGGCGGCTATTTCCATACAGCTGAGATTTGGATTCTTCTGCACTAAAATGTTGGTATTTCTTTGCCGATAACAATCTCTTGTATTTATTCTGAGCTTGTATTAACAGTTTAGAAACTGCTACTCTTCCATGAAGACCAGATTCAGCTAATCTTCTAACTGATGTTTTGCTTATTGGTTTTTCTTGGGTGTTGTTAATGATGGACTTAATGTTATCAGCAGAGGCAGTCCTGTTATGCAACGAGATAATCTTGATAAATCAATCTTCTTGTGACGAAGTACCCTTTGGTCTACCAGACCCTCGTTTTGTAGCATGTGATTTTGTTACCTTAAGCCTTTCCAATGTTCGCTGCACAGCACCTTTTGACACATCTACTTTTTCAGCAATTTTCCATTGTGACAAACCTCTCAGCACAATAATTTGTCCTCTCACTCCTTTGCTTAGATCTTTAGCCATCTTTAGTACAGGTCCACATAGACACTTGATTTACCTTACTTTATCAATTAATAAGGCAAAAATTAACAGCAACAACATGGGAGAGAAATTCAGGCAAAAATATGCATGCTTCCAACACCAAACACTATAATTATATTTTGCAGAAAAAAAAATTTTCCCATATTTTTTTGAAAATGACCAGTGTACTAATACTTTTGGCACCCACTGTATCTTCATGTTGTTAGATAGCCTCTACAGTACTTTTATGCAGCAGATGATCCCTCATCATTCTTTTCTTATGTCCAGAAACTGTGCAATTCCAATATGTCATCAGCCTATGGGTGTTATGGAGTTGTACAAGAGAGCGCCGGCTACTCACCAAAAAACCAATTGTGCTAAGCTTCCCGCCAAAACCAGACTCATGTATTTTTGTTCTTCCACAAAATTATTCCCTTGGAATAGAATCTCTCCTATAACTTTCATCACTCAGAGCTGTGGCCAGCAACAAGGTTACCTGGATACACCATCAATTATTCATACAGATAAGTACCATCTTTCTTATTATTCATTGTAATTTACCTTTAACAGCTCAATGGACACAGCAGTTGAAATGCCCGGCATCGATAACACAGACCAAACAAATACCCCTCAGCCTGCCTCTGGAAACCAACCAGACAGGCCATCAGGAGAAGTTATCGCAATGTTGTTGTTGATGCATGATGATATAGCTCAAACAAATGCTCTCATTTTGCGACTTATAACATTGCTTGAATCAAACCATACCTCAACTTCAGAGCAGGTTGAGCAGACCCCAAAGAGGGTAATCACAACCAATCAAGAATCAGAGGAACCGGCCCCAAAGACAGGGCAACCAGTGAGTGGCAAAGACCATGTTGATGTCAAAGCCAGTGCCTGAGTTGACCCAGACATGCTCAGCCTTTTTGGCAGGTCTGATGTGAGTGAGGCTGAGGAGAATAGGGAAAATGAAGACACCACGGACGACTTCCTTACTGCCATTTTGCAAAACCTTTTCTCCTCTGATGAAACAGGCCCTCCAATTTCAGAGAAACTGGCCAAGATTATCAATAAAAAATTTATAGTCACAATTGGATATTGACAAACTCAAAACCATTATAAAAGCATAGAAACGGCCTCAGAATTGTGGCCAATTATATGTTCCCAAGATAAACCTGAAACATGGTCAAGTATTCCGGCCTGTGCATGACAAACTGACATAAAAGTAGCTAATTTACAAAATTCATTGGTCAGGGGCATCTCTGCTGTAATGATAATGTTAAACGAGCTTTTGCAGTGTGATGCAAATAAGGGCAAAATAAATCTACAAGAAGTTGCTACAAAACTTGTTGATGCAACAGCCCTTATGGGACATGTGGCCAAGGAGTTATCTTTTGATCATCGAGAGGCCTTAAGAACCTTCCTTCATAAGGATTTTAAGCAGGCTTGCTCCCGAGCCAATAAAGTGGAGCACATGTTGTTTGGTGATGATATATCTGTCAAGATTCAGCAATTTAAAAACACGAGCAGAGTTGTTAGAACTGTTACAGGTCCAGAACACTCAGGCACTCCTGGTCCTTGTTCTGAATATTCCAGATATAATGGACAAAATCCCAGACCATTTTTATTGCAATGAGGGAGGAACCAGTTTCCTCCCAAACGAAGTTTTCAACCCTCAGCCGAAAATAAATTTCAGAGGACCTAGCAAGGCTACAACTTCAGGTAAATACATTTCCAAATTTTGTCAAAAACAAACTTGTTCCATATCTTCAGTCCAAGGCATCTTTTCAAGCAGGACACCTATCCCTGCATTATAAAAGATGGTCTGATCAAACATCTGACCCAGACATCCTTCAGTCAGTGAAGGGTAATATAATTGACTTAAATGATGACCCCCCTGTTCAGATGTCATATCCCCATAACTCTATCGGCAAGGATCGTACAGCTGCTTTGGAAACTGAGATCAACTCCCTACTAGAGAAGAGAGTCACTATGCCTACCAAACATGAACCTGGGGAATTTATTTCTCCTATATTTTCTGTGCCAAAACCAAATGGCCAAATATGGCTGATTCTCAATCTAAAAAAGTTCAATCAGTTTATCTCCACTGCTCATTTTAAAATGGATAATATTCATACAGTTTCACAGCTAATAACTCACAATTGTTGGATGGCTTCCATTGACTTAAAAGATGCCTATTACAGTGTGAAGATCAAGCCCTCTTCTCAAAAATACTTAAAATTTTCTCACAACAATACACTATACCAATTCACTGTTTTTCCAAATGGCCTATGTACCTGTCCCAGAAAGTTTACATAACTTTTGAAACCTGCTTTGGCACAGCTCCGGGCAAGTGGGTATATACTTGTTGCATACATTGATGATCTGTACTTACAGGGAAATTCCTATGAAGAGTGTGCACAGAATGTTATACAGACTCTTAGATTATTTGAATCTCTGGGGTTTGTTATCCACCCTGAAAAATCAATGTTCATCCCTGGGCAAAGATTAAGTTTCCTCAGTTTTCTCATCAACTCCACTAATATGACTGTAACCTTAACCAAGGAAAAAATTGATAAACTGAAAGGTCTAATTCAAAAATCTCTTACTGGAGTGCAGTTGATTAAAATTAGATCTGTGGCCCAGATTATTGGTCACATGGTGGCTAGCCTACCAGCAGTAAGATATGGTGCATTATACTACTGAAACCTTGACAGAGACAAAACAACTGCCCTTAAAGCAAGCAGAGGTGGCTTTGACTCCATGATGAGTATATCTCTTGCAGGAAAACATGAGCTTAACTGGTGGCTCAACAACCTTGATGGGAGTTTTGGCCACATAAAATCAACTGTTGACTTAGTCATACATTCTGATGCATCACTTATTGGTTGGGGTGCTGCCTTGGGATCTCAGAAAACAGGGGGAAATTGGTCAGCTGATTAATCAAAATCACACATTAATGCCCTGGAGTTAAAAGCAGCTCTTTTTGCCCTAAAGAGTTTTGCTCCCCAAATTGTCAAAAAGCATGTTAAATTAATGATTGACAATAGTGCTGCTGTCTATATGATCAATAACATGGGGTCCAGTCATGCAGCAACAGGTAACTCTGTAGTTGTTGAAATATGGGAGTTCTGTAATGCAAAGCAAACCTGGATAACAGCTCCTCATATGCCAGGTACCCTAAATGTAGTGGCTGACCATGAATCTCGTCGTTCCTACAAAGATTCTGAGTGGATGCTTAACCCTCGTCTGTTAAGGCATGGTTTATCAACCTTAGGCTTAACAAACAATCCTCGAAGTATTGTTCCTACAGGCCTGATCCAAGCGCATTACATGTCAATGTATTTACCATACCATGGAACAACTTAAATTCTTATTGCTTTCCCTCCATTTAGTTGCATTCTACAGGTACTACAAAAAATAATAACAGAGAAAGCCAAAGGTGTAATAGTAGTTCCCAAATGGCCAACACAAGCTTGGTATCCTATCCTCAAATGATTACTGATCAAACCTCCAACAATCCTTTCGCCTTCCAAACAAATGTTACTCCTTGCAGCCGTACCAGACCAAATTCATCCACTACATCAGAATCAAGAACTAAAAATATGTCTTGTATCTGGTCAAAAATATAGACTCTCAGACTATCCCCATCTGCAGTCAATGTGATTATGTCTTCATGGAGGAAGAGTACCAAACTCCAGTATCAAATATACTACTCCAAATGGATTACCTTCTGCTCACAAAAAGGAAAACATTGTCTTTATGCACCTGTAACCACTGGAATTGATTTCCTTGCTAGCTTGTTTGATTCTGGTTATTCGTACAGTTCAATCAACACTGCAAGAAGTGCGTTATCTTCCCTACTGCAAACAGATCCACCTTTTGGCCAACACACATTAGTGAAATGCTTAATGAAGGGCATTTTTGAACTTAAACACGGAGCGACGCTATAAAAGGGTAAGCTCCTCCCACATTTCTGGCTTTGTATGGCGGTTGCATGTTTCAAAATGGCGGACACTTTGAAGCGTGACTGAACTGGACAGCATAGACCTCCACAAGTATGTCCTAGAGCCTAAAGCTTATGGAAATACTTGTAAAATGTGTTTTTAAAATACAGCTAAACAATATATAAAGCAATAAATGGCTGAACATGCCACATTTACTGATTTTTCTGGTTGTTATACGTCATATTATAATCATTCGAGACGTCCTGTGCATCTTCATTCACTTATAGTCATCCTACCTGCACAGTGTTTGAGTAGTCTGTAATGTCTGGATTCTGTCACTCCTTTTTCAACACATTTTCAAATTTGGTTAAAATTTTTCAAAGTGTTGTGGGGGGTTACCCTTTTTCCTAACGGCATCACTTTCGGTTTCACTTACTTAACTTCCGGTCGCTTTCATGAATTAAATTACGTTACCAAGAATTTCAGAACATTTTAAAAAAACGGGTCAAAATTTTTCAGTGTCTTGGGGGAATAACCTTAACATTCCAAACATTCCATACATGCCTAATCTCCCTAACAACCAGCCTAACTTGATGTTAACAAAAAAAAACTATTTTCGGATTCGCCGGTTGTTAGGGAGATCTGGAATGTATGGAATGTGGGGGAATCACCTTTTTCCTAATGACGCCATTTCCAGCCGCTTCCAGGAATTTTATAACGTTACCGGGAATTTAAGCACATTTTAAAAATGGGTCAAAATTTTTCAAAGTGTCACAGGGGAATACCCTCAACATTCCATACATGCTCAATCTCCCTAACAACTTGAACAGCTCGATGTAAACAAAAAAACTATTTTTGGATTCGCCGGTTGTTAGGGATATCTGGAACGTATGGAATGTGGGGAAATCCCGCATCATTAAAAACAGACTGCTGACCATAAATATTTTTAAAAACAACTTTAACAACTTCATTGTCAGTCCAACTTATAGTTTAAATCCGAATATATTCTCATAAGTGTCAATCATTTCCAACATATAATGCCTATATGCCAATGTATCTATTTTATTTTCAAGTATTATTCTTTTATCATCTTTTGCTGACAATGCAATTTTTTCAACACTCTCAGTATACAATTCATGATTTCGGTGTCTTATTAAATTCATTTTTCTAATTTGCTCTTCTTCAGTAAATAAGCAATCTTTATAATTTTGAAATGTTATATTTTTTTCAATAACATTTTTCTTAACACCTTTACATCTTTTTGACACCTTTGGTGCGTTGTCTTTTTCATCTATTTTATAAGAATATAATTTTGCTCTGAGCCCTACAGATTCTCCTATTTGTTTACCTCCGCACTCATCTTTCATCATTCCAATTACTTTTTTATTCTTTCCTGTTGGAATTCCACTTTCATGATCTTTTGGGTAATTACTTGTGTCAAACATATTTTCAACATCTGGGGATATATCTTTATAAAAATCTTCAGTTTTAATTTCATACATTAAACTGTCAGTATCTGTAAATAACAACCGCGAATTTTCACCATATTTTGGTTTAATATAATTATAATGAAAATCATACATTAAAGTCTTACTCAGATCCAATATGCTCATTCCTAGATATATAGGTTTATCAAGCTTAACTTTTTACTTACGCATATGCACAGCAATTAAATTTTCAGAAAATATTGTTCTTTTGTCAAAATTGGTTTTTGAAAATCATTTTAATGCTTTTTCTTCTCTGTTAACTAATTGTATATCAACTCTGTTTCTAACATTCTCTGTTGTTTTCCCAAAAACAGAATTATTCATAAGTTTGAAAAAGTCTTTTTCAAAATAATTTTTTGCGCTTGTTCTCAGTTTTGTATTTAAATCAATATATTTTTTCATAAAATCTTCTTCATGAAATTTAATACCTTTATAAATTCCACTAATTTTTAACCCTAATTTTTCATATAATTTCAAGTTTTCACTATGTAAAACATATTTTTCTTTATTATTCAAATTTGGAATTAATTTTTCAACACCTCCTGCTCCGCAGGTGTCAACTTTTAATCTTTCTGGCGCTAATGGGTATTCATTATGTAAATCATGCAGCTCTTCAGGGTATTCCAAGTCAACTTCTAATATACAAGGAAATTTTTCCCAGTTTTGTAATTCTCTTTCATTCATCCATTTAAAATCTCTCACAGGAAGTTTTTTACTCATAGCCCATCCGTATAAATTATTTGCATCTAAATAAGCAAGATATACATTATATTCTTCAGGATTATACTTTGAGCCCATATAAGCATTATTAGCTTTTGCATATCACTTTGTAATTGTTGAAATTCCTCCTCTAATTCCATTTTCAATCATAAGGTACATTTGTGGGTCAGATAATAATTCCAATTCAACTTTAGTCATTTTTAACATTGCATCCCACGCCAATCCAGGTGAAGTATAATACCAAGTGGGATCTACCCCATAATTTTTTTTACAAACTTTTCCAAGATTTTCAAAAACATCCGCCAAAAGTATCACATCAGTTTTCAAATATAAGTTGTGATATGATTGCATATCTTTAATATTAAATTTTTTCCAAACATTTTGCGCATGTTCATAATCTGCTTCGCTTATATTTTCATCATTTAATTTTGAATAAAATTCTTCAATATCAGGTAATTTTTCTTCATTTAATTTTTCAATACTATCAAACCAATCATATGGAAACACCTTTTCTAGTTAATAATTCTCTTCTTCATTTTTATAAAATTATTTCAAAATATTTCATTCATTTTTATCTAAATTTTTAACCAAGTTTCCTAAACTACTTTGCATAAATTTAAAACTATCGATAAATCTAATTTGTTTTTTAACATTAATCATTTCTTTGATTTTATACTCTATTTCACCTTTTTCATTATTAAATTCGTCATATTCAATAATATTTTCTTTACATCTACTTTTAAATTGTTTTTCTGTAATTATTTTTTTAGATTCAAATTTATCAACAATAATCTCTTTTGTAAATGAAATATATTTTTCTTCCATATTAGGAATACAATTAATTTCACCTTTTGAAACTCCAACATGCATAACATTTCTTAGCTTTTTCAAAATCTTTTTTATCCTTTTCTCTTAATATTATCTTTTTTTGAAATTTAAATTGCTCATGTATTTTTTTAATATTATTTTCTAAACTTTCTACAAATTTTAAAGAAACGTCTTCATCAGAATTGTCCTTTTTACTGTGTATTACTAATTTTGGTTTAAATAAATTATCATCAAAACATTTTATTAAATAACAATATCCAGACGGTTCATGTTTTTGAAATTGTTTTGTATTATCACCAATATTTTTATCCTCATATTTTATATTACATTCAAAATCTGCATAAACTACAAATGGCACATTGTGTATTCTTTCATAATTTTTAAACTTTAATTTTTCTCCTTTATTAGGATAAACAGTTTTTCCACATTTATATTTTGAACAATATTCTAAATGATTTTTAAGAGTTTTTTCATTTCTAAAATTTCGTAAACAATAATTACAAATATGTATTTTTTCTTTGCTTTTATTGACTTGGTTTGAAAATAATCTGCTCATATTTTTAATTAAACAATAATGTTTATCACCATTTTCATTAGTTATTAACAATATGTTCACATGTGTATTCACATGTGTATCCACATGTGTGTTAATTTGTTCCAAGTCTAATTTACTCACCCTCAAAGGAAAAATTTCGTGCTTTTTATTTCCAAACCTTTTTTCTTCATTATATCCAAATAAATTAATTGCAATGTGATTATTTTTTTTCAAATTTATCAATATCTGTAAATCCACATGGGAATTCCATACCTTTTGTATTAAAACTCTCAGCTTTCTTTTTTAAAATTTTTGTAATTCGGATTAGTTTTCAAAAGTTCACTTATTGCAACACACCACAATAAACATTTTTGGTCATCATTTTGTGGATTAATAATTGCATTTTTATTTTTTAAAGATTTTGGAGTAGGAACATAAGATGATGCAAGTAATCGTTTAATTTTATTAATATTAAGAATTATTTTTAAACTTGAATTTCTTAAATATTCTTCAAAACTTTGAATAATTTCATCAAAATTGTTTGCATCAAAAATTTCTTCATAATAACTATGAAAATGTGCTTTATCTGTAGTTTCTTCTCCAGTTGCTGGATTTGCTTTTTTCATTAAACATACAAGAGTTATTTGTTGTTTTGTACTTGGATATTTTTTTAAATTTTTTTATTACCAATGGTTTTATTTTTTCCAACAGGCTCAAAGGGTCATATAAAGATAATCCGGCTTCTTCCAAATCCATTTCATATCTTTTTGTTACTTTCAAAGCTTCTTTATCCAATTTAAACTTTGGTTCAACCATTTGCGGTTTTTCCTGTATTTTGTTAAATATATTTAAAACATTTTCTTTTAAATGATTATACCAATTTGTTATTTTTTCTGTTCCTTTGTTTACATTATTTCTATATTTATCAAATAAATGAAGTACTTCTTCATTAGACTTGTTAAATAAATTATTTGCTTTTTCTTTAGAACTTTCAATCAAACTTTTAATTTTTGAAACATATTTTGTTGGCTCCAATATGGTTTTAAAATCATAACCAGGATTTGGTGTATCAAGTAGATTACCCCTTTTATAAACATTTTTTTGTTTTAATAAAGGTGTATTAATATTAGGGACATCTGTGTCCAATAAATTTTTTGTTGTATTTATTCTTTATTTATATGTTTATTTTTTCTTTAAATGCAATATGATGCAAAAAAAAAGAATAAAAACCATCTGATTTTTATTCTTAACCACACACCAAAGGTCTTCAATAATTAAATATAAAAATATTAATTAATAAATTTAATCTTTTTGGTCTTGGCTTCAAAATAATTTTATAATTTGTATAAATTTTTTCTTTGGCTTCATAATCAATATCAAAATCACTAAAAATACAAAATTTTTCATCATAATTTATTGTAAATTCATGATGTGGTAATAATTCTCCTTCACCTGAGAGTTTAGAAATTTCATTAGTAAAAATATAATATAAATGGTCTTTATCATAATCTTCAGAATCTAAAAATATTTCAACAATTTTTTCTGAGACTACTTGATGCATTGTTTTTTATTATATACAAATTTTTCCTTAAGAGCAAAATGCTTATTCACCAAAAACCAAAAATGTTTGATCATTAATTTTCAAATCTTTTTTGCTTTAATTCTGTACTTGATGCTTTCTGCATTTAGGTTAAAATTTTTTGTGGCAGAATAAAGACTTTTAAAATTGAAAATTTCACCTGTCTCTTTGTTTATAATAATTATTGGTGTTGGTTTTTTCATTTTTTCTCTGCAATATTTTTCAAACTTTTCATTAGGTTTACTAATTTCCAAACCCAGTATTTTTTCAAGCTAATTTTTTTTTGGAAGTTTTATAATATTTTATTTTTTTCTTTTGCAATATCTCTCAATTGTTTAATAGTATAATGACTTGCTTTGCTGAGAACTTTGTTCGATTGATTGTTCATTTATTATATATAATTTTTTATTTAAGAACAAATTTTTTTTCTTAAAAAACAAAAATAAATAAGTTAAAAGTTGGTATTTTTCTTTTCTGAATCTTGTAAATCTTGTATAATTTAATCTCCAAATTTATTAAATTTTTAAAGTTTTCCATACAATTACAATTAAAACCATTTAAATTTAAATAATCAAATAGAAAATTATAATATTTAATGGCAATTTTAAATAAATTATAAACATTTTCATCTTTTAACCAATCATTATATTTTTTATCAATTTTTCTGTTTTTAAAGTAATCTAAAATAAATTCAAAAATGTTCATTTATTTTATTTATACTGTTATATAAATTTGTAAACTATGAAGCCTCCTGAAATCCCAATTAGAAAAAAAGCAACATTTTGATATTCTTTCATTTGATCTGATGGTTTATAATAATCTTCCAATTTTGGCTGATTTACAACAGCTTCACTGTACTCACGTGACAATTTGTCACGTTCTTTTTCTAAACTTTTCACACGCACAAGAGTTTTTAATGCTGTGTTTGTTTGATTTATATCTGCATTTGCATCAGATAATTGTTGTCTTAATCTTTCAATTTCTTCTTTTCTTTTCACTTGCTCTTCATACCATTTTTCCTTTGCTTCGCTCAGTTTTTCCATTGCTTCATTATGTCTTTTTATCTCTTTTTCATATCCAGAATGATTTAATTTTGAAAATAAAAATCCAGCACCTGCAAAAGCAACTGCATTAAAAAGTCCTCCAATTACTGTTTCCATTTTTTTTTATTTTGCCCACTTTGTTTGCTTTCTAAGATTTGAAAGGATCTGTAGGAAGCCACTTTTTGTCTTGTGCATATTTAATTCCAAGTGTTGATAATCCTACAGCTGCTGTAAGTTTTAAAGTAGGCACTAAACTAGCCGGAGTTGACAAACCATCACTAAATACTCTTCTTGTTATCATTCCAATTCCCACAGCACCCAATGTAATTAGTGTAGAATCATATAATTCATTCATAGCTTCTTTTCTATTCATTTCAGTCATTTATTTATATACATAAAAAAAAATTTTTATTAAAAACCTGTAAGGTCCGTTTCACGGTTTGCTTCCTTACAGGTTTTCAATAGAACACCTTGGTGGGCCGCTTTGCAATTGCACACTTTTATTAATTTTGTTCTCATTCTTTCTTACTATTTCTTTTTCTTCTCTTTGTTGCTGCAGCTTTGCTGCTGAGACCTCTGGTCGATGAGACCTTCGGTCGATCACTTTGCTCAAGCATGACAGGCTTCGCCGTTTGCTCACTTTGTTCGCTTTCCCTTTTGTCTTTTTTATATGCAAAGTATAATCCACCAAGTGCAGCAACAACCCCTACACCTCAAATCAAATACTGCAAAGCGGAAGGTCCAAAATCAATGTAATTATTTATTTCTTCATTTTTTACTCTAACATTTTCTACTTCGCTTCGCTGTCTTGCCTTTCTTTCTTTTGCTTCTCTTGAAATTTTTGCCAATCTTTTTCCCAAATCCACTTTTCTTGGATCTTTTGCTTTAACAGCTTTGCTGCTTTCAGATTTTTCAACTGCTGTTACTTTATCAACCTTTGGTTGTTTATCAGTCAAAGGCTGTTTATCAGAAGTGTTCACTTCATCCAGCTTCACCATTTGTTTACTTTGGTCACTCTGTTCACTCATTTATTTATCTTTTTATAATTTTATTTAAAATTTATTGTAAGTCTATTTAAAATTAATTACAAACAAATTTTAAACAAGCATAACAGTTCCGATTCAAGTTACGGCTTTGCTGCAGAAATCTCCGATTTCTACAAATCATTTCAAATAGATTCATCAAAATCTACATTAAATTTTTTACAAAATGCAACATGATTTATTAAAATTTCTTTTTCTTTCATTTTTCTTTCAGTTAATATAGAAGTGAAAAAAATCTCTCCTTCAAATATAAAAGTATTTTTTGAAATATCAGATCCAAAAAGTAAATTATTTGTTCCACTTGTTATTGCATGAGATGTAAAATCTTTAATTCATTTTCCATTTGCCCAAAAACTTGATTTATTTGTTTTTGGATTACTTTCCGCATCAATATGAACACTTATGCAATGGACTTTGTATTTTTCAAAAATATTTGTTTTAATTGGAAAATAACTTTGATCTATCTCATAATAGTCTGTTGTTCCTCCACCATATATAACAAATTTATTTTTATTTTTATATCCAAATCCTCTCCAATTATTTTGATCTGTATTTTTATTCCCCATTAATATTGTAATTTTGTCAGAATTGTAAGAATAATCCAAAATTAAATAAACAAGGAAAAAATTTAAATAATCTTTTTTTCCTGATTGAGTATTGATGTTTAAATTTAAACTCATTTTTTTGTTAATTCCATTAAAGTATAAAATTTTTTTCTGCGTTGCGGTCCCTTGGTTTGAAACAAAACTAGAGTTTTTTAAAATAGGTTGTTTTGATTTGTTGGTTTCTGTAAAATTTTCATCTGAAATTTTTGATTAATTATACCAAACTTCTATTTTATTATCTGTTCCGTCATATTTTAAATAACTTGTTCGATCATAAATTTCACCATGAAAATTAAAATCCGAATTTAATATGAAACTTTGAATGAGGTTTAATTGGTGGACAGTATTTTTAAGTGCAGTGCGCACCGTTTCGGTTTTGTCGTCCACGTATTTCTTCCTAGTTAAATGTGTATTTTCTGTTGGATCTGAATTTTTAATAATTTTATGATTTCCCATATTAATATCTCCTGTCATGTTTCCACCATTCAGGGATAATTTTGTATCATCTTGGTCATCAACATATTTTTTTCTCGTTAATTCTTTATCACCTGCGGGATTTGAAGTTGTGATAATTTTGTTATTTCCCATAACAATATCACCTGTCATTGTTCCACCTGACAAAGATAATTTGAGATTATCTCTGTCATCCACATATTTTTTTCTCACTAAATGTGTTTCAAGTGTGGGATTTGAAGTTGCTAGGATTTTGTGATTTCCAATTGTGACATCACCAGTCATTGTTCCACCTGTTAGAGACAATTTTTTATTATCTTGGGCATCAACATATCCTTTTCTTGTTAACGTGTCATCTGTTTGCAGATCTGAACTTGATGTTATTTTATAATTACCTGTTGATAAATCTGTTTGCAAATTTACTAATGTTTTTCCTTGATAATATGTATAGTCACAATAAGCTTTTGAAACCAATGTTGTTGCAGATACTCCAGTATTGGGTAATGTGCAATAAATATATCTGTCATTTGCCATGTTTAAATTACCTGTCAAAGTTCCTCCAGATAAATTTAACTTTAAATTATCTCGGTCATCCACGTATTTTTTTCTCACCAAATCTTTATCATTCACAGGATCTGAAGTTGTGATCATTTTATTGTTTCCAATTGTGACATCACCTGTCAAAGTTCCACCTGACAAAGATAATTTGAGGTTATCTCGGTCATCCACATATTTTTTTACGGGAAAGGTCTTTATCACCTTTAGGATCTACAGTTGTTGTAATTTTGTTATTTCCCATTACAATATTTCCAGACATTGTACCTCCTGTTTTTGACAGAAAATTTCCTGCTGAAGTTCCTCCTCTACTGCTTGCAACTTTGTCGTCAACGTATTTTTTTCCTGCCAAATGCGCATTTTCTGTTGGATCAACTGATGTTATTATATGGTGTGAGCCCATGTTAATGTCTCCTGTCATGTCCCCTCCTGTAGTAGACAGATTCCTTGTTACATCAGATTCATGTTTACTTTCATATCCATAAAATAAACTAATTTATTTAATAATAATTTCCAATAAAACATTTCCTATTGAAGATGAACCACCTTGTGGACCACTACCATGGTTTCCTTCTACTTTGAATATTAATTAATTAAAAACTCCATTTGATAATTTAATTCCTCCTGTTTCTTCAGGTGGATAAATTTTAGAAACACTTCCTTTTAGTGTTTGTTCTGTTGTTATTGGAACTTGAATAAGTACATTACTTCTTTTACCATTTACAAAATTTTTACTTTTATCAATCATATTACAGCTTATGTTTACATATTCCAAGTTGTTATTAATATTTACTACATTGTCGCTTTCTGTTGAAGTATTTGCTTGTATTACTTTATTCTCAGAAAATCCTATGATTGGTCCAAATGTTTTATCCGATTTTATTGTGCATTTTCCAGAAAAATCAATTTGTTCCAGTTCAATTGTGCCGACATTTTCTAATTCAGTTTTTAAAATATTAAAGGTATAATATCCATCTTTGAAGTCAATTTTTCTATTAGCCCCTTGTGTATCATAACTAAAATGATGAATATTTTTATATAAATTATTAAAATTCCAAAATATACTTACTGATTTTACAAACATTTTATTACAATTAGTTAATATAAGTGGCTTGTCTAATGGAATTATTTTTTCTGAGTTTTCATCTTTTGTGATGAAGATTTTTAAAGATATTGTCATTTATTTTATAATATATATTTTGATTCAAAACTTTGTTTCTCAGAGCACGTACCATGCAATTAAAATTCCACCAATTCTTGATAAAGATAAAACAATTAAATTATCACCTGTAGGGGCTGTGGCCATTGGTGTAGCAGTGCTTGTGCCGGCTCTGCTGGTTTTCAACTGTTTGCTGTTTTTTTGTTACTTTAGCAACCAAAGGCTGTTTATTGGTCTTTGGTTGTTGTTCAGTTCCTAATGTTTCTAATTTTTTCAAGTCATGCGCTCCCAGTTGTTTTTTTATTGGTTGTTCTTTAACCCCGTAATAATTGAAATTTTCATTAATTCCAAAAAAACATATTTTCATCAGAAACTTTTAATTTATTATTATAACCATCAATAGGATTTTTTAAAATAATTAAACTGCTCGGAATTAACCATAAAGTTGGACTTATAGCAGTATTTAAAACTACATTAGTTGATGAAATTGCTTGATTCATATTATTAATCCATGTTGTATCATAATTTATTATAGAATCTTCAACAATTTGTCTAAAAACTTTTTGTGTTTCTAATGCTGAAGCTCTTGGCCCAAAAATACTTTGCCTAGTTCTAGCTTGTGCTCCAAGGATTGAATAAATATATGCTTCAATGCTGTGATTTAGCAATTCTGTGCCACTTTTTGTAAGCCCATTTGATATTTTTGGCACAAATTTTTTATAATCGTTTTGTCTCTAATTTGTCCTGGACCATGTTTATATCTTTCCCATGGTCTTACTCCAACAACGTCTTGTCCTAAATGTTCATTTTTATATTTTAAAATTTCTTGCCATGTCCATTTTGGATAGTGATCTTTTAAAAAACCAGCATCAAATTTATAAAAGGTTTTATCATCACCATTTCTCAATTGCCACATAATTCTTCTAACTGTAAAATATAGATGAAATCTCATAAATGATGTAATTTGTTTTGGCACATCTGAACTAAATAATAAATGTTGTATTGAAATTCCACATCCATAAGTTGCAATCCATGTTCCTATAATGCTTTGAAAATATGGCTCATTAAGTGACCATTTTGCATTATCATCTGTAGTTATACCACGTGGCGAATTTAATATAGGTAAATTGCTTTGAAAATAATCTGTATTGTTTACATAAATCCTAAACTGATTTATAGGATAATTTAAGACATATTCTATTGGAAAATTATCCCAATAATATGATTTTCCGGTAAAATCAACATGTCTTTTACCTTTTGGTAATTCTTGCACAGTTCCTCCGATTTTCCAAATTTTTGGAAAGTGGGCGGAATGCCCACTGTTGCTGTGTTCAATAGGTTTACCGCTTTGCGGCCCACTTTTGCGGTTAATATATAGATATTTGGTTGCATTTGGATCGCTTTTAAATGCATCGCTTTCAATATCAGTTTGCACCATTAAAACTTCCGTCCTTTATATAATCTTGTACAAATTCAAATTTTGATAAATCTGCATAAGGATATTTTTTTTTTAAATTTTCTTTTAATTTTTTATCTACAATTGCTTGTTCTTTCATAACAAAATCATAATATTTTCCATAATATTTTCTTCTAGCTTCTTCCTCCATTTTTTTATTCATTGTTTATTTTTACAATATTAAAAAATAAATGAACAAAGTTAGCGACAAAGAAGTTGTTATTGAACAAGAATTGAGAGACATTTACTACAACCCAGAAACAGGTTATCAATCTGCAGAAAGACTTTATCAAAAAGCAAAAGAAAAGGGATTAAACATTAGTAGAAAAATTGTGCAAGACTGGTTAAAAACACAAGATACTTTTACAAGATACAAACCAATTGTTAGAAGGCATAAATTCCAAAGAACATTTGTCAAAGATTTAGCTGATCAAATACAAATGGATTTGGTTGATATGGGAAAATATAAAAACCAGAACAAAGGATATTATTGGATACTGACAGCTGTTGAAATTTTAAGTAGATATGCATTCGCTATTCCTGTTTACAAAAAAGATACTAAAAACATGACAAAAGCTGTGGATGAATTATTAAAACAATTTAAAGAAAGATTTGGTAAATACCCAAAAGTCGCTCAATTTGATGAAGGAAAAGAATTTCACAATGTAGGTGTAAAAGAACTATTGAAAAAACATAATGTTGAATATTTTTCCACAAACTCTGATAGAAAAGCAGCTATAGTTGAAAGATTTAACAGAACTCTAAAAACATCCATGTGGAAATATTTCTATAGCAAGGGAACTTATAATTGGATTAACCACATACATGAACTTGTAGATAATTATAACCATACTAAACACACTAGTATATTAATGAAACCTGCTGATGTGAACAAGTCTAACAAAGACCAAGTGTGGATTACACTATATGGTTACCCATTCGGAGATTTACCTTTACCTAAATTCAGAATTGGTGATACTGTTAGGATTTCTAAACATAAGAATATCTTTACTAAAGGTTATGAAGCTAATTTTACAGAAGAAATTTTTAAAATTGTAAAAGTATTTAGAGGTGATCCAAACATGTATGAAATAGAAGATCATGAGGGAGAACCAATTATTGGAAAATTTTATGAACAGGAATTATCTGCTGTGGATAAAAAGGATGATCTGTATAGAGTTGAGAAAATATTAAAAAGGAAAAAAGTCAAAGGTAAAAATATGGTGTTGGTAAAGTGGCTAGGTTATGATAACAAACACAATTGGATACCAGAAGAAAATATTCAAAACATCGAAGCGTAGCGTCAGCAAAGCAGTCGTGATAAATTAAATAAAATAAATAAATAAATGTCTGAAGGTTTTGATGATATTGAAATGAGAAATAGAAATAATGAAGAAGAAGAAGGGGAAACAAGTTTTGGTGGGGATGACCCTGATGATCATAATAGAAGTATAAACATAATAAACACAGAAAATCAAAAAAGCAAATTTAATAGGGTTAAATATATACCTGATGTGAAAAAAGATGGGGATCTATAAGGAGATTAATTACTGGTGATAGAAAAAAATCTTTCAAAAAAATATTCGATGTTACCCTCGAAAAGAAAAATGGTCCAAATTCAAGCATATTGTTAGAAAAAACTGTATTTGTTAGAGACCAAAAAGCAAATGTTTCAATTATTTTCAAAGGTGAAAAAATTGGTAATGTCAATACCAACAATGAACCAGAGTTATTTACCAGAAAAAATAAGAAATATGTTGATGAATTTAATGATTATATGAAAAAAGCAAAAAAAGAATATGAAAAAACTCCAAGTGCGGTAATAGAACAAAGAATCGGTGTAGCCGTCGTGGAGTGTGGTGATTTTGAAATTGAGCTTGCGAATCGCAATGAAGTTATTCATTCTATCACTGATGGTTCTATTTTAGAAATTCAAACTAAAATTGATAATATAATTGGTGAAAATAACTTTAAAAAATTCATTGATAATGAACAGGATCCAAGACGAACATTATTTGAAAGAAATGAATTAAGAGAATTTAGGGGACTAGTATATTTGGAGGATATTGACTCCAATCTATCAGAAAATGAAAAAAAAGAAGTTATACGTGGAAAAATTGATGGATTTGATAGAGAGCATCAACATTGAAAAAATAAATCTGATTTAGAAACAGCTGAACCCCAAAAAAGTATATATAAAAGTTTTTCAGAAATTGCAAAACTTCAAGCAGATAAAATGAGACTTGAAAATAATGAAAGACCAATTAGTGAAGAAGGAATACAGATTTTAAATGAAAATGCTGAAGAATCTGACCTTGGAAGATTAGAAAGATTTAAAAAATGGGCAAAAGAAAATTTATTAGGTTTATCAGCAGTTGCTATTTCTGTAGCAGGTATAATTACAGCAATAGTTATAAGGGCAAGAAACGCATTAAAACAAGGTGCAAAAGCAGTTGGAAATTTAGGAAAAGCAATTGCAAATATAGGTAAAAATTTTGGTGCAGTCATTTCAGCAGTTTTAAATTTAATTTCTCAAATATTATCATGGGGTGCAAAAGGTATTGCCTTTCTTGCTAAAAATCTACAAATATTAGCTATTGCAATTACTTACTTTTTATATAAAGAATATAAAGAATACCGAAAGGACAATAAAAAAAAACAGCATAGCGAGTGAAGCGAGTGCTTCTGATAAATTAAAATTTTTTTATAAAACAAAAATTTTTAATTTTTGTATAATAAAAAATGAATAGAGTAAACGAATTATATCCAGGATATAAAAGATCAAAAATGAGTGAAATTAAAGGAAACAGAACAAGGCATGTTGTAACTTTGAATCTGAATAAAGTAAATCCTGAAGAACTTTATATAGATATTCCAAAATTAAATCCTAATTTGTGTCTTGTTCCTGATTCATTAAAATTGTTATTTAAGTTTAAAAATGCAAATGCTAAATCGTGGTTTTTAAATAATTTATCAAAATCGTTAAAGAAAAGATTGGTTGTTAAATTTGCTGGAGAAATTGTTTACGATAATAGTGGAGAATCTTTACAAGAAATTTACAAAGATCTCTTGAAGCCTGAATTTGAAAGAGCAGATATGGTTGAATACGGTATCGCCCGAGAAAACCTTAGAAAATTAATTTCAAAAGATGACTCTGGAACAACAAGTGGCAATGCAGAAAAAGCTTCTGATAAATGAATGTATAATATTTATGGGACAAAACAGTGTTTAAAATTAGAAAAAATACTTTCAGATCATGGATTATATGCCCCTTATGGAATGATTAATAATTTTCAATACATTTTAACTTTTCCAAAAGCTAGTGAAATTATGGTAGCACAAAGTGGACAAAGTGTTGGTGGATATACATTGGAAAATTTAGAACTAGAGTATGAAACAATTGAAAATCAAGACTTGGCAATTGATGTTTTATCAAATTACACCACAGGAAGATCATTATCATATAATTATGTAACTTTGATGAAAACAGTAGAATGGAATAAAGATGCAACTTTACATAATGAAACCATAAATATTCCACGGAAGAGTATGAAAGCAGTTGTGCTGTTATTTAGAAATAAAACTATCACAGATAGGGAACAATTTGTTTATCCAAATATAACAGACGTCAAAATTAGCGTTGAAGGAGTGCCAAATAGTATATATTCTCAAGGTATGCCAAAAAGAAGATTTTTTGAAGAGGCATTTAGAATATTTCATGGAGGATATGGCGGTAGTGATGCAGTTATGAGTATTGAAAAATTTTATAAAGATTCATTTGCATTATGTGTGGATTTAAGAACATTAGATGATAACTTTGTTTATGGAACTGGTAAAAAATTAGTAAACGCACAGTCTGGATTGTTGCTAGAAATTAAAAAAACTGCCATTTCTGCAAATGTAATGTGTCGTATATTTGTGATAAGTGATGGATTGTTAAACATTGTAAATAAAGATTTGTCTTCAATTTTGAAAACAAAAATCAAGGATTTTTGAAAAATAAAAAATGAATGAAAGCAAATCTGAACACGAAGTGGGTAACAAAAAAACATTTAATATGATAATTGTTGGAATGACTGCTTGTGGAAAAACAAAATATCTTTTATATTTTATAGAAAATAAACATAAAAATTATTTTGAATATATTTTTTTAATTTGTCCGACATTTGAATGGAATAAAACTTATGAAAATTGGAAATATGATAAAGATGAAGATTTTATTGCTATTCCTTGTGATCAAGATAACGTTGAAGATTGGTTAAAATTTATAGTTGAATTTTCAAAAGGAACTAAAAGTCTTATTATTCGTGATGACTGTGCAAGTGGTAAAAATGTTAAAAATAGAACAAGTGAATTGGTTAAATTAGGATTTAGTGCTAGACATTATAATCTTTCTGTTGTAGTTATAACGCAACAGTTGACATCTATTGCTAAACCATTTAGAGAAAATATTTCAAAATTAGTTACATTTTATAACCTGAATAAAAAAGATATGACAACAATAATTCAAGAATATTTAGATTTAGGTGACCGCAAAGAATTGGATAGAATTTTAGAAACATTAAGAACCAAAAAATATTCAAGATTAGAAATTAATTTAATTTTTCCATTTGGTTATAAAATAAATGAGTGAAAATAGTGAACATGTAGAAGTTCCTCTAATATCTTCAACAACCACAAACAGCGAATCCAGCGTGAATCATGAACTGCATAAAAAAGAAGAAATAATGAAAAAATGTGAAGAATTGATAAGATTTTCTGAAGATGGTGAAATTAGTCAATCGGTGCAAAATTTGAAAAAAGCAAGTGATAAAGTTATTAAAAATTCATGCTGAATATGAAGTAAAACAAGCGGAAAAAGCAAATGCATTTTTAACAGATTTGCTAATTAGTAAATTTGCAGATTTATTAGGCGGATTAGAAGCAATCGAAAGCAGTGAAGAATTGGAAAAAGAACTTATTAAAGATAAATTACTGAAACGTGATGTAAAATCTGTAGTTGAAAAACTAAGTCCATATTTACCATATCTTGGAATATTATCTGGCGGAGTTACAGTTGGAAAATATGTTATTAAAAAACAGAGCACAGCGACATGTGAAGAACCTACGGACCGCAAGCAGAATAAAAAAGACAATAATGAAGCATCGACAAGCCAAACATGAATAATTTTATAATATATATTGTATTATAAAATTTATAAAATAATTTATCACTCAAGAGTTGATTTTACAAACTCATTTACTTCTTCTTTAATTTCATCTGTCATTTCTTTATCGTCTTTATCGTTTTTATTGTTTGTGTTCTAAAGATTTGTTTAAAATTTCAGGGACCTCTAACAAGATTTGATTCCTTTTCTTTTGCTTTTTGTTGAATACTTTTTATAACATTTCTACCAACTAATTTTAAATTTTTATCCATATTATCAAAAATAAATTGTTTTGCTGAAGCGGTTCCAAATTGAATATTACATTCAATATCATATGCTTGCCCTGCTCCTACTGAAAAACCAAACTTGAATGCTTTTTTCTTAAATATTTTATGATTTTTTTCAATAATTTTTTCAGATTTTAAAGTTGATTGTTTGTTCCCCATTTATTTATATTTTTATTGAATTTATTTTATTTTCAAAATATGTAAATTTCCAAACCAAATGTTGAGGGACTTTAGCAGCGATGCTGTCCCCCACATTCCATACATTCCAGATATCCCTAACAACCGGCAAATCCGAAAATAGTTTTTTTGTTTACATCGAGCTGTTCAAGTTGTTAGGGAGATTGAGCATGTATGGAATGTTGAGGGTATTCCCCTGTGACACTTTGAAAAATTTTGACCCATTTTTAAAATGTGCTTAAATTCCCGGTAACGTTATCAAATTCCTGGAAGCGGCTGGAAATGGCGTCAGGAAAAATGTGATTCCCCAAACCTGATGTTGAGGGATTTCCCCACATTCCATATCTCCCTAACAACCGGCAAATCCGAAAATAGTCTTTTTTGTTGACATCGAGTTAGGCTGGTTGTTAGGGAGATTAGGCATGTATGGAATGTTTGGAATGTTAAGGTTATTCCCCCAAGACACTTTGAAAAATTTTGACCTGTTTTTTAAAATGTTCTGAAATTCTTGGTAACGTAATTTAATTCATGAAAGCGACCGGAAGTTAAGTAAGTGAAACCGAAAGTGACGCCGTTAGGAAAAAGGGTAACCCCCCACGACACTTTGAAAAATTTTGACCAAATTTGAAAATGTGTTGAAAAAGGAGTGACAGAATCCGGACATTACAGACTACTTGTTTGGGCACGATTCACATTTTATGACATCCGCGATGTGTCATAGCCATCTGTATTCTTTTTGGTGCATACTTGAAGCTTGTAATATTATAAATATAAACAAAAACTGGTGCAACTTTCGAATTAATTTGTGGCAAATATGCTCGGTTGCTCTCATCCAACAGCTCGGACTTCTACCTCTGCGCAAAGCACAACTCCACATTCTGCGGGGCTTAACAAGTATGATCGCAATAAAGCCTACTACCAGAAGAATAAAAGTGCAATTAAAGAGAGCAAGGCCTACTGCAGCTTCAAAATGGAAGTGAAACATGACGAGGAAGGGCGCTTGGTAGAAGTACATAAAAAGATCAACACCGTGAGGAATCAGTTACTGTCCAACAGAAAACCAGCAGGAAATATTGAAGTGATGGAATTGCTCTTGGATTGTTGGCTCAGTCAAAACAGTTCAAATGACCAACAGGCGCAAAATATTATCCAGGCAGCAACATCATTGCAAATAAATTCATCTCCTATATTCTCCTCAACTGAACGTGATATCCATCCACCGGAAATTAGTCTGAACTCAATTGACCAATAACTTGCGACCTTTCCTTAATCATAATTGACAGGCTGAGAAACTCAGCCTCTTCTTATGCGATCATTCTGTGTTTAAACCAAGCCTACCGCAATACTCTGAGATTTGGGATGTAAGACCAGTTCTCCAATTTATTCACAAAAAAACCAGATATATCAACCCTATCCTTCAAGGACCTAACCTATCAACTAACCTTCCTGCTGTTAAAATTAAGTGGACAACGATGCCAAATAATACACTTGCTTGCCATCAACAACATGACAATAAGTAATCAAAAATGTACTTTCCATATTGGCCCCCTGGTTTTCGAAAGTTATCTGCTTGATAAGAAAATATGTATCGTTAATCACCTTACATAATATCTACAAAGGACAGAAAAACTTCACCGGTATGCACTCATTTTCTCCCAAGTTTCCTGAAACCTCATGGACCAGTATCCACAGAAACCATCTTGAGGTGGGGTAAACAATTTTTGAAAGATGCTGGAGTGGATGTAAATTGGTTCAAAGCATATAGTACTAGAGCGCCATCCACATCACATTTAGTCAACCATAACACGGATGTATCTTCTATATTAAAGGTGGTTGGTTGGTCTAACGAACACACATTTCAAACATTTTATAATAAGTAGCTTGAAGAACTTCATTCATTTAAATTTGGCTTGGCCTTACTTCAGTCTGCAGGACTATAGTTGTGGCTCTGTATTCTGTGAAATGCTTTTTAACTCCCTACTTGCTGTGAAATCTCATACAACTCTGTAACGACCGTAAGCTGATGACATAGTGGAATTTAAAAATTCAATGAGACTTACCTGTAAGTTGAAGTTGGATTTGGATTCTATTAGTCATCAACTAGGGAGTAAAGGAGTTGTACGCCCACCCAGTGAAAAGAACATGTAAGTATTGCCCTATGCTCAACTCCTTCACTCCGCACATGGAGAAAAAACAATTCCTTTGAAGTTTGGTTTTTCGGTGAGTAGCCGGCGCTCTCTCATACAACTCCTTCACTCCCTAACTGATGACTAGTAGAATCCAAATCCAACTGCAACTTACATGTAAGTCTCGTTGAATTTTTAAAGTTCACCTCCTCTGGCAGTTCTTTCCAAGATACTCACTTCCACGGCACTGATTACAAAGTCTGAATGGTTTTGCTGTCTCCCATTATTTAAACTCCAGAAGACTTCCCTCGCGGTGCCATGTTTTGTGTCCTCTTTCCTGTGTGTAAACCCATGCTTAATCTGATTGCATGTGTTTTGAATTCTGCTTACCAAGTGACCCAAATAGTTCCATGCTTCAAGCGATCTGTATTTCTTGTTTTCTTTAATCCAACAATAGTAGCTTGCGAGTAGAGATTCAGGTATTTTTCTCCAGTACAATGTTGCACAATGTTCCCACATTCAAGCGAGACTGTTGTTTTTTTTTTTTTTCAAACTAATCACTGCCCATTCCAAAATGTCTGCAAATTTCTCTAGTTTAATCATTGCAACTCTTCCAAATGCACTTGGACTTTCAAATTTGGTTTCACATATGCCACTTTGGAATATCCAAGACCCCTGATTGTTCTCACAGCCTTGCAATCTAAACAAGCTTCCAATCTCAACATAGCTTTTAAATGCAGCAGACGATTGTTCAAACTCGAATTTGTTGCCGGTGAACATATTGGAATTCAAACCCACTAAGGATGTTTGTCAGCCATTTTTATTATTACTTCGCATAATTAACATCTGAAGTCAATGTTTTTGCCATTTGTTCTAATGTTCAACTGCTCAAATATGCAGCCTGACTAGTTTCCCTGACCTATTCTATCATTAAATTTATACTCCTCCGCTGTTTGCGAATCCTGAACTTCCTCACAGCTAGAATGCAATTGATAAAAAATAACCAGGACCTCTTGTCTTTGATCTTCAATATGCTCAAGAATCACTTTTATGGTTTTCTCATCAACCAAAACAACGGCTAATTCCATTAATAATTGCAAAAGACCTGTTTTCGCGAGACCCTTAGGCTTCTTTAAATCTTGAATAGGCAAAATTGGCACATCAATCCAATGTCTTCACATGGATAAGAAATTTATTGTAATTCTATCTTCTATTTCCACAACATGGCAGTTCTAAATATTCCTGAATATTTACCAATTTTCAATCAGCTATGAAGGACCATTTGTTGTTACAGATTTGCTAATTCATACACAGCACAATAAAAACATTTTAACTGTCAATCAAAACTTAAAACTTAATAGTTAATATAAACACATCAAGAGAGCACATGGGAAAGTATTTAACTTTCAGAACGCTTATAGCAACAACAGAATTGTTTTGTAACTACTAAACTGAGTTACAAAAGACATGATTTTATAAGTAAAAGAAATATACATGCAGCCACCTGTAGACAATACAGTGGAATCTGTCTTGCTCTTCTTGTGCCTACTGGTTGTGTGAGTCCAGCCATGATCTTCATACCGTTACTCTATATACAATAGTTGAAGGAACTACAACATGCAACAAGACCACAAGAATTGTCAGTCCATATTTGGGATACTCCTCTTGGAGCCCCTTCAGGGCTATAGTCTATCATCAGCACAATTTTGAGTAATTGTAAAAATTGTTTGTTTTGCATTCTTGTTGCTAGCAGAGAGTTTTATGGTCAGTTACTAAGCTTTATACAATGATTTTGTACCAGCAACCTGGAGCATCTTTCAATGAATGTTTCCAGTATTTTCTTGTAGTGGATTTTTCAGATGTGATTTGCTATGGAGATTTTGTCACAGAGAATCGTGAAAAGTGAATCGAAGTGTTTGTTTGGTGGCCAGAATGGCATGATTTGTGTAGCTCAACAATTCCATCAGCTCCATGTCTACCTTTTGGCAAACTATAACCCTTTTAAAGGGACTAAGAACCTCATTCACGAGACATTCAACCTTACCAATGGCACAATCAATAGTTACAATTACAATACACAAGGTCAACAAAGGTTTCCAGTTCAGAGCATGAAATGCATCTGTATCAAAGTATTCCTGAGAACATTGTCCCTGGTACTACAATCAGTCATTATGCATCTGTAAATTAAGGACATATAATTAACCAGTGCATGACACTGTTACACAAATGTTAGATATCCTTGGTTACATTCACAAATAGTAATACATAGAGTAAGAGATAGATGACCATCAAGAATGTCATTATGAAAAGTTATCCATCATTGATGCTGATATCTGTACGAAAGGTTAGTTCCAGTTCGTTCTGTTTTACACAGTGGAATGTGAGGTATACTCGGAGACAAGACAATTTCTACAGTAATTATTTTATGAAAACTAAGATAGCAACAACTTGTAGCTAAAAGAAATCTTTTACTGTCAGGAGATATTGAAATAAACCCAAGGCCTCTAATAAATAATAGTACTTCACTCAGAGTTGTAGGCTGCTTCAGCATGGTTTAAGACTACTAGATGTAAGTGGAAGCTGTATCACATCAATTATATCACAATTCAAGTATTCAGTATTTCAAAGATAATGCAGAAGGATTTCTAGAAAGCAATGTATATAAATCATGTATAGATCATAATACAAGCAGAGGCAAATCCATCAAGTTTAAGGATTCATATTGTAGAATCTGATGAAAACTGAACTTGAAGCAACAAATATGTTACAGAATCCTAAGTCTATATATTTAGGAGACCTAGGTGAAGTGCATTATCTCAACTTTTCCAGTTTTATTTGAAAGAATGTCAAATCAAACAGAGTACAAGAAGTTGCACTTAAATTCTAGTAAATCTATTACATTGTCGTAAACAAACATTCACTGTTAATATGACAGAAAATGATATTGAGGTTAAAAAGTCTGGCTCTAGTGAATGTATAAAGCAAGGCAGAACAAACATTAACCAAGAGACAAAAGTGGAAAAGGCTGGTTATATGAGACAATATAGAGCAGGTGAATCATCAGCTGAAGGGAAAGAAAAGCATAGAGTAAGGCAAATAAAGAATGCATGCATAAAAATGACATTCAATTTTGGCTTTCCAAGTTCTATGAAATGGTGTCTAGGTCCACTATATGTATGTACTTGGTGTGATCAGTTATGGCATAAGTATAGAAAATCCATTCCTGACAGCAAGAAATATCTCTGTATTAAGAAAAGTGTTGATGACATTGAATGGGTTTGTAAATCATGTCATAAGTACTTGAGTAAAACTAGAGTCCATCCATTCTTTGATCTGAATCAATTAGAATGTACATTGCTTATGGATATAATCTGTGGGGACTGTAAGTACTTCTAACACTAATCCAGGTTTACCAGTTAATCCTTTCATTGGAACAGAGTAGAATGTGTATTCATGTCAACAAAGACAAGAGAATTAACCTTAAAAGGAAAGAGGCTAATCCAACTTCAAGTGGAAAAGAGAAACTTTGATAAATCAGGACTGACAGCAACTCTAACTGAATGCCTGGAAGAGACGTCTAAAGAAATAAATTACATATCACGTGTTAACTCAACAAAGATGGATATGGTCCAACACACTTGATTGCATCAAGCTCACGGCTCTGTGCATGTAAATGTAAGGAGCTAACAACTGATGTTGAAGGATTTCAAGATGGTGGCAATTCTTAAGTTGCATTGTTTCAAGCCTTGGTGAATGAGTTGACAGTTGGGGATCAGTTTTATACATTCTTTTCTCAATTTCTTTAGTGTCATCATCAGAAACAGACTCCAGTCCCTGGTAAGGGAACTTAAGAAGTTCCCTTCAAGCAGTGACGCCTTTAAGAAGTAAGTTCTTTTCTTTAAGCTGGACACACACACTTGTGGACCCCGTAATTAAAACAAACTCGGTTTGGATTTTTTTAGATATAATGCAGGGAAAAAGTTCTGAAAAGAACAAAAGATAAAGGCCACAGTGGCATGTCCACCAAGATGACTGATGACAAGGGGCCTAGCACCTCTAAGAAACATGAAATGCAGCAGGACAGTGACAGCGAGGATGTCCCAATACCCCATAGCTCCGAAAGCTCCATGAAAGAGGAGGCAGAAGAGTGTAAAAGAATGGAACATCCAAAAGAAATTTACAAAGGTGGACTATCGGACTTAATCAGAGATCAGGGAATCTCCTTAGTGGAGCACTTCCTTGGTTGGGAAGGGGGTCTGCGTAATAAACAGGCCACAGAGGAGAATTCAAAGGGAAGCCAGGTTGCTATATCAAGTCGATGCTTGCCTACGGGATCCCACCAGATTGTGGAGGCCTGCAGATGTCAAGAAAATCCAAAAGGGCTTCTTTGTGGGCAACACCTCCCTCCCGAATCGAAGGGTGCCTGGCACCCTGCATGCACACATCCACAGCTGGAGAATGTTTCTGCAATTCGTCAAAAACCCTGGCCTTGACATATCCACATATGTGGCCATCGAAGATGAGGACTGAAAAGCCATTTGAGAAACAAGAAAAGCTGGCTGGCTGGCTTAAGTGTCTGGTTCTGTTGGTCCACAAAAGAAAAGCCAAAGTACAACAGGAAGATCTCAGCAAGGTGCTGGGGCAGCAGGAGTGTGACGAGCTGATGGCTGGGTCCACAGCAAAGGAGATGGTCAGGGAGTTCTGTAATCTGCAGGCAGATTACATGACGAATTCCACCAATTTCGTTATGCTTCTGGACCTGATCATTCTCTGGCTCCTGCTGGTCTCAGCACAACAACCTGGAGCAGTGGCCAACCTGACAATGAGTGAGTTTGAGAGGGGCAAATGGGGGAAGAACAAAGGGACCTGTACATTACCGGAACCGTTACTCACAAAACACCTTCCCTTGGTCCAGCAGGTCTATGCTGGGACAGAATGACTTACCAGCTTGCACAGATTTATCTCGAAAAGTTTCATCCAATTCATACAAATGAATCAAATCTGTTCCCTTGCCTGCCAGGATACCCAAACCAGAGGAGAGCCATTCTTCATCACAAAGGATGGCGATCCAATTAATTCAAATAAAGTATCTGGAAGGTTGGCAACCATGGCCACTATCCTGTACCCCGACCTGAAGGGCAAAATGTCTGGCAAACAGATTAGGAAGTCAGCTGTAACAAATTTCCAAAAGCTACCAGCGGCGGTTACCTCATTGATCTCCAACCATGATTTTGCCAAGCACATGTCGCAATCTGATGCCACTGCCAACAGATTTTATAATCTGTCAGATATCATGAGACAGAGCACATATGGCAGTGTTCATCAAGACAACAATCATGGGCCAAGTGGACAAGGAACCTTCCGCTTCTCATAAAGACCTGCCAGTGGACATAAAGAAGTGGCTCCTTGGTCACTTTAGTGCCATGACATTTCAAGGGCTGTTGCCCAGCAAGGATGACATATAGCAATTTTTGGACAGCCTCGCCTATTTTATGGCCACAGTGAACGAATGTTCCAATTACCTCCAGACCAAAGTTAACCCACCTAACCCCAACCCTATCCCTGATCCTGACCAGCCATCAACAAGTGGCATTCCCTACCCCAGATTTGGAAACCCACCAATCCAAAATAAGTGATTGGAGTCCAGCAGTGAGGCAAGCAGCATCTGTCCTGTTTCAAGCTCAACATGTATGTCACGGGGGCTGTTCAATGCAGTCGAAGAGTTGGCCTTCAAAGAAGCGGTCATTTATACTCAAGGCACTTTGCCATCACAAACATTGTAGGGAACTGGGGATTGCCCCTGGGGGAAAGTTCTCGGACACACAGCTGAGAGATAAATTCAAAACTTGTATCAGACAGAAAAAAGGCTTCAAAGAAAATGAAGCCATACATAATACCCTTGGTTAACTATGCTATCGGTCTGTCTGTGTAAATATTGTAAATACTGTAAACACTGTTGACATTCAAGTTCTCACAGTACAACCTGAAATGCAGTTGCTTTTCAACTGCATGTCATCGTGTCTATCTCCATGTGTCTCTGTGTTAGTGTCACAACAGTAAGGAAATATAGGATTTGAATTGTACAGTGGGAAAGTGATACCTATCCAACTAGAGGGACATACTATATATCACTACACTCGTCTTGCTGAGATGAATCTTTTGGTACATATGTCTCTCTATGATGTCTATTTCTCTTAGAAATTGGAAAAGCATATGATGATATTCCCATTCTGTTATGGTCAAAACACAACAGTTTTAGATAAATATACATTGTACAGAGACATACTATATACCAACACATTCCTCCCAGGGAGAGGAGTCTAATGATATATAGTATATCTCTGTAGGATGTATAATTCTCTTACAAATTGGGATAATGTATGAAAATTTTGCCTTTCTGTTATGGGTCAATGTACTACACTTTTCAAAATATTTTAAGAGAAATGTACATTGTAAAGAGACATGCTATATTTGCCTCAGGGAGATGAGTCTAATGATATATAGTACGTCTCTGTAGGATGCATAATTTGCTTACAAATTGGGAAAATGTATGACAATATTACCTTTCCCATAATTGCCATTTTGTCATGGATCAAAACACAACAGTTTTCACGATATTTTAAGCGAACTATACTTCCTACAGAGACATGCTATGTACCAAACGATTCGTATCACTTAGACGAATTTTTTTGGTACATAATATGTCTCCGTACCTGGAATATTTCGCTTACAAATTCGGAAAATGTATGATAATGTTGCCTTTCCGAAAATCGCCTTGTCATCGATCAAAACAACAACTTTTCACAAAATTTTAAGTGAACTATACATCCTACAGAAACATGCTATGTACCAAAAGATTTGTATCGCTCATACAAATCTTTTGGTACATAGCATGTCGCCGTACCGTGTATATTTCACCTACACATTCGGAAAATGTATGACAATGTTGCCTTTCCGATAATCGCCATTTTGTCATGGATCAAAACAACACTTTTCACAAAATTTTAAGCGAACTATATGTCCTACAGAGACAAGGTACATACTAAACGATTCATCTCAGACAAATGTTTTGGTACATGGTAGTCTCTGTACCTGGAATATTTCACTTACAAATTGGGAAAATGTATGAAAGTATTGCCTTTCTATCATAGATCAAAACACAACAGTTTTCACAATCTTTTATGCGAATATATACATCCTACAGAGGCATGCTATGTACCAAAAGATTTGTCTCCGCGAGATGCATCTAATGATATATAGTATGTCTCTATACAATGTCAATTTCACTTGAACTAATTAAAAAAGTGTTGTACTTCAAAATGAAATGAAATCCAAGATGGACGCAAGTTCGTTTTTCCACTAATAACAAACGTTCTAGACTACTTAGGGAGACATACTATATACCAGAAGATTTGTATCAGTACGACGAATCTTTTCCTATATAGTATGTCTGTGGAGGATGTGTATTACTCTCAAAATAAGCAAAAAACTGTTTCCCGATCACTTTTCGTTTACATATTTCGACGCCTCATATAAACAAAACGATCGAACACATTAAGCTTGGATAAAGATATGTTCCCCGTGCACTAATCTACAAGCAACCGGTATACCGTCCTCACCTGTCCAGCACTTTTTCAGTTATAATCAAAAACGCAACACAGTCGATATATTCATGTCCGACATTTTCTTCAACAATCACATATTTCTCCAAAACTACCGGCCGTTTCTCATGATTTATATCAAAAAAGCTTTAAAAACACACAGGGAAACATTAAAGATCAAATTATACAAAAAAAATGTAGAAAGTTTTTAACCAAATGGCCGAAATAATTTTTAAATGGAAAAAATTATTTGCCAAAGACCGAATTAACAGAATCGCCCAAAGAACACAAAAAAATCGCCGATTGCACACTTTTGGGGCCGAAATAATACAAAAAAAGGCCAATTGCACACAAAAGGCCTAACTATGTTTTTGGCCTACACAGGAAAAGCGCTTACTTACACCTCTAATTCTAGTGTTTTGGCACACCGCAAACAAACTAATCATTCCATTTCAATTCTCAGTACCTCCTCCTCCAACTCTGAACTTCTCCTCAAGGAAAGTCTACATATAAAGAAATTTAATCCATTGCTCAATGTTAAAATCACATCTGTTGCTTCAACATTATTCTAATATCATGTTAGCTGCATCTTCTTACCAGCTCACAGCCTACTGATTGTCTGATCGTCAAACTTCATTAACACGTTAATGGTTCCTCACACCTAATAACTTCCTGCCATTGTTAATAGTTAGGCATATACTCAAAACACATGTAAATATTCCTCACTCTGCATATGTTGCAAGACTAGCGACAAAACGTCAGTAAAGTCATTTTTGTTTTAGTAATATCTCCGTTATGGGTCTATTAGAAACTTTATACTGGGGATTAATATGATGAAGTATCACAACATGAAAACAGTGACAATGCTTGTGATGAACAATAATAGCAACATGGATTCTGAAAAATGAAGTGATGAAGATAAAGTACAAAGTCCTCCCGGTATGACTGATGCCATGCTTACATCAAGTGACTTTTTAGAAGGCAATGGACTTCAAAATATTCTTATTCTTCCACCAGCTGAAGGTAATAGTCCTTTGAGTATATTTAGGCATCAGTATTCTGAAGAATTAGCATATCCTGGGATATTTCTTGGTCAGAAAAAAAACATAAAAATAAGGAATGCATGGTTAAAGTCTACTACAGCGACATCTGTAAATCTGATCTTAGAAGAGCAGCTATGTGTGTTGAAAATATATTCAAGGAAAATGAGAACAAAATAGATATTTGAATGCAGGACTCTTACATCAACAGGGAGCATCAGACCAGTTAATCTGTCATGATTAAGGATTTTAATTCCTTAGAACACTAACAGGTTACACCTATTAAGGATGCTTGGTCAGCTTGTTGATTGTAAGGAACACACTGATGCTGAACTAGAGGACTTAAACTGGGAAGAAAAGTCCAGATTGATCAAAAGTTATCCAGTTCCTTGTGCCAGACATTTTGACTATCAACTTGGCCAATTGATGCTGCTCCTCTAGGAAAAAATTGACTAGTTTCATAAAGAGGTTCACCTCATATTCACATGCTGACATGGGTTGAAGATGCACCAGTCACAGCATATATTGACAATTACTTGTCAACAGCCAACAGACAACCCTGAACTATTAACAGACATCTACATACTTGTCACAAGAAATACAGAGTGAGTGCAGAGTAAATCATCTATAGCCTTCCATGATACAAACAAAAATTCTGTATCCTCTGGACGCTGACTTGCCTCAAATTGAAATAAAAATGCACAAAGATACATGGAAATCAATCAAGTAATACTTTAATGATATGAAGGAAGGACAACATCGTCCCTTTGATCAGCTATTTCTTGATCTCGGTGTCACGAAAGAAAATTATTTACTAGCTGTAAAAGAAATCCAAATGAATTAAGAATTAACCATTACCATCCTACTTGTCTGAGTGCATGCTGTTTTGACGTTTAGTTAATTAGGATAAATTATACAAATTATTAGGAAATACATCAGTTATTTTTAACCATGATATGCGGTAATGGGAGAACTTTGTTTGTGCTGTTAACTCAAAGGACACTAGGAGACGTATGTAACACCTATTTTGACTTCTTTTTCTCATTTTTTATCTCACTATTAACTGAACGAAGCGGGTTTGACTAGTACAAAATTAAATACTAATAAGTCTATAAGCGTCAGCATCTCTATTGTTGCGAAGAGTCCACAACAGTCAAAATAGGTTGACAGTAACCGAACAAAGCAGGAATTCATTTGGGCGAATATGGCCAAGAAATCAGATGAGATGTTCTACAAGCATTCAACAACTGTGGCATGCAAATAAACAAAAGGGACATAGAGTTAAGGAAGAATCCAAAGTATACAACCATGACGGACATGGAAGAAAGGGTACGAAAGCAAAAGTTGACAAAGAAGTTTGAAGACGCAGTGAAGGGTTTTTCGATCGTATTGAAAGCTAAACCGGAAATATGTCGCTTGGAAGAAGAATTCAACATTGTTTCAACAAAATACAACGCCATAAGAGATCTACATGATGAAATTACAGAGCTGATGACTGAAGCTAAAGTTAAAGAAGAAGATTTTGTCAGTTGCGACGGGTTTATTGATTCAGTAATTACTGAATACGGCACTCTTCTTGAAGTATTGGAAAATTATTGAAAGGTGAATACGTTTGTAAACATGCCATTGTCAACAGCAAAGGAGAATTCAACTGACAGTGAGAAAGATTGTCCGAAGTCTAATTTGGAGAGGATTAAAGTACCTGAATTCTCTGGCGACATTAAAAGTTATCAAACATGGAAGAGAATATTTATAGACATGATGAAGAAAAACCATGAAGATGAAGGTAACCAACTTGCGAGATTAATTGGAGCTATCAAACCACCCCTAAGGCTTGAGGTAGAATGCTTTACTACCACCAAAGCAATTTGGAAATTTCTTGATAAGTTATTTGGAGATGAAAAAGAATTAATCAGAATCCTCATAAACGATATTAAGACAATGCGACCTTTGAAAACAAAGGATGCAAATTCAATTCGAAGTTTCATACCCATAATTTGTTGATTTATACTAAGAATGGAAGACATTGGAGCTAGTGGCGAAACCCAAAGCAAGTATGTCTTTGCTGACGTCTTGGCCAAGTTAATGGTGCAGAATCAAAGAGCCTACAGGCGAAGCATGATTGATACCAAAAAGGATGAAAACCTTGAATCTTTGCTCGAGTATTTGGAACAAGAAGCAAAGCTAGTGGCAACCAGTCAATCAGATCAGGAGTTACTTCACAAAGTGGGGATTTATCCTTTAAATATGAACGGAAACCCCCTGGGTACAGGATGTTGTCTTGGTTGTTCTCAAGTTCACGGTTTGGCTATTTGTCCAGTGTTTAAAGCAACGAAAGTGAAACAACGATGGGACATTGTAGTCTAGTCCAAAAGGTGTAAGAAGTGCTTGAAAACTGGCCACAGGCATCAGCAGTGCTCAAGAAAAGCTTGTGACATAAACAGCTGCGGACGACCTCATCACTATTTGTTGCACAAAGACAAGCCTCCATCAGGATTAGAGACAAAAGCTTCTCTATTCAAATCCTTTAAACAAGAATCAGGCAAAGAAGATAAGTCTAACGAAGTGGGTACCATCTCAACCAATTTTTCATAAGCTGCCAATGTTCCAGTGCAGAAAGTTAAAGTTCATGGCAGCAATGGGACTGCTCTTCAAGCTCTTGCCATGATGGACAGTGGTTCCAATTAGAGTTTAATTCAAAAAGAGTTTGCAGAAAAGCTGGGTTTGGTTGGTGAAACTAAAAGGATGAAGATGTATGTTGCAGGAGGAGGAGTCAAGATTGAGGACTCAGCAGAATTTGATTTAAATATCTCCCCATACTTTGACGATGATATTTCATTCAACATGACAGCCTACTCGGTCAAGAAACCATGCCAGGGAGCCAGAACTGTATCGAAGAAAGCTGTTACCCGATTTCTACACTTAGCCCATATTGTACAGGATCTGCATCTCAGTGGAGGACCAGTCAACATCTTGCTTGGAACTGATCTGCCTGAAGCTCATCATGATTTCAAAGTGTCGACAGGTAACCCTGGGGAACCAATTGCTAAGAAGAATATCTTTGGTTGATCGGTTTTGGGTCATATTAATGAGCACAGTTCTCTTGGAATTCATGCCATGGAAACAATCGATGAAGAGTCAACAAATCATAACATCAAGAAACTACTGTTTCAAGACCAGGTTGGAGTCAAGCCTGCACAGTATTGTGTATGCTCTGGGAAAGACCTGCAAGAATCTGAGTTCATTCGACATGTTCAACAAACAACCACAGTTTTGGAGGATGGTCGTATTCAAGTCAGAATGCCCTGGAAGCCAGGACATCCTAATTTGCTAAACAACTGGTCTATGGCCTACAATAGAATGGTATCTAAAGAAAAGCAATTAGCAAAGAAGGGGAAATTGGAGATCTTTGACAGGGAGATAAAAGCATTGGTTGATAGAGATATGGTCATTAAACTCCGACCTGATGCAGTAAATCCACATGAGCCAGCTTGGTATCTGCCAATTGGGGAAGTTGAAACCCCTGACACGTCCACAAAAGTTAGGTTGGTTTTTGACTCAGCTGCCAAATTAAAAGGACTTTCACTCAATGACACTCTTGAGAAAGGATCGTGCTTCATGAATTCTCTCATTGATGTTTTGGTTGGATGGAGAGAGGAAGAAATTGCCTTTGCAGGAGAAATTGCAAAAATGTTCAACCAAGTCACTGTCCATCCAGATGACCAAAGGTACCATAGATTTCTCAGGCGAGATGGAGATGTCCACAAAGAGCCAGATGTGTATCAATGGGTATGCCTCAGCTTTGGAGATAAACCAGCTCGACCTTGCAATCCATGCCATAAATTTCCTGGCCAACAAAGCTAAAGATGAAGCACCAGAAGCAGCAAGGGTGTTGAAAGATCATGCCTATGTAGGTGACATTGCAGGGTCAGAAGCAACACCAGACAAGGCCAAAGAAGTGACTTCTGGCGTAGATGCTATTCTGGCAAAAGGGAAGTTTGTGATCAAAGCTTGGCACAGCAATAAACCCGAAGTTGATCAAGCATCAAGTGAAAATTGTGTGAACTTACTTGGTCATCAATGGGATAAGAAAGCTGATAGTATCTCCCTGAAGAAAGATGCCATGAAAGCTGAACTCGAACATTGTACCAAACGAAAGGTTCTTGGTTTAGTTTCACAATTGTGGGATCCATTGGGACTGATGGCACCTACTACAATCGAATTTCGCATTCATCTCCAGAATCTTTGGGCAGTAGGCTACCAGTGGGATGAGTTACTACCCTAGGAAGAGAAGGTCAAATGGATGAAGCTTCTTAGCACGATGAGCACTCTTCTTCATACTCACCTAGAGAGATGCCTGAAACTGAAAAGTGCAATTGGGTCACCACAACTCCATGGATTTTCAGATGGAGGAGAGAAGGAGTATGGTGGTGCTATTTTTCTCTGATGGCAATTAGAAAGTGGAAAGTTTTCGTTTAGTTTTGTGGTGTCAAAATCCCTAGTTGCACCATTGAAGAAGAAGAGCATACTGAGATTAGAATTGATGGGATGTCAGTTGTTGAGCTGTCTAATCACAGAGACAGAGAGAGCCTTAAGGATTAAGCCTAACAAGAGATTCTGGTGCAACTCGACAACTGCCTTGTCTTGGATAAGAAGTTCCTCAGCAGAGTTTAAGCCGTTTGTCAGTGCCTGAGTTGCAGAAATTCAGGAAAGTCAACCAAAAGACATCTGGCAATACATCAGCTCTGAAGAAAATCCAGCAGACACACTGACTCGAGGAATAGAGCTGGAGGAACTCCAGGCATGGCATCGTGGCCTGGCATTCATGAAACAGCCAGAAAGTGAATGGCCAGATTTTGAAAGTGCAATGGTGAAGACCCCCAAATTGCATCAATCTGACCCAGAGAAGAATAATAAAGCCACATCAAAGGTTTCAAAAGCTTTGCAACCCATGTATCATGATGCCAATGAAATATTATCGCCTGAACCTGAAGCTGTGACTGCTGAGAATATCGACAACTTAGCCACAGGAGCTACCACAGTCACCTTTGAAAAGTTCCAAGATTAACAAAGAGTAGTTTCGGGACTGATTGCTGAAACTAGAGAAGATACCAAAGATGTTCTTGATAGAATTTTGGCCAGATCATCCAGTTTCCATAAAGCGAGAAGAGTGACAGCCTTGACTGTTAGGGCAATTGAAAACATTCTTCGAAAGAAGGGTATCAAAGGACCAATATCCATTGCAGAAATCCAAGATGCAGAAAAGCGACTAATCAAGATGGTACAAACAGGAGTAGGCATAATAATTCACAAGCAAGTGCAGGAGCTGGCCATGTTTCTGGATGATGACGGAATGTGGAAAGCCAGAGGACAGCTGGAAAGTGTGTGTGATTTGCCTCGAGATGTGAAATCCAACAATTTTTCCAAAGAACCACCGATTGGTCAAGCTACTGCTCCAGCACTACCATCAGAAATTGGGACATTGCGGGTACCAGTGACTGATGGCCGAAATTAGACAGAGATACTGGATCATTGGGCTGAGAGATTTGGCTAGATCTTTTGTCAGGGGCTGTATTCCATGCAAGATGAGTTGAAAGAGAGCATGTGAGCAATGTATGGGACAACTACCAAACTACTGTGTAGAAGCCGGTAATCCAGTATTTGCCAACACCACATTAGATCTCTTTGGTCCATTTGAAGTAAAAATTACACCAAGAACGATCAAAGAAGCTTGGTGTTGTATCTTTACTTGTATGATGAGTAGACCCATCCACCTAGAGCTCTGCACTGAGAAGTCAACCGACATGTTCTTGATGGCCTTTAGAAGATTTGTGTGCCTTAGAGGACATCCTAAGTTGGTATGGTCTGACCGAGGAACCAACTTTGTGGGAGCTCAAGAATATCTACGAGACATGGTCCATAACTGGAATGTGACAAAGGTAAAATCTAACCTCACAGAGCAAGGCATCATGTTTGAATGGGTTTGGAACGTGCTGAAGGCAAGCTATATGAATGGTGTGGTGGAGTCGCTGATCAAGTCAGTTCGAAGAGCATTGGAGAATATGTGCAAGATGGCAGCGTATACAGAAGAGCAGTGGTGAACATTTCTCTCTGAAGTGACCTACCTGGTCAACTCAAGACCTCTGTACCCTGCGTTGAGCAACATCTGGGAGGAGCCTCCTATCACATCCAACGATCTGATCATGGGACCAAGCTACAGAGTGGCGCAAGCAGAACCAGAAGAGTTTGTCAATCCAAGACACCTTTCTAGAAGCATCCAGAAGAGAGTGTTTCAATTCTGGCAATGTTGGTTGAAATATTTTGCTCCCAGTCTACTGTTCAGAACAAAGTGGAACAAGAAGAGAGGGAACCTTGAAGTTGGAGACCACGTATTGGAGATTGACACCAAACGCAAGAGAGCCAAATGGCAGATGGCACTCATGGATGAAGTATTTCCAGGCAGCGATGGTCTTGTTCAGAAGGTGAAGATTAAGACACCAAAGGGACTGTATGAAAGACCAATAACAAAACTATGTTTGATTGCAACATGACAAGGACTCGAAGATGGACAGTAAACTTTTAGTTAAAGAATTTTGACATCAAGTATCGTTGCTCAAACTCCATGTGGAATTTTCCCCACTGGGAGGGAGTGTTTTGACATTTAGTTAATTAGGATAAATTATACAAATTATTAGGAAATATGTCAGTTATTTTTAACCATGATATGTGGTAATGGGAGAACTTTGTTTGTGCTGTTAACTCGAAGGACACTAGGAGACATATGTAATACCTATTTTGACTTCTTTTTATCTTGCTATTAACTGAACAAAGCGGGTTTGACTAGTACAAAATTAAATACTAATAAGTCTATAAGCATCAGTGTCTCTATTGTTGTGAAGAGTCCACAACACATGCATTGTAAAGTATATTTCTAAGGCATAAAAAGAAGTGAATGAACTTTTCTGGCAAGCTAGTGCTGATGCAACGAAAGGGAATTCCACTGTAAAATAGCAAGTTAGAGATATTGGTAGTAAATATGAGAATAATGTTGAAATAAGTGAACAAGCAGAACCACAAAAACACTCCTGTGAACTCATTATGCTGTTCTCTCATTGAATAAATAAAGAAACTGGCTTAATTGGTTTTTGCTCGTCGTATCAAGAAAACTATATGCTACAATCAATTAATTAATTAATGTTTGTCAAGTTCTATCCTCAGATGAGGATCAAACTTGCAACCTACTGATGACCAGTGAGATGCTCCAACCATTGAGGTACCAAGACTCAGATGGTGAGCTGTGGTGCAAATGCAACTTAAGCAGAAGCCGCTATATGTCAATGTTAAGCAGAGTAACAACTGTAGGTTTGATTATTACTAATGTGTGTGAGATGTACACTGAGAAACGAACAATCTACAGACCTGAAGAAATATTGTTTAAACTATATTATCTGAATGCACAATACTTACACAAACATTTTGAGGATGTACATAAAGACTTTAATTATTCAAGCATTGAAGTGAGTATTTTCTCTGAAACAACATTCAGTCATGATAGCTCATAAGCCCATAAAAGGCCTTTCAGGGGTACAGCAATATATAGCTGTATTGATTAATACCCTGGCTATTATGATACTTTTGAACCTTCCTCGTGTTTCTATCATAGAAGTATATTGCTGACCAAGGGTATCAAAAAGACAGCTATGTGTAGTACAATATTAAGTCAACTGTTGAGCCATGCATCATCACATGCTGCCATAATTATTGGTGGACTTAAATGTGAACTGGTATAATGAAATGGAGAGAGCACCTCTTCATGATCTCTTTGCAAGAAATGATGACAGAAAGCTAGTACCCTGCTGTACTGAATATAAGATACGGTGGAACCTGTCCTTGTGACCACCTGATAAATGTGGACAGTTGGTGACAGTCCCTTGAAAACACAATACATTTGCATACATTTGGAAACAGGAAAAAGCAGGCACCTGTGAATTAGGAATAGTTGACACAATTCTATAGCACAAGGATATGTTTTGATCTTTGAAATGTGGACACCTACCCCTAGACACTCTTCCCAAAACACATGCTGAACATGACAATGTTGCCTCCTGGTCACTCTGTTATCAGTAGCTAAAGAGACATCTTTAGGCTGAAAATAAATAACACTGTGGTCAGAGGGCTGTCGATAACAATCAAATCAAATGAAATGTTGCATGACCATAAGTAGGACTATTGACAATTTGGCAAAGATTATGAACATTCAACAGGTCCAAAATGTTTAAGATGTTAAAATCACCCAGAATAATAATGACACAATCAGGATATTTATTGCATGTACAGTCTAGGCACTCAATGAGGTAGCATTTTAATTCATGCTGATCTTCCATCGATCTGTGAGGTGGATCGTATAAGACACCTACAACAATTCCCATTATAGATCTTGGAAGGCGGTGAAGCCTAAGCCACAGCCATAGGCACTCAAAAGAAGCATTTTCAGGTTCAAACCATCTCTTACACAGTAGTGAAGTTGAAACGAAAGCACAAACGCCCACACCATGTTTTGATGGTCTATCATGGCAAAACAAATTATAGTTATCAATATCATGGTGTAGCCATGTTTCAGTGATTGCAGCCACATAAACACATAAGGAGCAATGATCTCACATTAGGGCACATAAAGCTGGGTAGTTGATTTTTTTAATTTAAATCAATAGATGCTTACATCAAGCATTCCATCATGCTCGACATCTTAAGCATTATTGGCTTGAACCAGACATGGGTGAGTTGTATTGGCACATGGCTTCACCTTGCACTGTGATTGAGAAAACCGTTGTCATGAATCAAAGCACATTAAAGCAATCAACCATTGACGGTTATTTTGTGCAAATGTCATGTTCATCCTCACACCTACAGTGCAAAACACAATACTACTTTAAATAAGAGTTTTTGTAAAAAGAAATGAAATTTACACAATCGTGGCTTGAAACTAGTCTAGGTTGTTTAAATTATTAAAGAATACTTCAAAAACTTTGAATCGAGTTTAACAAATTGAAATTGATGAAAAAATTTACCTTTATTTTATTTTTTTCGTTTTTCTACTGACCCATGATATTAGTTTAATTTCGGAAAAACAAAGTTAAGTGCATCAGGGTGAAATGAAAAATAATTTTTTATTGATATTCATACACAAGATTTTACAAACTCACATAGTGATAAACTGGAAAATGTGACAATTTAACTTATACAATTTTATTTATTTATTTACATGAGCCCCGTGATGTCTGATTACTTCAAACAGTCTTTCATTTGCCGAATCTGTAAGTTTCTTAATAGTGCACTTAGGGATGGAAGCTGTGCATTCTTTTATTGCTATCCACAAGTTGCCTTTGGAGGAATACGGCTTCCCATTGGTATAAATATGGTGCTTGATTATAGACCATAAATTCTCAATGGGATTTAAGTCAGGAAAGTTTGGGGGACAGACCATTATCGTATTGTCCTTAAATCCAAATGATTCCAAAAATTCAGTTGTAGCCTTTGCTGCATGGGATGGGGCATTGTCATGCATGAAGGTGATGTTCTTCAGATGTGACAAACGAACGTCATCCAGCCATGGCTCAAGTTCATTCTTTAGAAACTGGCAATATGTATCAGAGGTCAGTTTTACTCCTTCAGGCACTCAAACACGACCAATGAGCTAATCTCCAATAATACCAGCCAAATCATCACACCTCCACCTCCTTGTTGATGTCTCAGCCTCATGGGAGCCTGCTCACCATTATACACCCAACCTTTAGCCCAGCCATCAGGACCATCTAATGTAGCTCTTGATGCATCAGTGATTAGGACAAACTTCATGTCATTTTTCACGTATGTCTTGGCCCAATCCAGATACAAACGTTTGTGCCTTGAGGTCAAGGGAGGCCTTTTATCCGGACTCTTGATCACAGCCATCTTCCCGAGGAGATGATTACGGGTAGTTTTTGCAACATCTGGTAGACCAGCCTCTTCAAAATTTCTTGCACTTGTGACTCCAGGCATTCTATGGACGCTTCTCTTCAATTGGTTGATATTTCTCTTTGTTACCATTTTCAAAACTCCACAATCATATCGAGGTTTCCTCTTGGAGGGAGTTTTCAAAAATCTTTTGACTGTCACAATATGGCGATTTTATTTTTCAGCAATAGCTTCAGTTGTGCCCTTAACTATTTCATTTATGATATTTTTCTCACCTTTGTTCAAGTCCTTACAACATCCCATCGTGATCATTCATGTTTGAAACTAATACAGTGGACCATCTCTTTTATAAAGGGACACTTGGATTTTTTTAATTATGTGACCAACATGAAGTGTAAACATCGCAACAATGTTTCCACAATTTTCAAAAAAAATTCTCAAATTTTTGTGAATAATGCTGCTTATTTAGAATATCTACTGCAAAAACTCTTACAAAACTAATAGCATGGGTCACACTAAGTGCTGCTTAATTCCAGTGCAGGATAGTGATTGCTTTTCTGTATTTGGCTACATGTGTATGTACTTTAATCTGCTTTATTCAGTACATATTTGGATTGTCATCACATTGCATATGAGTACAGGGTGTACATGTAAATGCCAACCTGGCAATTGAGACCACCTGAGAATCAGGGACAGTCAAAGGCAATCCCTTGAGTACAGAAACAGAAAGAAAATTACTTTTCTGATCACTAAGATATTTGGACCTTGGTCAACTCTTTAGACAGAGGATTATGCAAAACATATAACAGTTTATAACTATTCATAACCTGTTACTGTACAAGTGTTTTGCATCACAACAGTACTTTCAATATTATAGTTCTTTTTGCCTGAATTTTATTTTCTTCTTGTAGGTTCTTTTAACAATTAACATTGCTTATTAGAATCCATTCCCGTACTGACTTCAAGTCTTTAACCTGGGTCATGTTAGTTCTAACATGACCTACCTTGAAGTATGATTACTGTAAACGAATTTCGATGAGGAATATCAGGTGTTTCCTAGAAATATGTGGACACGACAAACCCTTGCCCACCCTTCCAAGATATCTCTCAAGAATCCAAGCAACATTGATGATTTTTCAAAATTGGCAAAAAGACAGATCATCTTTACTATAACTGGAAGAGGGAATGCAATAAAGAAAACACAACATTTGGCCACAAACATTAACAATCTTAACTAGAAATTATTTTATTCATTTGAAATGCTTCTCATCATATCTACATTTAAAATTCCGATTCTGTTTTATTAAAACAAAACTTTTGTTGAAAATAACCTTCGATAGTTTAATAAATCATAGGAGATCCATTCTGACAATTCTCCTGCTAAGCAATGGATGTTTGTATCAAGATGCTGTATTAGTTGCAATCTTGGAGTATTTTGAGTCTTTTTCCAATTAAATTTTCCACTCATTTAGCTTTAAAGAAAGATTTTTTATTAGATGACCAGGCTTTCTGTCTTAAAATTCAAGCATTCTCAAAGGTTACCGGTCAGATACCAGAATTATGGACAACTCATGACTGAAAAATTGATTTTTGATATTTTTTTATTATAAAAGCTGGTAAATTCTACACTATCTCAAAGTTTGTTGGAAATGTCTATTAGAAGTACTATGAATAAGATTTATACTAAGTATTCATCTGGAGGTACAAGACTTTGGTGGTGAAGATGAAATGAATTATAAAGCTGATGAAATAAACAAAGAAAACATGAACAAGTTCTGAATCTTTATTGCTCATCAAAAAGTGGAAAGATATATAACATACACCAAATACAACAAGCAAACCTTGTGCAAGCTTTGGTTGAAAGAAGGAGTAAAGAGAAGTAAAAGACATACTTTTTTCCTCTGTAAAACTTTGGTAAAAAAGAAAAATGGCATGGTGTACAACCCTGTAACTCTTACATATTTTCAAGTAAACATTCAGCAGCACCTCAACCCAAAGGGTTGAACAGTGAATTTGCAATAAGAAGACTGCTTTAAACTTTTGAATTTTCTTGAGAAGTTTTAGAATCCTAATAGCATTACTGGTTGAATATGGTAGAGGTGTAGGAAGTTCTTCAGAAGTGTGGGGGGGGGGGGGGGGGGGCAAAAACTGGACATCTGGTAGCCGTACAATTGGCGACTTTTTTCCAGTCCAAAACAGGAAACATCGCATTTTGTGTTTTACATTTTTTAAATTGCTCATGAAACTTTTTGGCAGTAACCATCAACAAGATTGTAGATCACAAATTTTAGAATGATTGTGTTATATCATATTTTTAGAAGATCATGTCAGTCAACATAACAATGAATAAAAGAGTGTCTATGCAGTACTTCGAATAACATGTAATCAATAATATTTGCATCATTCAGTGTTCGAACTTTACAAAATACTTCCGTCGCCTGTCATTCACTGTTGAGAACGTCTCAGCGATTTTTTGTACATCAATCTTCTCCGCCCTTTCTTCGTGGATATGTGTCAAGATAGACTTATTTAAACGTTCTCGACACATAGTTGATTGAAGGTATGTTTTAACTCTACGAAGAGTAGAAAAACGTCTCTCAGCTGTGACAGGAATAGTCAGGAACAGGTGTAACAGTTTGTTGACTTCTGACAACATAGATTTGGCAATTACAGAGGTATTTGTGCACAGCATTGCATCAGTGATGGTGCTAATCATTGTAACTTCTTTTGGTCCTCCAGTAGATCCCACTTGACAAAGGGTTGGCAGCATCTGCAGCTGGACTTTTAACTTGTCAAAGTCAATGTCGCAACAGTAAAGCTCTCTAACGCATTGAGTTATTTCGACATTTCTTCCATTAGCAGACTGTATCAGGATCTTTTCCATGTCCACAATGACAGAAAACCTGGATGAACCAAGTCTTTCTTGTAATTCACCAAGCATCAAATCCATCATTTCATAATACTGCTTTTTATACAGCTCTTTAGGATTTGAAAATACATGAGTGGTCATGGCATTTTCATCAATACAAGTTGGTTGTCCAATGTCTGGAATTTTTTGTGCTTCATCACAAACGTATTGGTAAAACTCATAAAATTTGGCTTCTCTCTGCATAGCATAAAAATCACAACACAGGCCAATGGCTTTGGTGGCATCGTGAATGGATATGTCCTCATTCTGAAGAGTACATGACAGCTGTTCTGAAGCAGAAAAAAACAAATGCGAAAGTTTCAATTGGAAAAATGTAGAGAATTTCTCCATCACTGTCAGTTGCCTGCCTGCTATGAGCAAGTATTCATCGTTGATTGTCCTATTGATATCCTCCATTGTATCCATCAAGACAGCATAATTTGAAAGTACTGAATTGATGGATGCTGTTCTCACTGTCCACCATGTTGGACATAATGGGCGAAGGCCTGGTGCAATGTTGTCTTTGAGCGATGAAGAGATGCTCTCTCTTAGGTGACAACTTTATTAACTGGAGAATTTCCTTCATTAGATCTAACGCATCATGGACAGATTTCAGTTGTTGCCCGATGTCCTGTAGACACAGATTCAGACAATGGGTGAGACAGTGGACAGGGATGGCTTGTGCTTCCTCTTTTCTGATCACTGTTGCCAGACCTTTCCACTTGCCTAGCATGTTTGCCACTCCATCATATGCTTGTCCTCAGCACAGCTCTAGTGGCAGGTTGACTCTTGTCAGCACATGTTTTAACGCCATTATTAATGTCACCCCAGTTATATTAGGCACCTGAAAGAATCCAAGACACTCTTTGTGACTTTCGTACTTTTCATCCATATGTCGAATTGATATGCTGAATTGTTCCTGGTTTGCAATATCTGTTGTCTCATCACCAAGGACAGAAAACCACTGTACATGCTGTATATCAAAAACAATACCCCGCTGAATGTCATGTCCGATCAGTGAAATCAGTTCGTTTATTACTGGCGGTGACATGTAATGTGATCTTTCTATTTGAAAAGCATCAGATGCACCTGGTTCACGAATGGCCTTAAGTCTCAGCTTTAATAGTTCATACAAGTTCCCTTCATTTTCTTTGTGTCCACGAATAGCCAATCCTTGTTTTAAAAGATACAAGAGAGATGTCAGTAGCAGCTGGAATTCTTTTCATCTTTCTTGTTTATCTCTTTGCTCTTGCTGTGGCAACATAGCTGTCACTGGTTCTTGTTTCATAGCAGAACTCTTCGAAACAGACTCTCTGTGACAACTGGATTTCTGATGCTCTTCAAAGTGTTGCATAGCTTTTTTCCAATTTTGATAACTGTCTGTTATGAATGCTCCCTCTGTGTTATGACTGAAAGTTATCGCCCGCTTCCAGTGTTGTAATCTGCATAGATAGCAGTAAAGCTTTTTAGTGCTAATATACAAGGTTAACCACGTGAAGCATTGAATCCAGGAGGACTTCCCAGCTCAAAAATATCTCTTGCTTTTTATACTGTACTCTTTCTTTGTGCTTTCCAGAGAACTCGTGTCTGCTGGTTGGTATGGCGTTTCCAATGCAGCAAATGTGAGCACATTGCTCAGGAAACTGTTGTGTCTGGGTTTGGGAAATTTTGTTGAAATTGCCCTCCTTTCTACATGGTCTTCGGGATCATTAATCAAATCTTGTTCTGGATCCGAACTTTGGTCTGTAGGTGGCTGTGATCTCTCTAACACTGAATGTGTAAAATATGCCGTCAGTGGTACTTGCGACAGCCTTCTCACTGATTTGCACTTTTGTGTTGGTGCATTCTCAACATTATTCCCGATTCTTTTGTTTGACATCTTTACACATATCGAATGGACACACAGAAGCAGACATTGGACGTCTGTTGCCTTCTCGACTGGAATGTAGGAAGACTGTCAAAACAATACCAGCCAATAAGAAATCGACTCATTAGCAACAAATAGAAAGCGTGGGAACACTGCAGAAAATTTATTATTATAGTTTACAGAGCCAAATAAAAAATGACATGCACGTGTTTTACATTTTAAAAGTACTATATAGCACATAAAAATTTGTGCAGAATGTTTTTAAATGTTCACCATACCAAAAAGTGGGGGGGGGCAAATACATATGTTTGCCGCCCCCCTTGGTCCCCCCACTTCCTATGCCTCTGTAGTAAAGGTCATCCACAAGCCACCCGAGAAGCAAGAAAGATTTAAGTGGACAACTGTTTTGCCAAAGGATAGGTTGGTGACCAAACACAGCTAGCTTCGCAACATGTTGCCTGGTAGCTGTTTACCTTGCATTTTTGTTTTGAGCCAGGAATAATCCTGAATTAGGCAATGAAGTCCTTGTGTGGAAAGCAGAGAGTGCATCCAAAGTCCGTCACGGCCTAGACAAGTCTTCTGGATGATGAGTGTTTTATCCCACTTCTCAAACAAATGACCATGAATGTTGTCCAGTTAAATACTACAAAATATTCAGAAGTCATCATCCAGCAGAGATGAATAAACCAGAACTTTATTCTACTTCACCGATAAACACCATCAATATCCAGGTTATAACATTTGGTACAAGAAGTCTCAAGACCACTTTTGAAAGCCACTTAAAACATTTCTGTTCACAGTACTTGTATTTCAAAGTCACTCAGTTCAGACTTACCTGTGAATATGAAAAGTCACAAGATTTATACAAATCAGCATTTATTTCATTTCAGTGACAAATGTTGTTTACACTTAGTTGCTTAGCAAATGTCCTGACAGCAAGCAAGTTCCCTTAAGTCTTTTGTTCATATTCATCAAATAGAACCAAGAGCGAGCATTGCTGCAAAAAGTGGACAGTTGGCCTATGCATATTCTAAGGAGCTAAGTTAGAGAACTGCTCTTAAAAGTCATAAATTGTTCATTTACTAAGATGGCCCTCAAAAGTGAAACCAGCTGCAAGCATGAAGAAAGCCATTTCATTTGCTGGTCTTAAATCATTTACTTTCTTCAATGTTCAAAAGATGTAAAGAACTAGACCAAATTGATTTGCTTAGATACAGACCTAAGTAAGGTTTGGTCAACAACATATCAATCCCTGAGCTTGCCCACAGCATTCTTGGATACATATATACATAGAATTTTTCTCCCTAGTCACCACGTGTGTAAAAGGACTCCATGCTTTGCACGGTGGGTGAGTGGACAAGTGTATATATCATTTAGACTGGTCAAGTTAGCTAGAATGGTTTGTTTCAAGAAAATTGTATTTTAGCCATGGAAACAATATGAATGACATTTAAAAGTACAGTTGGCTTAGTTTCACTATACAGAAACAATATGGTTGAAGTAAGATTATTACTATTGAATTTAATCTGGTTAACCATACCAGCTTTGCACAAGGGAACAGCAATTTATTGCAATAAATTTTAGATATAGTGAAATGACCACATACTATAATCAGCAAATTAACTTCTTCTACAGGTACAATCCCTCCAAAAACATCTGCATCTCTCCCCTCAATTCAAATGTAGATTTGAGAATGAAAGTTCTGTGCTTGACTTTCAGCTCCAAGAAACGTTTGAAGATATTTACCGCCAAAACAACAGCAAGCAATCAGTGGTGTCATATCTCATGGTGACTCATCATAGCTGTGGGTAAATAAAAGCTTTGCTATGCTAGGATTAACTTCTTCACAACATCAGTATTCCCATCTTTAAAAATAACACACTTGCATCAGTTCATATTTATAATTTGATCGATGTTCTTTGTATGCCAGCTGAGATCACCTGTTGCAATGGCCTTAAAGTTAATGTGGTTGGGGTAATGTGTATATTTTTGAAGTGTTTTGCCTATCCATGCAGGTGCATGGATTGATACCTCAATTTTCTAGACCAAAGCCTCAACTGTACATGATAGTGAATACAATGATGGGTATAATATAGGATACCTGGCATCATTTGTTCACAACCTTTGAACAACACTTGTTAGATCACCCTCAGTTGTAAGGTTTTGCAGAAGCCATTTACCAGAAAGGCACAGCTTTAAGCAACTGCTGGGGCTTCATTGACAGCACAGTCAGGCACCAAAGAGTCATGTACAATGGACATAAAAAAGTTAATTCAATAAAATTTCAATCCATAGTTGCTCCAAATGGATTGATTGTAAATTTATTTGGGCCAGTGGAAGGTAAATAACATGACAGTGCATTTCTTGAACAACTACAGAACCATTCTTTTGATTCGAGTGGCAATGTACTTTGAATCTATGGTGACCCAGCCTATCCAACAAGACAACAAATTCAAGTTCCTTTTTGAGGAGCCAGATCAACAAACATTGAAAAGGAATGTAATAAGTCTGTGAGTGAAATCAGAGTTTGAGTCAAGTGGATTTTTGGTGACATAATTAGTCACTTTAACTTTAAGTTTCTACATTTTGAAAAGAATTTGAAGATACACTTGAGTGCTGTGGGGGAAATGTACATCACCTGTGCATTGGTACACGATGCAACAGCCATGTTGTATGGATCAACAACATCAAAGTTTTTCAATGTTAAGTCACCAAGAATTTATTAATATTTTCAATAACATATATTAACAATTATTCATCTGTACATATATCTAGTTTATTATTTTCATTGAAGGAGTGATCAAAAAATAAACTGTCTAAAAATATATATGTTAAAAAAACACATTTGCATCATATGCCCTTTCTAGCTACTAGAACCCAAATTTGTATAATTTCATTCATTTTTTACCCATAACTTATCGCCAACAAAAATTCAATTCAAATTTATAAAAGTATACATGAAAATTTTTAGTAACAGGCTAGTATGATGTAGGTATTTATTTAACTTGCTGTACAAACTGTGTATAAATAACAAAATACCACAAAAATGTAGCTTCAAGTCCCACCTGGCAATCAGAGTAGAAATAATTCAGCACAGCTTGAACAGCAAAAGAAACAACTATATACTTACACCAAGCTGCAAATTGAAAATTCATAATAGGCTAATATTAATTGACAACAAGATAGTACAAGAAGAAAGTTGGGAGGTAAGGAGACAGCAAGTCTCCAGAGCATTATAAAATTTGCCAGCTAATAGAAGTAATATTTGCTATTTTAGAGGTAAATATTATATATAGAAAGAAGAGGGTACTGATATTGACGAAATATGTTGTGGTTTGATTTTTTATCTGGTGTGAAACTTTTCCTATCCTTAATAAAACCTTACAACTCACTGTTGTCACAGAATTTATATTCACGTTTGTTATACCTGGAATAAGCATGAAATTGCTTTGAACATTTTTCAAACAAGAAAAAGATTAAACAACAACTACATTATATCAACTCTCTATTCTATAGAGAATAGACAAAGGAAATGGTAAATATTTAAGTTTGATAATAAGCGGTGCTTCATCAGTGTTAAATCAAGTTGAGAATAACAAAAATGACACTGGTAGGAATTAGAGCGAATAAAACAACAGTATAAAGCTACAGAAGCAAGAAATACTATTGGAAAGAAACTGAGACACAACTGGCACATAAATATGGCAATGTTGGGACAACAAAAGTTTGAAAAAACAAACACTTCTAACTTTTTATCAACACTGATCAGAATAAAATACCCTCTACTTGCCAGCAAAGGAAGAGGTACTTGGGTTTGTTGCTGTCGTTGTAGCAACACTGTCGTATTCACGTTCTGCATTTATTGCAGTGTTTGTTCCTGTAACTTTGTAGCATCCTGTTGCTGCTTTACCCTTTCTTCATGTTATTTCTTCCTGCTTTTTCAACCCTAATTCGTTTTCTTTCTGTTTTGTTTCCAGTTCAACCTTTTCCTTAATAAGAGCTATGGAATCAGCACCACTTGTCCTCTTCTTCTTCAGGCATGGTTTCTCATAATTTTTCTTTCTTTTCTCTAAATGATTCCAAAGAGGCTCTTCTCACTTCCTCTTTTTCAGCAGCCTCTTCTTACAATCTTCTCTTTTCCACCATTAGCTGGTACAAGTCAGAATGCTCTCGTGATGTTCCAGAGTCTCTTTCCTTTTGTACCTTCTCTCCAACAGAAGGTACCAGTCTTAGGGACCTCTGTGTCGCCGGGAATATAGGATTGCCACACTTTCCTAAACATGTGGCCAGGTTAGGCCACGTTTCTCTTCTTTCCCAGCTACCTTTTTTATGAAGCCATGGCTGAAAGATGGCCCACTCAGCCATCACAAATGATTTTTCCTACAAAGCATTTAATGAGAAAGCAATGTGCATTCAGACCTGTATAGTATAACTCGCAGAAATGGCTTGAACATTCTGTTAGTCAAGATGCTGTCTCATTTTTCTGTTGCAGGATGTTTCCTTCATCACATAAGGCAGCATTGGAGACCACCAGTGCATTTACTGGTGTTCATCAGTGAATGATGCAGGATTCAGTCAACATGAGTGTACCGACTATCATACATCTTTTTGTGCAAGTAGTATACAATATGGGGGTACAAGCACAGTTTAACCACACTTCAAAAAGCCATGTACCCCCCTACATGGTTTTAACCTTTTTTGAATGTATTTTTTTATTTTTCAAAAAAAAAGTTGTTTTTGTTAAAATCCACAAAGGGTCTATTTATGGTGACTCAGGTGGATCATACTGTGGACTCACCCCCATATTGTATACTACTATTAACTGATTGCATTTTTTTCCCCAATGATTAATCATCTAGCAGCACAACTGCTAACCACCTTATATTAATGTCATTTTTAGGTACTTTCATATTCCTCTTCATAATCTGATGTTGTTGATGTGTGGATATTACAGATTCAAATTCATAAGATGCACCCGACTCTTCCATCTGTTGTTCAATAAATCTTTCTTTATTTTGAAATTCAATAGACAAAAAAGATAGAACTAAACTAAAGATGTTAAATGTGATAGACATTGTCCCATTATATATTACAGGCCAAATATCATTAGCAATTTCTTCAAATAGTTGCTTAAAAGTTTTATAATCATCTACATTTTTTTATTTCCTATTAATATCTATGAAATTATCCATTGTAAATTATCAGATGTTTCATTATCTGGATTATTACATACATCTGATTGTTCACTCTTTCGTTTACTTTTATGTTCGTAATCATGTTTAGCAGTGGTTATTCCTCCAGATAAAAATCCTAATGGAACATAAGGACTTATCTTTTCAACAGCATTATGGACATGATTTTTTTAATAAGTCTTCTTTTTGTAATTCATTAGATAATACTTCTGGTTTTTCTATTGCATCCAAACTACCTAATGTATCAGCAAACTTACTTATTAATTGATCAGTTGGAAATTCATTCACTTTTTGCATTCTTTTCCTTTCATATCTTTCTATAACCTTATTACTTGCTTTTTTAATGGTTTTAACATTTCTATCAAACTGTCAATCTTCTGCTAATTTAATGAATTCTTCCATTTTCCTTTCAATCTCATCTTGTGGATCAAATGCAGTTTTTATTTCTTTCACACATTCTTCAATACTTTCTTCAAATTAATCTTTGCATGATTGTACATTAGAATATGTATTATAATCATATGGATATTTTAAATTAATCTCTAATACGGAATATTTATTGTTTTTCAGAGTTTTTATAATATTATTTATTTCTTCCTTACTAACACCATTTAGGTATTCATCTATTATGATGTTCATGTCATTTCTGTTTGGAATATAAAAGGTACTCAACCAGCTTATATTTTCTGTGTATGATTTATCAATGCTGGTTTATTGATGTGTTACTACTTTGTTGATAATCCATGTCTTGCTCCAAATCCTAATCTTACCAACTTACTAAACCTTTTCTTTACATCTAATATAATTAAAGTGTTAGTACCTTGGAATATTTTAACTGTATACTTGATAATCAGGTCAATGCATACTTGGTCACATTCAATTGTTATTAAATCTTTTAGAAAGTCTTTTAGAGAGTCTTTTAGAAATTTCCATCCTTGGTATGTTTTATTCCAACTAAAAGTAGGACAGATTATTACAATATATTCAAAATGGTTCATATAATTTCTTTCTAAAAAGTTAAGGTAATATGTTTTTCCACATCCTGTCATTCTGTTAATTATCACATTTGTCTAATATTGGATACTATCAAGATCCTTATTCATAAAATTCACAAGACCATCAGATACAACAAAAATATTACAATTAATATTTCCAGTATGTGCTTTCTTTTTAATCTCCAATAAAATACCATTTTGTGTATTTACAATTTTCTTTCCATGTGCAGTTTTATTCACTTCTTCATGACTTCTAAGGTCAATAACCAGAGCAAATTTATCCTTATAGAACTTTTCCACAGTCACAAATTGGTCCTTTCCTTCCTTTTCTCCAATTAATCTTCTTGCTTCATCATAAAATCAGTTCTTTGGAAGTCCTTCAATTATATTTGTATATATATATTCCTCGCTATCACTTCTTCCTGATTTTGTGAACAATAAAACAATTGCTTTCATGGATTTTATTGGTATATTTATATTTCCATTCATTAATATGATAGCAGCTGCCCAAACAACAGTCTTCATAAGTGTAATATGTTCATAAAATAGTGACCTACTAATAGAGTATTTTTCTGCTATTTTATTAGCCAGGTCCATATTTTCTATTATAAGTCTTCCAATGTGTAAGTACCAAGAGCTTGACTTGCTTGGACAGTCATTACTTTATTTCATTCAGGTAGTGTTATAACATAATGGAAATTACTATTTAGAAAAAAAGGTGCATACAGACCATGATCACAGATTATTTTGTCCAAACAAATTTTCTGTTTATTTCCATAAATACTAAACATTAATGCATCACTTACTTGCACCAGAGTCATCTTTTGATTTTAATTTTCTAATATTTTTACTTGCAATTCTGTATTCAATCATATCAAGTCTATCAGAATTGGTTTTCCAAAGGTCTTTATACACCTCATACATATTTTCTGCATTGTTATCATAAACTGTCTCTCCTGCAAGTCTTATTTGTAACATTTTAGATAAATTATTAAGAAACCATGATTCTGTATTACTGACTTTAAAATGTGAACAATAGATGGAGACTTCCAGGAATCAAACAAGTGTCCATTTTCATAATGTCAATATACAGTTCTTCTCCTGGATTTGCTTTATTTGGATCAAAAGTAACAATATGTCTTGTCCTATTATCTTTTACCGTAGCCATATAACTTCTAAATCCTGGAACTAATTCTTTTTCTGTTTTATTCATGTTCATATAGTATAACATATATTTTATTATTTTCTTTCTCTTTGCCTATATTCTTGAACAATACATGATGTAAATGCCACTACTAATACCCATAAATTACTCGCAAGCCATGCCAAACATTTAGCGCCTAATGAGATAGCTTGTGCTAATATATTAAGTAAAGGAACTATTAATGATCCTAGCTTTCTACCTAAATTATACAAAACTTTAGCAAATTTCCCAGTTGCTTGTGCACCATGAAGAATAGCCTTTCTTGCACTAACAATAATGGTGGTTATAATGCCTGCAATTGATATTGCTAATGCTGATAATCCAACCATGTTTTCTTTTGCCCATTTTTTAAAACATTGTAATATTGATATGTCTTCCTCCTGTTGCTCTTTTACTTCTTTTTCTATTTGTTCTTCAGTTAAATCTCTAGCTTTTTTTAAACTAACAATTATCTGTGTTGTTTCTTTCTTTGTACGATCTATCTATAGTGTTTTCTGTTCATTTTTCTGTCTCGGCTATATTTTTTTTTAATATGGTCTAATTGAATTTTAAGAGATCGTGGTCTTGTTGACTTATCGATGCTTTCTGTTGGGTTTAATACACCTTCCAATTCTCTATTTTCTTCTGCTGTTAATACCCTAATTGGTTTATAATGTACAGTTGTGTCAATCATTGGCATACTTTTAACAGTTTCATCTCTATCTTTCTGTTCCTTTTGAATTTCATTTACCAATTTCTTAAACTGTTCGAGCTTTATTGTATCTCTTTTAAGTACTATTTTTGTGGATTTCCACATTCATTTCTACTAGTTAATGGTTTAAAAGTTATATTATTAATGTTTGTTTTATCAATATTTTGTATTAATTCAATGGCTTTATCATTACGTAATGTATCAAGCCTAAAATTTCCATCATATTTTCTTCTTATAAAGTCTTCAACAGCAAATAATTTTTCATTTTCAGGTGACTTCACAATTAAATCTAATTCAGGAACTAAAATACTTGTTGATGGGTATCCTTTTCTTTGTATAGTGACAGTCTTACCATCATTATTATCAGTGAACGTTGTTTCTCTATATTTTCTAGGAGACAATCAATGTAGTTAATCCTTTCATTAACTTCAATTAAATGATCGTTATATTCATCTTCTTCAGGTTTATAATTTCTTAAAAGAATATTATACTCATTATGTAATTCTTGTTCATTATAATTGTCATATTCTGGCTACATTCTACTCATTTCTTCCATTTCATAATCATCAAATCCTTCAGCCATTTATAATATATAACAGATTTGCTGTTATCAGCTAAGCTGTTCTATATTTTGAATACGACTTTCTGGAATCCAACTAACAGCTGAGCTGCTATGTTTACTATCACAACCCAACCATTTCACTAAAACCATCTTTTTACCCTTTACCTTTTTTCTCTTAAGTATTTTCTCTACTCTATAAACATTATCCTTTTGATTAACACCTGACAATTCCTCTTAATAAAATGTTCCAATAATCTGCTCACCTTCCAAGTCCTCTATTTCATACACATTAGGGTCACCACGTATAACCTTAATTACTTTAAACAATTCTTCTGTGAAGTTAGCCTCATAACCTTTAGTAAAAGCAGACCTATATTTTGATATTCTAACCATATCTCCTACTTTAAATTTAGGTAATTGTTACTCAGCATCTAGATGACCGTATAAAGTTGTCCACACTTGGTCTTCATTCTTTTTGTTAAAATCCTTTGGTTTCATTAACACGGTGCTATGTTTAGTATCATTATAGTTATACATCAATTGGTCTAATATATCAATCCATTTATAAGTTCCTTTATTATAAAAGTATTTCCATAGTAGTATAAAAAAAAGGGTTTCTTTAATTTTTATTTTAGACATTTTTTCTTTATTTCGGCAAATTTCGTTTAAGCCCCACCCACTCTTTAGCCAGCAGTCTACATTTGCAGGCTCAGAATCTGTAAATCACATGTCAAATTATATCACTTCCAGTTGTTGGGTAGGGGAATTCCCAACACAGTTCTAGCACATTTGTATAAAAGTGATTAAAATAATTAAAAAGATAGCGGTAAAATAGCACGCCCTTGTGTAGGAGCATTTTTTCTATTTTAGAAAATTATAGTTATGCATCAATGCTCAGATTTTTTTTTTTTATTTTCATAAACAACTGTCAATCATTTTTTGATGATGTCACTTCTGGTTAATAAAAAGGTGTCAAATTACATTTCTGGTTTGTGTAAATTTTTAACAAAATGATGTTAAAAATTCTGATTGACATGTTGATTAAATTTATAATGACCTGGTGCTAGTGTGTTGACTTTGTTTATGTTTGTATAAATAACATTTCTCATTTTGACAATCACCATCATCATCATCATAAAAATTCCTGTAATTTGAATTTTCTAAACATTCTTCACAATAATAGACATCTTGATCTTTTAAAGTATCATCAAGCTCATACCCAAAATTATCCATTTATTTATATATATATTAATGAGATGAAACTTTTATGTTTGATCACATGTTTACCAACTCTTACTCCTCCACTTATGATTCCTAGGAATGGTAGGAATGGAATGAATCTTTCAACAATAGATTTTACATCTCTTCTCAAAAGTTTACGATTAATAAGTTCTTTTTCTAATTCTTCATTGCTTTCAATAGTATCTAATCCACCCAAAAGATCCGCAAATCTACTGATTAAAATGTTTGTTAGAAAACAGTTTGCTTTTTCAGCTTGTTTTGCTTCATATTCTGCATAGATTTTATGCAGATTGTTCTATTTCTCCATCTTCAGATAGTTTTATCATTTCTGCTCTTTTCTTTTTCTAATTCAATATCATTAACAGTTGTATTACTCATTTATTTAATAAGTTATTTTGCTTTCATAAGGATGTCTTAGATTGATTTTTATTTTTTAGAATGTTTTTTATTTCAAACATTTCTTTTTGTGATACATCTAAATATTCATCAAAAATTTCTTTCATATTGTTTTTATTTGGATTGTAAAATGTGACTAGTTTTGAAATATTTTCTCTGAAAGGTTTAGCTATACTTGTCAATTGTTGTATAATGACTAAAGTACTCAAATTGAAATGCCTTGTAGAAAATGCCAATTTTATTAATTCACTTGTTCTATTTTTAACAAATTTTCCAGACACACAGTCATCAAGAACAATTAAACTATTTGTTCCTGCTGCAAATTTTACTACATATTTTAGATAATACTCAACATTATCTTGATCACAATTAATTGCAATGAAATCTTCATCTTCATCATATTTCCAATTCTCATAAGTTTTATTCCATTCAAATGTTGGACATATTAGAAAAATATAATCAAAATGTTTATAGTAATCTTTTTCCAACATTTCTAAAAAATAATGAGTTTTTCCACATGCAGTCATTCCAACAATAATCATAGTAAATGGTGTTTCCATTTTTTATTTTATGTTTAATATTGTATACTTGAAAGGTCTTTATTTACAATATTCAAAAGACCATCTGATAAAACATAAATTTTACACATTACATTTGCAGCTGTTGCTTTTTTCTAAAAGTCCACATTGAGTGTTTACAAGTTTTCTACCATTTCCATGTACGAAATTATCATTCACATTTCTTAAATCTACAACCATAGCAAATTTGTCTTTGAAAAAGTCTCTAAGTGTGGTATTTTTTTTTTCTTGATTATATTTAAATACTCTATTTGCTTCCTCAAAGAATCTTGACTTAGGTATTCCTTGACTATAAATATAATTAGGAATTCTCTCCACAGTTACTTTTACACTTTCAATATTTGGATACACAAATTGTTCACTGTCTGTGACTGTTTTGTTTCTAAACAATAAAACTAATGCTTTCATATTTTTTTTTTTTGTGGAAGATTTATAGTTTCATTTTGAGTTGTCCTAGATTTATCCCATTCAACAGTTTTCATCAAAGTAACATGTTCATAAGAAAGTGACCTTTCAGTTACATATCCACTCATCACTTCTATTGCAATATCTTGATTTTCAACAGTTTCATATTCCAATTCTAAATTTTCTTCAAGAGTATATCCACCAACACTTTCACCAGACTGTGCAACCATAATATCTGTAGCTTTAGGAAGAGTTGTTAGAAATTGAAGATTATTAATCATATAATAAGGAGCATAAAAACCATGATCTTCAAGAATTTTTGTTAATTTTATTTTTTGTTTTGTTCCATGCACATCATACATTAATTTATAAGAAACTTTTGAAGTCTTTCCACTTGATGCACCCAAGTCATCTTTTGATATTAATTTTCTAAGATTTTCATGACCAATTCCAAATTCTATCATATCATTATGTTTATTTTCTGATTTCCATAAATCTTTATAAACATTCAAAACACTTTCACCAGTATAATCATAAACAACTTCTCCAGAAAATTTCACCATAAATCTTTCAAATAATAATTTACTTAGATTATTTAAAAACCACGATTTACTATTTGCATTTTTAAAGTCAAACAGAAGATAGAGTGAATCTGGAACTAAACAAGTGTCTGATTTCAATTTATGAATATCAATATAAATTTCTTCACCAAGACTTGCTTTGTTTGGATTAAAAGTCACAACATGTCTTGTTCTTGTTCCTTTTATTTCAGTCATTTTTGATAGTCTAAAAGCAGGTTTTAATTCATTTGATCTTGTAACGATCATATATAAAGTAAGCCAATACAATAGCTAATAACAATAGATTTTTTACAAGGAATGGAATACCTTTTGCACCCAAAATTAATATTTGTGAAATTAAATTCAATAAAGGTGCTATAATAGGTCCTAGTTTTTTTGCAAGATTTTTAAGAGCTTTTGCTATACTTCCCACTGCATTTGCTCCTTGTTTTATTACTTTTCTCACTCTAATAACTATTGTTGTAATAATACCAGCGATAGCAATAGCAATTGCTGATAAACCCATGAGATTTTCTTTTCCCATTTTTTCAATCTTTCTAATCTTCCAAGGTCACTTTCTTCAGCTTGTTCATAAACAATAGATTTTGTTTCCTTATGGATAGGCCTTTCATTATTTTCTAGTCTTATATTGTCTGCTTTTAATTTTGCAACTCTTTCTAATGATTTGTACAATTGCTCCTTTTCTGGATCTGCTTGTATTTCTAGAGACTCTATCTTTTCCTGTGGGTTTTGTCCTTGTGGATCTAAAACTCCTGCAAATTCTCTTACATCTTGTTCATTCATTGTTACGATACCACCTATGGTGTCAGATACTTTTTTGATAGAATTTTGAACAATATCACTCAAAACTTCTGGTTCAAATGATTCACCGAGTCATTCTTCAATTAGAGCAGAAGGATTTTTTTCATATTGTCATTAAATTCATTAACATATTTCTTATTTTTCCTGATAAATAACTTAGGTTTTAAGTTATTGTTGACGTTACCAATCTTTTCACCTTTGAACACAATGGAAACATTTCCTTTTTGATCTCTAACAATATGCTATTATTTGGTCTGTTTTTCTTTTCAAGGTTAACATTAAATATCTTTTTTAAATATTTTTTTTTTATCATTAGTCAATTATTTTCTTATAAATCCAGCATCTTTTTTTTATATCAGGAATTTCTACTCTTTCATATATTGGATTCTCAGTGTTTATTATGTTAATGCTTCTGTTATGATCATCTTCTTCATCATCAATTAAACTTGTTTCTTCATTAATTCTTTCATTTTCTTCTTCTTCTTCCATATTTTTGTTTTTCGTTTCAAAGTCATCAAAACCTTCAGCCATTTGTTTATTTATTTTATATCTTGAATATTTTCTTCCGGTATCCATGAATTGTATTTACTATCATAACCTAACCATTTAACCAATACCATATTTTTATCTTTAACAATATTTTCTCCACTCTGTATATGTCATCATCCTTTTTATTCACAGCAGATAATTGTTCTTCATAAAATTTTCCAATGATCGGTTCTCCCTCAAGATCACCTCTGAATACTTTCACAGTTTTGAAAATTTTTTCTGCGAAATTAGCTTTATAACCTTTTGTAAAAATATTCTTATATTTAGATATTCTCACCATATCACCAATTCTAAATTTAGGTAAAGAAAAATCTCCTAATCCATTACCATATAATGTAAGCCACACTTGATCTTTATTAGACTTATTTACATCTGCAGGTTTCATTAATATACTTATGTGTTTAGTTTGATTATAGTTATTTGTAAGTCCATCTAAAATATCAATCCAATTATAAGTTCCCTTACTGTAAAAATATTTCCACATGGATGCTTTTAATGTCCTGTTAAATCTTTCCACCACAGCAGCTTTCCTATATGAATTTGTGGAGAAGTATTCAACATTGTGCTCTTTCAAGAGGTTTTTAACACCAACGTAAAACTCTTTTCCTTCATCAAACTGTGCGACTTTTGGTAATTTTCCAAACTTTTCTTTGAATTGTTTTAATAACTCTACAACAGAATTTGTCATGTTTTTCATATCTTTCCTATAAACTGGAATGGTGAATGCATAACGACTTAGAATTTCAACAGCTGTAAGTATCCAATAATATTCTTTATTCTGTCTGTAATATTTTCTCATATCAACCAAGTCCATTTGTATTTGATCACCTAAATTCTTGACAAATGTTCTTTGAAATTTATGTCTCCTAACGACTGGTTTGTATCTTGTAAAAGTATCTCGTGTTTTTAACCAATCTTTTACAATTTTTCTACTAACGTTTAATCCCTTTTCTTTTGCTTTTTGATAACCAGTATATGGATTGTAGTAAATGTTTCTCAACTCTTGTTCAATAACAAATTCCTCATCTTTCATCTTTATTTTTATTTTGTGCAATATATAGTTCTAAAAGTATTCTTCCTATTGACTTGACAGAGAATTCAATAGCATTATATTGTCCTTTATTGATACTAACTCTGCTATCTATGTTATTGAAATGGGTTACTGATCCTTTTAGAGTTTGATTAGTTGCTATTGGAAGTGAAGTAATCATACAACTCCTTTGTCCTTCATTATCAAAATTTTTTATTCTGTCAACTGCATCACAGCATATTCATATATAACATAATCCATGGTTCATGTCCACTACAGAATCACTCTTTACACTTGTATTTCTTTGAATAACTTTATTTTTTGTAAATCCTAAGAGAAGACCTAGATTTTTTAGATTCATGTCTTTATCAGATTGAATAACACATTTTCCTTTTTCTTCAGTTTTTTGTTAGACTTATATCTCCAATACTTTTAAATTTATTTGCTATCATATCAAATGTCCAATATCCAGTATTGATTGATATATTACTTCCATCATATGTAAAAGTTTCATTTTCTCCAGAAAAAAACATTATTGTAATTCCAATACACCGTTGCTGACTTTAAAAATATCTCAGGATTATCTTTATTGATGGTGAGAGTTTCATCCAATTCTAGTCTTTTATCTTTTCCTTCTATGAATACAGTTATTCTTTTCATATTTTATTTTATTATAAAAAATAAATGAATATTGAAGGATATTATGGTAAAAATTATGAATATGTCATGAAAAAACAATTTTTAAAAAAATACCCAAATGCTGATATGTCAAGGTTTGAATTTTTTTCAAATTTTGATAAAAATGGAAATTTAATTGACTCTGAAATTTTTTTCAAAAATAATGGATTTATATCAACAAATATAGAAAGTGACACATTTCTTAATGACAAATCAATGACTAAATATCTTTACTCGCATCAAAGATGCTCAGACCAAAGGGACTCCAACAATCATCAACAAAATAATTTTCCAAAAATATTTCAGTCTGGAGGAACAATTCAACCACTGCTAAAAGGCAGAAAACATAAATGGGTTTGCATTTGAAAAAAGTCACACATGGTTTTGGGATGAATTCCCTGCAGAATATGTTTTAAATTATCCTGTAAACAAATTTAAAATTTATGTTTCCAATACAAAATATTTTCACTCAAACTTATCAGAATTAGATAGAACAATTAATCAAAAAGTTTGGAATACAAAACAAGATAAGTTTGATATGTCTCAACATTATTATTATTCTTTGGTTGGGTCTTATGTTTGTGGAATTTCAATAGAACATTTAACACCCTCTGCAGATATTCCAAAACAAATTACAAGTTTTCTATGTTTTCATATTTATTTTACTATGCGAAGAATAATGTGAGAATTACAAGATGCTGTTGGTGAAATTGTAGGAAAAGGTGATCCTCACCGTGTTGGTAATGCAGTTGGAATAAATAGATCTGCAAACAATGAAGCAAAAAATAGGATTTTACAAAACTACAAAGCAGATAAATTACAAGGACATTTCCCAGATTTTCATGGAAGAATCACATATCAGAAGACGGACTTTAAAAAATTCATTTTAAAAAAATAAAATGAAATAACTTGAACAGGTTTAATTTTGTTAAATCAAAGTATAGAAGTTTACATCTATGCAATTTTAGGAAGTCAAAGTAAAACTAGACAAAGTATCGGAGATAGAGCATCTGCATTAGAAAATTGTTTTCATAAAATTAGTAGAACATTCAATTATAAATTATAATGTAAGCACTTAGATACAAAATATGAATTTAGCTGTTAGTGATACAAATGTCATTTTAGACACTGCAATTTCTCCTTCATTGTGGTTGATTCCATCTAATATGATTATTCAAAAAAACATTCCTGGATATAATATTATGTTAAAAATTGCATCTAAAAATATGAAATTTGGATTAAATAAAAATGTAAATTATTATGTAACTACAGGTAACAGAAGTCAAAAAAAGAGTCATCAAGATCAAGCATTAACACGTCATTTATAAAATTTAGATACAGTTAAAAAAGAGAAGAATGAAACAAATACTGCAGAAAATAGTAAAATAAAAGACATATAACCATAATACTAAATTAATAACAACACTGATTTTTTCAGGAATAGTAACTTATACAATAATAAAGTATACATAATAATAATAATAATAAAATAAAAAATGTCGTTATTTTACAGAGAAATCGATAATGATAAAACAACAAAAGAAGAAATAGAAAATCTCAAAACTTCAAAATTATCTGTTGGAGGAGGAACTATGAATGGTAATATAAATATGAATTCGCAAAAAATCAGAGGAAATCCAGACCCAACTTTTGATGATCAACTTAGAAAAAAATACTGAGACGATGTTTTTAACAATAACTTCAGAAAAAAATGTCTGAAACTCTTATTAATGATTTAAAAAAAAAAAATTTCTTCTATGTATAGGTTTGATAAAGGGAAAAATAATAGTGAGTTGATTCATGATCCTACAACAAGGAAAGTATCTAAGTTAATAAAGGTATAGATGAAAATAATACATTTCAGAACACAACTAGTTTGCAACCACTGTTATGTATGAAAAAATGAAAGAGTCAGTAATAGATTATTTTTTAAAATTTAATGGGACACAAAGAATGATAAGTGATATTAATTTAAATACTGTCAGTGGGAAAAATATATAGAAAATATCTTCATTGTATATCTTATTGTATATCATTGTAAATCTTATTTTATGAGTAGTCTTTGGATGAGGAATGGTCTCTTTGGAAATGATTATGGAGGATTTGATAAATTTATAGCTCTCAGACCAAATAGTGATTTAGTTGTATCGGGTGATAAAAATGGTTTCAATGTTATCGGTAGCAACCCTGTTTCATGTAAATATCCTATAGCTACTTTTAAGACAAAGGCAAATGTTGGAGAGTTAAATAAATGGATATGCTTATACAACACCAACTGGTAATAACAGCTCAATTTATTGTAATTGTAAGAAACTTTCTGATTTTGAGAGTAAAGCCACAACTGGCTCAACACAAATGACATTAGGTGACATAAATTCAAATGGTAACACCCCCTGAATGGTGGTATAGGATTTTTTGCTTTATACAAACAAATTGTTAGATGAAAAAGATATTCTACTACATCATTACATACTTTGCAATTGGTTTAAAATTGACCATGATGATATTAACTTATAAACAACTTTCAAGTATACTTAGACTTGCGTGCAAGTGGACTTAACTATTAAGTAAATTTCGAGAAACATATTAAATAAACGACTGATTGTAATTCAACTAGAACAACTGCAGAAAGAACACCTAAAAATTGAAAAAAGTGAAAAAAATAAGACCCACAACGAGTTGAAGCTGGAAAAAGACTTGCAAAAATTTCAAGAGAAGCAAAAGAATGAAAAGCAAATGAATGAAAACAATATAGAATTTTTTTTGGATTTTAAATATTTTTTCTTCGGGATTGGGGCTGTTTCTTCAATAGGACTTTTATATTATGCATCCAAACATGACAAAAGAGAAATCAGAGAAGAAAAATAAAAAAATTAGTCTTTGTATGCAGCTGAAAGAAAAACAAAGAAAAAAATGGATAGTTTTGATTAAAATAAAATAAAAAATGGGAAATTGTGTTTCTAAACAACCTATAGAAGAAAATAATTCAAGCAATGTGAAGGAAAAAATTAATAAAAATCATCATAAAACAAAATCATTCAGAATTGGATTATAATTTGGAAAAGAGAATGTCAAGTATTGAAGGACATGCACAGATTGGTTATGCTTCCAATATGAAAAAAAGATATGGAGAAAATGCATTTTTAAAAAATATAGAAATAAAGGAAGAAAATGATAATGTCAAACTAAGTATTTCATCTGATGGGAATAAAAACATGTCTGCTACAAATTCAAAACAATCCAAACCATTGGAAGGATTGTCCTTTGGTGAAATGGACTCTTTTTGTCATCATCTACAGAGAGAGCTTTCTTATTAACTTGTTCAGTGAATAAATCATGTTTTCTGTTATGAATTACATTCATCGTTCTCATCTGTGGTTTTCCACTAAATAAACAGTCTGAAATCTTCATGGCAAATATTCTTTTTTATCACATTCTTCTTAACACCCTTACACTTTTTCGTTTCACTGTCAATCATCTTGTACGAATATAAATTTGTTATAAGTCCAAAGAATTCCTCTATTTGATTTCTGCCACATTCATCTTTCATCATCCCTATAACTTTGTTGTTCTTTCCAATTGGAATCCCAGACTTGTGTACTTTTAATTAATTTGCTAGTGTCAAACATTTTTTCAACATCCAGAGCAATGTCTTTGTAAAAATTATCTGTCTCAATCTCATAAGTAAGAGAGTCTTTGTCAGTGAAAAGTAGTTTTGCTTTTTTACCATACTTTGGTTTTATATAATTGTAATGAAACTCATACATCGAAGTCTTACTCAAATCTAAAATACCCATTACTAAGTAAATGGGTTTGTTCAATATTAGTTTTGTCTTTTTCATATGAACTGCAATCAAGTTTTCTGAAAATATTGTTCTACTCTCATACTTTGGTTTTGCAAATAATTTTAATGCTTTTTTCTCACTTGTGACTAAATGTATATCAACCCTATCTCTAAGATTTTCCATAGTTTTACCAAACACAGAATTGTTCATTAATTTGAAAAAGTCTTTCTCGAAGTTGTTCTTTGCTTTTGTTCTTAAATCAGTGTTGAGTGAAATGTACTTTGCTAACCAGGGTTCTTCATGACATGTTATACCTTTATGAATCTTTGTTATTTTTAATACAAGACTTTCATATTGTTTCAAAATTTTGTCATGAAGAACATAGTTCTTTTTATTATTTAAATTTGGTATAAGTTTTTCTACCATTCCAACTTTGAGTCTTTCTGGTGCTAATGGATATTCATTGTGAAAATCATGTCATTCTTGTGAATATTCCAAGTCAACTTCTAATATACAAAGAATATTTTTCCAATTTTCTAATTCTTTCTCATTCATCCACTCAAATCCATGTGTTGGTAAAGGCTTACTCATTACCAAACCATATAGATTATTTGCATCAAGATAAGGAATGTATTTTGTGTGAGAATTTGGATCATATTTATCTCCCATGTATGGATAGTTTGCTTTTCCGTATCGAGTTGATATCATTAAAACATCACCTCTGATTCCTTTTTCTACCATCAAATACATTTCTGAATCTGTTAAAAGTTCTAAATTTACATTTGTCATCTTTAACATTGCATCCCAAGAAAGTCCAGGTGATGTGTAATACCATGCAGGATCTAATTTACAGTTATCTAAGCAGACTTTTCTAAATTCTTCAAAAACATCAGCTAATAACAACACATCTGTTTTTCGATATAAATTGTGGTAATCTCTCATACTCTTCATCCTAAACTCTTTCCAAACATTTTGTGCATGTTTGTAATCTTCATCAGATATACCTTCATCATTAAGCAATGAATAGAATGCTTCTTTTGGTGGTAATTTTGTTTCCAGGAGTTTATCCAGACAGTTAACGTGATCATATGGGTAAACACCTTTCCTTAGTAACAACTCACATTTCTTTCCTTGATCATATTTACCAATACTGTGAAATTTATCTTTATCTAGATTATCAGCTAGTTTTCCTAAAGATGATGACATAAACTTAAAGCTATCTATAAATCTAAGTTGTATTTTAATTTCTGTTTTATTTTTAAATTCTTCTTCTGATTCTTCAGAAGATTCTTTTTCTATTTCATCCATATATTTTTTAAATTTTTTTGTGGAAATTTTATCATTGATAAATAATTCATCCATTTCTTCAAATTGTAACTGCCTTTTCACAGGGCTGTTGTTTAATGATTCTTTGTTCTCTGAATTTATGGTTTCAACCACAATTGTTTTTGTAAATGAAATGTATTTTTCTTCATTCTTTGGTATACAATTAATATCACCCTCTGTAACTCCAAGATTTTTGATGAATAGATGACTGTCATAACCTTCTAAGTTATGAAATATAGCTGGTATAAAGTTTGGTGTTTTAAGTTTCAAATTACACTTATTATGTGCTGCACCTCTATACTTTCCTGATAAATGGCAGTAATCTCTTACTTTATCTGGACGACCTGTATCTGTATATTCTAATTTTACTTTATTGTATTTTTTAATAGTACCTAAATATTTTTTACATACATAACAACATGTTGAATATTTAAAATCCACCTCATCCTCAAATGTGAATATCATCTCCTTAGGATCTTTGAACTTTTCATAAATTTTTTTCAGTTCCTTCAAGACTGTTAAGAAACATTTGAGCAATATTATCATCATCAGATTTCTTTGAATAATGAACTGGATCTTGATCATACAAACTATCATCAAAACATTTCACATAATAGCAAAATCCTGATGGTTCATGTTTCTGATAATGGTTTGTATAACTCTTATTAGGATCATTGCTCACTTCATTGTTTAAAGGTTTGGTGAAACATTCAAAATCTGCATAGATACCAAATGGTACTTTATGCATTCTTTCATGATGATTGAATTTAATAATTTTTTCCTTTTCCTTGTTTGGATATTCAGTCTTCACACAATCATATTTTGAACAATACTCTTTATGATTCATTAGGAATGTCTCAGTTTTAAATCCATTCAAACAATAATAACAAAAATATCTTTTTCCTTTATGTTTACTTACTTGAGATGATAGTAATCTACTAAGATTCTTAACTAAACAATAGTGTGTGTTTCTGGCTTTATCTTTTATTAATAAAAGAATAACTGTTTTTAGAATATACATTTTTTCTTCATTGTCATAACCTAACAAAATTATTGAAATATTGTTTTTTCTCAAACCTGTTTATATCTGAAAATGAGGTGGGAAAGTTTACTCCTTCAAAATTGAGTTTCTCTGCTTGTTTCCTTAAAATTTTTGTTATTCTACTTGGATCTCTTTCCACCAGATTACATGCTCTTGTAATACACCATTTGAAACATTGTTGGTCATTGTTCTCCATGTTGATCATTGCTCTCTTACCTTTTTAACTTCTTTGGTAAATGAATGTAGGATGATCTTTTAAGTGGGTTGTTCTTACTAATATTTAACTGTGACTTAATAATTTTCTCAAACCTCCAACAACTTCCATTCTTCTGATACGATGCGAATGATTCAATAATTATATTTTTCACAGTCTTATATACTTCTTCAACATCTGTTCCCTCGTGGATTGTTTCCTGTTTAGAACTAAAGTGTGCATGATCTCTAATCTTCTCACCAGTAGCAGGGTTTGATTTAACCATTATACATTGAAGATTCATGCATACCTTAGTCTGTGGATTCTCTCTTATCTTGT